>LPNX010059739.1:399675-414170 GCA_001517045.1 Pseudotsuga menziesii
CCATGATGAGACCTGCACTATCATGCCAATTGGGAAATTAACTGACTGATATTAATGCCTATATTATGCTTGGTCTGACAGAATTTGAATGATGCATTTCACAGGTGAGAAAGGTGAAATCCAGTGGTGCACATTGATCATGGTAGCAGACCAAAATTTGTTGGACTTGGTTGGAAGTCTCCTTCAAACAATTGCCAGGACCCAAGAGAATCTTGGAGAGATGCTCAAGATACAGAAAAGGAAGAATGAGATGAACCACCATATTTTGCAAGACTCTATTGGTTTGCAAAAGGAGGTAAAAATCCTTCTGGGAGAAATCCGTAAAGGCAAAGGAAAAGAGAGTGGATCAATGATGGGACATTTGTCCAAGCGATCTATTAAGAAACGGTCAAGAAATGAAGACTCAAAGGAAATTGAGCAGGTAAAGATGAAGCAACCAGTGAAATGTTGGAAATGCAGAGGACATCATTTACACTAGGACTGCCCAATGAGGGAACATAAAGAGGGCAGCAGCCACAAAGTTCCTAGACTTGGGGAAGGGCCGAAAGCTGAGAACCAGCAAAAGAAGCTCGTGGAAGCTGAGGGGCTTGGTCTTGAAAGTTCAAAGTAAATAATTGAATGTGGGACAGATCTACAAAATTTTTAAATTTTGATGTGCAAATTGTATATTCATTCCTATGTATTGGAACACCGAGAATGGTGTTATTCCAAGGGGGAGGGGATAGTAATACCTCGGTTTTGACCCCATTTTCATTAAAAGGTACATTATGTATATTTTGTAATTAATCATGGTGTGGAGATAAAGGCAAAATCCCCACCATCGATTTGGTTGTGTATGTTTCGGCAATAGGGATCGTTGTTGATGGTATATTATGCTATCCAGCACATTAGAGTTTTGGCATCATGTAAATATGCACATCAATTAAATTAAACCTACAACCAGCTACGATGGTGCAACATTAAGTGAAAAGGGCATGATTCCAAAGGTTAAAGGGGGGGGGGGGGTTGTCTAAATCGTGGGAGCCATTAGGAGTTTGTTATGTGTTGACCACCCAATAAAATTCTGTTATTCGATTAGTTGGGAGCAGTTATGGATGCAGGTGGTGGGTGGCAGGACTACAAGTCCTTGCCCCATGTCCACTCCCCCAGCAAGCTCGCTCTTCCTCACGTGAAGGGCAGGGGGATGGTCACCATTCACCCCACTCTCCCATGATTCCGTTTCTTCGGATGTTCTGGTATTGCTTACACAAAAGCAGGGTTCTGGTTTTTCCTACCACTCTAAGTCATTCTGGACATCCTCACGCAGAGAGAGTTGTTCTATTCACTCTCCTCACGCACCACTTGGGGATTTCCCTCCATCATTTGTTCATCCTCACGCACAGATCAAAAATTGGTATAGGTTTCCTCATGCAGGGGTTGGAAGACTGTGATCTCATGCGACGAGCTAGAAGATCGGCCTGAAAGGCACGATTCTGTTGTTTATATGCTTTCCCTATCAATGCTGGGAATCCATCTTCTTCCCCACCCGCGGATTGTGTAAGGATCCCATTGTTTCATTATGAGATTGGGTTGTTGATCTTTCCCTGGGGTTTGGTTGCTATGTGTGCAAAATATCTTGTGGGGTTGCTTCTGATTTGTTTTGGCCACGCTAGGGCCAAGAAAAACTCTGAATCGCCTTGTCTGATCTGAGTTATGTTCATCCTTTTGTTTGGGTTGTCACCCTATTTCCTTTATCTTATTCATAGAGTTGTGAACTATTTGTTTTACTAAGGTATGCAGTAGTTGGTCTTCGGACTATTGAGAATAGGATTAGAGGCTGTTTATGCTTGAGAAAACTAGTGTTTGGAGCCACTCAGACAGAGTTAGACTGTTGGATTTCTTCTCCATAGCCCTTGAATGGTATTGGAAAGGGAAGTCAGGACCTGAGGGACTACGAAGTAGAGAAAGGATTGATTCATAGTGTTGAGTGTGTGGATGTCTTAGAATTCAGGTTAACTCTAGTGTAGGCATCCTTACCTCTCCATTGAGACCACCAGCTTAGCATTTAGCCTTTCTTAGCTCCTTAACGGCCTGATAAACCCTACCGTGTGGGCTTGGCTTATTTGTGTACCTTGGCTATGTTTAAGCCTGCTTTGACCCTTATTCCTTGAGGAATCATGCCCAACTCGGGGGTGGAAGTGTTGCTGAGATATTGATGAGCACGTTGGCATGTGGTTGGGTGGAATGTTGCAGCGACGTAGCTAGTTGCGGGATGAATTCTTTTTAAGATAAGTATTCTTGACTATTCCATCTTTGCACTTGTATTTACTGATTAATGAATATGATGAACATGTGGTATGCTTGAATGAGTGTGCGTTTGCTTCTGCTATCGTTTTATGTTTTAAGCTTTATATTTCATCATTATGCCTGTTCATGTTCATGGGGCTATTTTCCCAGAGGTTTTTGATGATTTGGTAGCATCCTCCTCGTCAGTCAGAGGGCCAGGGATGTTACATCAATTGAGTTGAGTGAAGTGTTGCACTCAGTGTAGGAGTAGAATTGAGTGTGATAGGAAAGGAGTGAAATTTCGGTTGTCTTGTGAGGATTGCAGAGTGCGGCATGCTGCACACTTTTGACACAATTGAGATTTCGAGCAAGTAGGAATATCCTATCTAGCCCACATGGGTTGAAGAGGAATTCATGAGCATGCCAATAGGATCCTCTTTGATCCCTAGATCAAAACGAAAGGCCCAAAATCCTAGTTCCACACTGCCGCAGAAGAGATACACACGCACGACTGCTAGGGCGCAAGGGGAAGAACCAACACAGACTGAACCATCAAGTTTGGGATCTTTTGAGTCTGTGACACCTAGAGGCATATCTATCAACAATATCCTTGGATATGTTTCTCCAACCTAGCTGAGAGCGAAGCCAAGGAAGCTCACCAAAAATCAGAGGTATCCGTCGAAGTTGTCGCCGCTACTAGAAGGGATGACTTTCTTGGTGGACATAGTACCCACCTTGGTCAAGATGAATTATGAAGACCATGACTTACTAATACTAAAGGATGTATCAGAGTATCCTTACCAGTCACTACCGATAGTAATTGGTGCACCTATTCAATGGATTCCTCACCCATGGGCACAGGGCTTGGATAGGTCTGGGTTGTTGGGGCTCATTAACATGCCTCATTTTGGGAGATTGAATGAAGCGAATGCATGCGTGAAATAGTTGTTGGTTTGTTTTCATGGTGGGATGCTCTGGTAGGAAAACCCTATTCCAGCCACGCTAGAACTAATTGCCGACATTACGGGGTTACCAAAGTCCATTGAAGATTCGGCGCAGTATTTCAAAGGGAGAGATAATGACAAGAAGCTTTCCCAGCAGTTGAAGGAGAGATTTGGATTACAACGCGATGGTATGGCCTATCACATCAATAGTATTTCTGAGCGACCAGTGCATATTGGGGCTCACATTTTAGCCAGCAATATTGTCAAGAAGAATCAGTCTGTCCAATGCAACTTGGGTGTGGTTGTGTGTGCACAAAAATGCACCGAAGGGGTGCAAATGAACTGGTCTTTGTTTCTGTTGTACTAGTTGTTATAAGATGTTGTTATTGCTCAGGCCATGGAACGTAGTTTTTCCTACAGTTGGTTGTTAATTCTCATTGCCTTAGTCGCATGGATGGAGCTGGAGGACTACCATCCAATGTCAGTTACTACAGAAAATGTGTGCAAAGGCACACACTATCAAAACTTATGGTGGGTCGTGAAACCCAGTCGACAACAGGACTATGCGATCCATTTCTGGGTCTATTGGGAGGAACTACATGCCACGTCCATCAAGGTTCTCCATTTATCCACTGCCATAGAATCCCAATATTAGAATATCATTCGGTTTTCTATCAAACCAAATTCCATTTACATCCAGGCATGTAGGGATCATAATAAACAATGGATGCCTATGGATTACAAAATCACAGATGCAGAATTGGAGACCATTGTTCAAGATTGGCCAGCTGTATGGCGCGAACCTGTGAGCACGGAGGATAACTCTATAGGACCACCAGCAGATGCCCCTAATGAGCCAGTCCAAGAAAGGAAATATCTCCATGACTCCGATGGAGATTCATCGATGGAGTCTGATCCACAAGCTCGATGCATGTTGGAGGAGTTACGCACTAAAATATGCATGGATTTTGACACTGGCAGTAGCTCCCACTCGGTGATGGCGAACCAACTGCAACGGCTGATCAAGGTTGTCGCCAACGCAACTGATGCTATGGGACAAGCTATGCGTGTGTCCAGTTAAGAAGGGTTCACCACGGTAAGTGTTAAGATAGATTCTATTTTTGCTATTATTTTAAAAGAGACACCAGAGAAGGATGTGATGCAGGATTTCCCGATGATAAGTGTTGCCGCCTTTCACACACCTGGGTCACATGGCAGAAATCTTCAAGCCACTTGGTGTGTCCTTGGGGGCAAGTCTCGAGTCAAAACAATCACCTTGTTCTTGACTCTTCCATTTAGGATCAACTCCTAACGAATCCAAGGGGGGTAGACCCTATGAAGTTACTAAGGATGATTTCTTAGTGTGATGATGTTAAACTGAATCAGTTACTTAGGAGTTTGAATATTTTAACTATAGACAATTAAAGATGATGAGATACGAAAATAAACACACGAAAGTACAAAGTTGATACACAATGTATATATGAAGCAAAAATGACCAGTGCCTTAAAATGGAGTCAAATCAATAAGATCGATGTGCTTGCATGTGCTCAGAGTGAATGTTTTGCGATTGCATCTTGGTATGTTTGAAGTTAAATGTGAAGTATGAGTTGATTAAATTAGGCAAAGGGGGACTCCAGATATACCCGAGAGTACTTGGAGTATGTCCAAAACTAAACCTTTACGGCTACCCGCAAGGAATATGTGGGCTGAAATGGAGTCTCTAGGGCTATTGTTCGTAACGCACCCATTAGGGTGTGACAGAGATCGGCGCACCGAGGTCACTTTTCAGAAGTTCCCGCTTCCTTTGGGTATTTTGCCACCATAGAGGTTTGATCTAGGCGTTGGATTTTCACTTGATGGTTTGTCAGTTGGGGAGAGTGAGTCCTAATTATACTAGTCACCCAAGTGCTTTTGATACAACTTAACTAATCAAACGAACCGCAGCCAAGTGCAGAGCATACACACTGGAGTCTTGTCAATTTTAGTAAGTTTTAAACTCGATGTTCTTGTTTAAAAGAAAAGCCTCCAAGAACCTCTTTCGATCCAAGTGGATCTCAATCGAGGAATCAAGGAGGGGTTAATTTTAAAGTTGCTGATAAACAAAAGATGAAAAATAAAACAAATACACAATTATGGTTTTCTAATTAATCCTACCATGAATCTCTTTCCCCTTTCAGGTCAATCGGGAAATCGTGGGGTAAGTATTATGATTACTTTGAAATGTAATATATGGAGTATGGAACTGATAAAAAAATCAAGTATACTACCCTACAAATTAGATCAATTCTATTAAAAAATAAATAAGCAAAAAGCGACAAAAAGGGCACCGACGCAAATCCCCCCAGGGGTTCAAGCCTATTCCAAAAAATGATTTTATTTATTAATGGTTACAGTATTAGAGGACTGATATATTAGAAACTTCTTGGTCCTTATACAGGATGAAACCAAGAATTTACAACTTTGGAAATTTTTTTGAGATTTTTTGTGAAAAGGGAGACCCCTGGGGGGATTTGAGCGCTCCTAAAGCCACTTCGGACAGCAGCTTCCTTTATTTTATATTAGAAATACTCAAATACAGTGAGAATGTTAGAAAAACAAACACCCAAAATCACTTTAAGAGTAACTTTTGATCAGCCTACCTTATCTCACAAAAAATGAAGTTAAAACTAGCTAAACAGGCAGAAAAGGAACCAAGGAAAGAAAGCTTGCCTTGGGATCTTGGCTTGCTGTTTGTGCAGCCAACAAAAATGCATTGATATTGCATAATATTAAAATTATAAAATTTAAATCAAATCTAATCCATGTGATCTACAATTTTTCTTTAAAATTCATGCAAAAAGGACGATTTCCCTAAAGCTAGATCTAGAATGCTTATGAAACTTTTTTGAGTGAAAGATCTAGACTGTGAGCTATGAAAAATCAGATCTATGTGTATTTTACTTTGATGAAATAGATCCAACTGAAATCAAAGCTATGAACTGAACAAGTAATCGGGTAAAGTGTTGATTTTGAGGGAGGAAGAAGAGGAGAAAAGTGCTGGTTTCCTTGAAGATCCGCAGTAGAGATTTTAGGTGGAATGCCGAGGGACTATGCCTTTGAAATGTTTTGAAGAGAATGAAGAATCAAACTAGATCAGCATCCTCTCCAAAGTATGAACCTGCAACTCAGCTGAAATCAAAGAACTTTCCAAGAAACTTGTGAGATCCGATTAGTACATACAAAGAGATTCAAGATAACATGCATATAAGCTTATAGGACATTCTAAATATAGATCTCTAAACATGCATCAAAGGAGAGTGACATTCAATAAAATTATTGAAAAACACCTTTCCTATCAATATTGTAATAAGCTAATTACCAATCTTAACCACAGATCTACAAGAAATTAGCAGAAAATGACCACAGATACAGGTTACCTCAGTAAAACAATGGAAATAATCATCCACACATGTAATGGCACCACATCGTATTGCCTCCAAATATTTTCTTTATTTCAAATGCAGAATTACAATAATACAATAGCAGCAACACCTCAATCCCAGTTCTAACTAGCTTGGAAGAGGAGGCTGTGCCTGGATATATACAAATTACAAGCCATCTATCTCAAAGGGGGCGCAAATCTCAAGGAGATGGACCAAATATGCTGACGGAGAGTCCATCAATGCCTGATCTATGTCTAACTAAGCCAGATTTGAGTCTCACTGAGTGCAATTGTCAATCAGAGAGCTGATCTGACTGACACCTCAACCTGTTGACTAAATCATCCACCAAAACTCATCCAGATGAGCCAAAACATGTTGAGGAGAGAGGGAGGGTGAAATTCCCCATAAAGGATGTTGAAGATCAAATCTGGATCTAATTTGATCACCTCCTTCAGTCAAGGATTTGTCAGATCCAGTCAATCTGCTTCAAATCTGACAGATTTCAATCAAATCGGCTGAGAATCCATTGATCTATGATTTTGGATTTGCTCCATTATTCATCAATTTATTAATTAAAATAATCAATAATTGATTTTTGGGGCTTTCTAACCTGAGTGATGGAAGATCACTCAAAACTTAGGAAAAAGTGGGTCCATGGGTTTACATGGTGCTCTTAGCTTGAAAATGAGCACCTACATGACTGAAATCGATTATTTGGCCCACTTTTATTACAAAATCAATTTTTCCAATTAAACTATTAAAAAATAGCCTAAGTTTTTTGGAAAAATTAAATTTTAATAAAAAACACTGAAAAAACTGAAAAAATTGAAAAATTGAAAAACACCTAGGGGGACTTCGACATGTTCATATGACTCAAAAATGATATCTCGCATGTTTATACATTGACACATAGACTCTAATAACCTCAATAGGCCTAAATGCCAAGCCGACCACCCCAACTTTGGAGGTATGGAGTGAAAAACTCAGAAATTATCAGTCGTTTATTCAACAACCAATAATAACCAAGGGAAAAAACACCCTGGGTTGATCGGATTGACAAATGAAGTCTAAGAGACCGAATCTTTTATAGACACTATCATGCTAGAACATTTATTACAATTCCCCCATGGGGTATGAACATGTGATATAGTACAACAAGCACTTCCCAGAAGTACTTCCAAAGGTCATTTGCAGTCCGAACAAGTTAACCCTATCCGGTTCACCAGGCTCACTTGATAAAAACCAGTAAGTACAACTTAGGTGGTAACAATAAGCACTAAGCCATGGGCCAGGAATGTTCAAGCTCCCCCGACTGCAATCGATGCGGGAAGCACATAAGTGAACTCACTACTGTAACCATTGCCGAGCATTGCTGTCAATCTCGACATGTTACCTACCCAAGTTTTAGTGCAGCTACAGCAAGGTTCCAGCCAGGAGTTTGCTGACAGGAAAAAGGAGCTTAGTGATGGGTACGTGTAGTCACAGGATGCTGCGAAGAAGTTACAGGAGAAAGCTAAAGTGCCATGGAAGATCAAAGAGTAGTTGACAGAAGAAAAGGTGTGGGAGATTTCCGCATTGAAGAAAACACAAGTGGAGTTGTAGTAGAAAGCCACCGATGAAATCACTGAGTTAAAGAAGGAGTAAGACCACCTCATTGTCGATAAAGCGCAGCTCTGTGCTAGTTGCAACAAGGTTGAGCAAGCAGTTGATGAGGCTTGTCAACACATCTATGAGAGCATGGTAGAACTCACTATCGTTTCCAAAGCTAAGCGACCTGAGGAGGTGCTTTCCTAGCTCCAGTTAACTAACAATCTGTTGAAATATCTAGTTTACCCCGACACGCCGTCAGAACAAATTGCCAAATGGAAAAATATGATCAAGGAGTTTGCGGCCCTGTTTGAAGATATGGAGCAGGAGGTGAAGACAATCATGGATGAAATGACATAGTTCTGGTAGAGTGTCATTAAGGATGACCAACTGGAACAGTTGTTCAAGCAAGCACGGGAAGCTGAAACATAGTTGACAACACTGAAGATGTCGATGTGCACAATGCCTCTCATGGTCCAGATTACGCGCGCTGAAGAGTTGAATGTCATATCCCCACATTTTGATCACCAGAAGTGTTGACCTTTCCTAGCACCAAGGGAGTCAAAAGATGCATTAAATAAATTAACCTAGGCTATTTTATTTAAATGTCACTTAGGAGGCATGTACTTGGTATATTAATTGTCATTAAATATCATTATGCAATTAATTAGGTGGAAAATAAGTTTCCATTAACAGGAGGGCCACTTGGGCAAGCCAACTTGCCAAGGGAAAATCAGAAACTGTATGACAAAATCAACTAGACAGGAAAAGGGAAAGTGTCAAAATATATGACAAAAACAATCAAATACAAAAGAGGCAACAATTGACAAAGGAGGGTGCAGTTTCATTTTTGGAGGTCAGTCATAAAAATAGGAAAGCCAAGAAAATATGTAATAAGGAAAAATAACAACTATGGGTCAAGGAAAGCAAAGTTTCCAAATTGGATGAAGGTGGATGAAAGGGAAACATCTTTATTGTCTTACACATGCTAATTTACTCAAGGAGGTCGAATTTGTGGCTAGGGTTAGGGTTTAGCAAGTGGTAACTTGCTTAACAAGTGATTGACTTGCTCAACAAGTCACCCAGGTTTATTTAAAGACAATTGGAGCTCCATTTCTCAGTTTTGATGTTTATTATGTTGATTTTTATGAAGCTAAGGCTTCCTTTCTAAGTGTTGTGCCTCAGGCTTTTGGGACCAAGGTTCTCATTCCCTCTCTCCTCTTCCCCTCTTCTCCCCTTCTCATTGCAAGTTACATTGGAGCTATGGAGCAGTCTCTCTGAGTTGTTTCAGGATTTGTTAGCAGCCCATAGCCATGCATTACTATACATCATATTTCATTAACAGGTCCAAGATTTTTCAATATCTAAGGGTTTAGACCTCCATGCCCTTCCTTGTATTATGTCAATAAATACATTGTAATGATGCACAATATTGAAGAGAGTGTTATAGTTAATTTATGAGAGTAATTTAAATTTTATTGGCTATAATATGATATCATAAACATTCTGTGCAATTTTTATTCCAATCTAGTTCGAAATGGCTAAGATTTACTAATTTTAAGTCAACCTGGTCTATATTTGCATTGGAAAATAACTACTTTTACTGTAACTTCCATATTTCAACTTGTATGACTCCAAATAACCCCATTATTTTTCTGATGAGTCATTAATAGACATATATAAGTCCCCCAAGTCTAAAAAAGAGAATCTGAACCTCCCTTACCCTATTTGTAAAGGATTGAATATGGAGCTAGTGAGCTACCTAGCGAGCTAGTCTCACCTTTACAACATGCAGAATATTTTCCTTTTCCTATGATCTATTGTTAAACTTAATGAACCTTTATTTATGATATATTAATTCTGGAACAAACCTTTGCAAGTTTTCAGAAGCACCTAGTTGAAACAGACCGAACTACTCTCCTTAGTTTCACCGTTTGGCTGCCCAGAAGCATGGTAGTAGGTTTCTGCAGTGCAGACTCTAAACCCTAAATGGAACTAGATATAAATGTGTTAGGGGGGATTAAATTCCATGTCTGATTTTCTTTGGTTGCTTCCTACTACTCACTCCTTTTGTCTACAAAATTTCCCAAAATAAACCCCTTATTTGCCTAGTCCGAGAATTCATTGTGTAAATTAATTCAAGTTCAGAAATTTTAATATAATTTACAGAATTGAAGAGTGTTCAAGTCTGTACACCAGACTTGGGACATCATAGTGGTAACATAGCACTTTCCTTGGCTTATCCTGTGGAAAGTAACTCTCAGTGGAAAAGTAGCTTAGCAATATCTTCAAGTTGCAGTTGTGGAATTAGTTCCAGTCATGGAAGATTTATACTTTGAGTTTTACGAGGAAGGAGAGCATTCAAAATTGGATGATAGAGAATATTTAAGAATTTTGATGCAAAGAACGTTGAAAGGGCTGACATATGTATCTCAAAGCATCATCCAGTCAGATCAAGAGACTAGAGAATTCCTTGCCAAGCAGTTGGCAAGCAAACATGGAGAAGGGAGTAGTAGTGCCTCTCAGCATGAAGGAAATAAAGTTGGAGAGTATATGTTTTCAAAAACATTAACACATGTAGGTTATTTGAATACAAAGAAGTCATCAAGAAAGGAACTAAGTTGTTCCACTTCTTAAAGTAAAGGGGAAGAAAAGAGGACCAAAAGTGAAGATTCATTAGATCCATCTGCACATGGTTTCTTTGAGAAATTATTTGGGTTTTCCCAAAAGAGAGATCAGCATATTCGTAGCATCCATGAGGATGATGAATCACCAAATCCTCCATCAGAAGGAGATGAAGAAGATCCATGCACAACTAAATATTCAATAGTCCAACATCTAGTTGTTGGTGATGATGATGATGATGATGATGATGTTTAACGTCCACTGAGACCGGATTGGTCTATCGGACCTAAAGAAACATATTATTGGCAGTGATCAGCTCACCACTGAGTGCTTTACAAGTCTAGCTCTATAATTCTAACAGAAATTTCCTACAAAACTTGGATCTGTTTATGAAATTTATTCTAGATGTCTGTATTATGCATTCTTGCTAGCTTCATTTTGCTGGCTTCTTGTCTTTATAGGAGAAAATGTCTTTGTTGTAGTCTTTGGAAGGTGAGATGAATCCAAATTTATTTGTGGCTGATTTCAAGATAAGTGCAGAAGAGATGGGGCAGATTGATGATGGTGAGACATATTTTGGATCTGATCCAAAAGATAAACAAGATTCATATTTACAGTCACCCCTTGAGCCTCATAAGGAAGCACAAATTAAATACATCTCAGTAGGGTGTAAAGCAGAGAAATGGGTGGGTGACCAAGCCATCATAATTCCACCACATAAGGAGGAGAACATCACACATGGTGAGTTAGTAAATTCTGATTTTTATGTGTCATTGTGTAAGTCTAATATGGCAGCCATTTCCAGTGAAGAGTTCAAAATGGTTGAGCCCCCTAGTGACGAGGTTCAGAATTCTGGTGTCAAAAATGAATGCAGTATGAAGGATGAAACTTTGAGAGAATATCTTTTTGGTGCACCAAGGATGAATGAGCACTTAAGTTGCAGCCCAAATTATGTTGTTGAGGACTTAAAATATGAATATATTGCAGCAACAACATATGGATCAAATTTCAAAACCTCAAGTGCACTGCATGAAATTGATCTGATGATGGAAAATGAAGAGGAGGAACATCTACACGAACCTCATCTTCTTGTAGGGTCATTAAAGATGGATGAACAGAAGATCCAAGAGGCCCTAAAAATTATCCATGAAACTCATGCTTCAGTTTCAAATATGTGTTGGGAAGCTACTTTAATGGAAGACCAATCTTCCTTTGAATCCATGGAGAATATCCAGAAAGCGCTGCCCACAATCAAAGGTAATTTATCACAATCGCTTTCAAATAAAAATGGCATGTTTGAGCTTGTTGAGTTATTGCGGGAAGCATCACTACATGATGAATAAAGTATTTTCATATATGAATAAGAGAACTACAAGCTCAAAGTTGATTTGTCGGCCACCCAATATTCTTTGAGATACACTCAAAGTGCCCTCTTAGAATCACAAATGAAGATATAACAATTCCAACAAGAGTGGAAAGAATTGACTGAATCCTCAATATTTCCTGAGAGTCATTCATTTTGGGGGCATAAAAAAATCCATGAAGGAAACTCATGATTGGTTGGACCATGAGGAGCATTCTATTCAGTATGTGCTTAAAGAGTGTGCAGAACAATTTTATGAGAACCAAGCACTTGATTTATTTCCAAGGAAACTTGAGTTGTTCCTTGAAGACAGTCACTCTCCCATGGAAGAGTGGGATGAGAGCACCCAATTTGGGCCAGCCAATAATGAAAAATTTTCAGCCATAATTCTGATTACTGAAGGTTGCAAACATGCAAAGAAGGTTCATAGTTCTTTCCCACATGTCCTATATTCTGAAACACCAATGGGGAATTAACAGTGGGTGAAGAAATTTGCCTGGTTTGTGTCACATGCACAACAGGGGGGATCATGATTTGTCCCCATGGAAAATAGATCCTATTGTAGAAGATATGGATAATTATAGATCACATAAATCAACAATAAATACCTCTGATTCATCCACTCGATGGTTGGATAGAGGAATCACTAACGAGGAAAATATGGAAGGAAAATTTTTTATGTCTTGTTGCAAGAAAATTGTTTTTAATATTGTTGATTTTTCTATGATTTACAAGCAGCAAAAAAGGCATGTGTGTGCAGCCACTTTTGACAAGAAGGCATTAGATCTACACATACTTTCAATGTCTGGGTCAATTGATGGATTTTTGTACCCTTGGATCTATGCCAGAGAGTTGAGCCATTGGATGAAGAGGGGAGCACCTGTTAAGTTCCATAGAGACATATTTGGAATGAAGACCTTGGGAGGAAACTATTTTTATTTCTGCAATAATTTTTTTGTTGTGACTGACATTGTCTTGACATGTGAACAGCAACAAAGACTTATTTTGAAACTATTATATACCTCCCATACACATGCACATGAGGTGCATTCTGATTTGCATGTGCTTGAAGAGTTTGAGGTCAAGCAATATGAAGATCAAGCACGTGCATAGTTCCTAAGAGATTATGAGTTGCCTCTAGGAAAATGTTGTACAATTTTGGAGGAGGCACATGATCACACTGTCACTAAGAAAACTAATGGAGGAATTTGTGGATCCATTATCTTGATTGATGAGCATTGTAGGGATTTGGCTCACAATTCTTCACCCCACACTTCTATTTCAGCCACATCATGTGGGGATGAAAATTGGGTGAAAGGATTTTTTCTATTGATGCCACAAGAGGAGCATGATACTTCCACTCTTCCAGTTGAGGTATTGATGGTCAAACCATGTGGTTTGACAAGTGAATTAGTAGTAGTTGAATTATTCCCACCTAAATAATTTAGCATGAAAGTTTGTATGTCCATTGATTGGGTGGCTAGACACATAATTGAGATGTGTGCACTACAGGGTAAACATCTTGCATGCATCAATGGAGAGACATTGGACACATCAAGAAAATTGTATGAGCAATGGCATCAAAATGTATGGCTGCTATATGATGCTTTCAGTATACATGGAGGGGCATGGGATAACCTCCTGTGTATTCATAACAACAGTGACGTGATTTCTAGTGCTAGCTTGCACATGGATTTTCATACTTTAGAGAGGCTCAAGATGATTTGGTCCCACATAAAGGAATTCCATTTCTGGTGGGAGAGTTTACAAAAATTCAGTTTGGCATGGGGAGAGATGAGCTTCTAGTATGGTGGTATGATTTTCATAACCTCATTTTCATCCTCTACAATGATAAAATTTTGGTGTTTATACTGATGGGTGGAAGGAGGCAGATAAAACCATGGCATCTCGGTATTCTTAGGAATGACATAGTTCAAAAGGTGGCAGCAAAATTTGAGTCCTTACAGAGGAGGCAATGGGATCCGGGAATTCTACTCAGCTACCTTAATTAGGTTAGAATTTTTCTAAAGGAAGTGGTATAATGGAAATGGCTATGATCAGAGTGGTGCAGCAGAAACATGGTGGACAAATTTGCAGCACTCTGTGGTGCTTCTACTTGAGGACAAGCAGACTTGGGAGGGGAGGACTGTCATATCCCCACATTTTGATCGCCAAAAGTGTTGAACTTTCCTAGCACCAAGGGGGTCAAAAGATGCATTAAATAAATTAACCTAGGATATTTTATTTAAATGTCACTTAGGAGGCATGTACTTGGTATATTAATTG
>LPNX010059739.1:414203-615564 GCA_001517045.1 Pseudotsuga menziesii
TAGGTGAAAAATAAGTTTTGATTAACATGAGGGCCACTTGGGCGAGCCAACTTGCCAAGGGAAAATAAAAAAATGTATGAGAAAATCAACCAAACATGAAAAGGGAAAGTGCCAAAATATATGACAAAAGCAATCAAATACAAAAGAGGAAACAATTGACAAAGGAGGGTGCAGTTTCCTTTCTGGAGTTTAGTCATAAAAATAGGAAAGCCAAGAAAAGCTGTAATAAGGAAAAATAGCAACTATGGGTCAAGGAAAGCAAAGTTTCCAAATTGGATGAAGGTGGATGAAAGGGAAACATATTTATTTTCTTACACATGCTAATTTACTCAAGGAGGTCGAATTTGTGGCTAGGGTTAGGGTTTAGCAAGTGGTAACTTGATTAACAAGTGATTAACTTGCTCAACAAGTCACCCAGGTTTATTTAAAGACAATTGGAGCTCCATTTCTCAGTTTTGATGTTTATTATGTTTATGTTTATAAATTTAAGGCTTCCTTTATGATTTTTGTGCCTCATGCTCTTGGGAGATGCACACCAAGGTTCTCATTTTCTCTCTCCTCTTCCCCTCTTCTCCCCTTCTCATTGAAGATTACATTGAAGCTATGGAGAAGCCTCTATGATTTGATTCATGATTTGTTAGAATCCTATATCCATCCATTACTTTACATCATATTTCATTAACAGGTCCAATATTTTTCAATATCTAAGGGTTTAGACCTCCATTCCCTTCCTTGTATTATGTCAATAAAATACATTGTAATGATGCACAATGTTGAAGAGAGCATTATAGTTAATTTATGAGAGTAATTTCAATTTTATTGGGTGTAATATGATATCATAAACATTATTTGAAATTTTTATTCCAATCTGGTTTGAAATGGGTGAGATTTACTAATTTTAAGTCAACCTAGTCTAGATTTGCATTGGAAAATAACTAGTTTTACTGTAACTTTCATATTTTGACTTGTATGACTCCAAATAACCCCATTATTTTTCTGATGAGTCATTAACAGACATATATAAGTCCCCCAAGTCCAAAAAAGAGAATATGAACATCCCTTACCCTATTTGTAAAGGCTTGAATATGGAGCTAGTGAGCTACCCAACGAGCTAGTCTCACCTTTACAACTTGCATAATATTTCTCTTTGCCTCTGATATGTTATTAAACCTAATGAACCTTTATTTATTATATATTAATTCTGGAACAAACCTCTGCAAGCTTTCACAAGCCCCTGGTTGAAACAGACCGAACTACTCTCCTTAGTTTCACGGTTTGGCTCCCCAGAAGCATGGTAGTAGGTTTCTGTAGTGCGGACTCTGAACCCTAAATGGAACCAGATATAAATTTGTTAGGGAAGATTAAATTACATGTTTTATTATATATGGTTTCTTCCCACAACTCACTCCTTTTTCCTGTAAAATTTCCCAGAATAAACCCCTTATTTTCCCAGTCCGAGAAGTCATTGTGTAAATTAATTCAAGTTCAAAAATTTTAATATAATTTATAGAATTGAAGAGTGTTCAGGTTTGTACACCACACTTGGGACATCAAATTGAAGGACCTTCAGCAGCGAGCCACCCGAGCCCAAGAACATCAGCGAAAGCGCAACACCCAGCTCGACGAATTCCAAGACATTGGCATGTAGTTGGATATGAAAGCAGTCGCTGCACTGCAGGAAGTACAAGAAGGTAGGAAGATGCTAGATGGCAAGGTTAGGGAGGAGCACCCACTGATGCAAGACATGCTGAATTGTCGGGATATAGTTGAATGCGTTCTGCTCTAGGTTCGAGATATCTCATAGCAGTTTGAGGACTTCAAGACCAAGATGATGGAGTACACCCTGTCAACCTGATATGGCTCGAGGACGAGCCACAAGACTGTGTTGGGGGCCTATTGTTAGGATATTTAAACACCTAGGAGTTAGTTAATATCAACTTGTGTAATATATCCGTTAGGTAAAAGTGTGTTTCTTTAGTATGCATTAGTATGCATTTGTAAATATTCTAATCTCATGGTCACGATATGTTCTAGACATAGAGTGATCCGATGACTCAACTTATCTTAGATCATACCTACCATTGATCCATGGATTAACACCCAATTGGTCTATGATATCTATTTAAAGAGCATAGAGGGTCCTTGGCTAGTTGATCGATTATGAGAAGCTCATGTAACTTTCTTTATTTTGCATAATAAATTGCTCCAAGTAGCTATTTGGCTGGGGTCGTGGACTGTTTCCCTCTCGAGGGTTTTAACCACGTGACAAACATTAGTGTGTTGATCTATGATCTGTTTGTGTGAAGTGGTATATGAAGGTGTTCGGTATTTTGGGAGTACCCTATGTACCCGAACATGGTATCAGAGCTTTTATGAAGAGCCGCTTTCGGTTTTGATCAAGATCTAGAACCGGTGTTGCCGAAACTTTGAAAGGGTTTTTGGTTCTAGATTTTTTGTACATTTTTTACCTATGGAAGCTATTCCATTGTGTCTAGAGTGTCGTTTCTATTGGGAAATAGTTTTCGTTTCACCAAAAACCGTTTCCGTTTGTTCCAGAAACATCCATTTCGGCAAATCTGAAGGTATAATGTTACACTGACGGATTTGTTTTTTTTTTTAATTTAAATATCTCATATTTTATCAGTCTTATTATTATATTTTTTTTTTTAGTCTCAGACTGTTGCCTTCCCTATCTGCGTATGCTCTTTTCCGTACACCTTGCGTGATTGCGGCGAATCAGAAACAGTGAGGGAAAGTTTTTTTTTCTTGTCTTCTCGGCTACGTATGCTCTTTGCCGTGCACCTTGTGCAATCACGACAAATCAGAAACAGCGAGAAAACTTGAAAATGTAGAATTTTCGGGTAAGCTAACCAAGATCTAACCCCATTGTGTGGAAAAAGTGTTTTTTGTTTGCAAGCATGGAAAGCGAGAGAGAAGAGTTAAAAAAAATTTAAAAAAAATAAAAAATAAAAAAACCCTTCCTCTTTCCATACTTTTACGTACCTTTTAAACTTAGCTCACTTGGTCCAAAGTTTCTTTACACCTTGATAAGTCTTGAGTTCAAGTCTTATCAAGCTACTTTTTAGTGCATGCAATTTCTATTTTCAATTTACTTTATTGTAAAAGTGTATCTCACATAAATAAAATAAAATAACAGTGAATCACTTAAGTCTTTTAATTTATTGCCGCACTATTTAAAAGTCACATTATTGTAAAAGTGAACATCACTTATTCTACAAAAGTGATTCACTTCAAAGCAACTTTATTGTAAAGTGATTGTCAAAGGTTGATCTTGGAAAGAGGGGGCTTCTTTTTTTTTAGTTGGTCAAGTTAATATCTGCCACGTCACTATTGGGGACATCTTCAACATTTTCTTTGATCAAGCATAACTTCATCATCTGGAATCAGTTTTATGTGCCGTTTTTTTTAAAACCGCATATTTTTTTGATCTCTTTGCATCCAAATAATTATTTTATATTCTTTCAACTATTATTTTATAGTATGGCCGCCCCTTGTGATATTATACTTACAAGTTATAACTATTTCTCATGGAAATCTCGTATGGAGGATGTTTTGCGAAGTAGGGGACTTTTCAGGATAACCTCGGGGAAAGAAACGGAACCCACTGATGATGATAAGAAAATTAAATGGTAAAATATTTGTGATGAATATCGTGGATTGATTGGGATGTCAATTTCTACGGATTTGCGATTCCACATATATGGAATTGATGAACCTGATAAAGCTTGGGAAAAGTTGGAATCTGTGTTTGGTAAACACAATGAAATTCGAGGTCATCAACTTGAAAATGAGTTTCTTTCATTGAATCCAAATGATTTTTCATGCATTCAAGACTATTTATCTAAGTATAAAACTCTTAGACTCTTATGTGTAGAATGCAAGATTAAGAAAGAAGACAAACAATGTATTTATCATATTTTTTCCAAACTTAGACCTACATATTTTGTTTTTGTATCTACATTTTACTCCGTGAAAGAATCCTTAACTGCAGCTAGCTATTAAGAGTCTAGCCTTAAATCCTTTTGTGATTCCTTAATTAGAGAGCAAGATAAGCTCATTCATCTTGGAATAATTAACAATGCAGATACATCTGCGAAAGCCTTATTGTCCCAACAGAAAGAAAAGTCCAAGCCTCCCAAGAAAGAGAATTTTTGCAATATTAAGCCAAAAAACAAGGGTCCCAGACCCTCTCAGTCAGCTCCTCCTTTAAAAAATGACAAAGGATCCAAGCAAAAAGGAAAGAAGACTGAGCATCATTACAATTTTTGTGGGAAAGATAATCATGATGAATCTAAATTTTTTAAGAAGATGGTAGCCTTAGAAGCAGCAATGAAGAAGCATCACATCAGCCTAGATTCGTCTCCATAATCTAACTCTCATGGACATGCACTTTCTACCTTTGGTTACTCTTATACTGCATCTTCTTCTTCTACTTCAAATGAATGGCTCATTGATTCCGGAGCATCTTATCATATGGCTAAGGATCAAGCCATCTTTTCTACTATGCATGAATGTAACACCAAAATTTTTTTGTTGGTGATGATAGATCTCTAAGTGTTGTAGGATCCGGAATAGTTCTAGTATAAAATGGTCATTTCAATGATGTACTATGTGTTCCAAAAATTTCCTGCAATTTTTTATCAGTCTATCAAATTACTCATTTAGGTGAAGGTAAAACTGTGATGTTTACACCTCACCAAGTTGTAATCAAGAATTTTAAAAATCCTCAAAATATCATTGCTACTGGAACTGTTGATGATATTACCAAGTTGTACAAATTTAACAACTTTGGGTCATCACCTTTTCCTTCAATTTTTGTTGCTCATAGTGATAACTTGAGAAAACTTTGGCATGAGCAATTTGGTCACTTAAATTATCACTCATTGCAACAACTATGTAAAGACAATATGGTCACTGGTCTTCCGCCGGTATCTTGCAAGGAGGGTGTTTGTTCTAATTGTGTACTCGGAAAACATCATCGAGACAGTTTTGACAAACATGCCTCTTAGCACGCCTTGGTTCCCTTGGAGCTTGTGCATAGTGACTTGTGTGGCCCTCTTCCATCTGCTTCCTTTTCTGGTTTCAAATATTTCTTAACTTTCATTGATGACTACTCCAGACGCACTTGGGTTTACTTCCTAAAACTTAAGAGCGAAGTATTTAACATGTTCTTAGCCTATAAGGTTCTTGTTGAAAAACAATATGGTCATCAAATTATTAAGTTAAGATCTGAAAATGGAGGAGAATATGTTAACAACAAGTTCACTACTTTTTGCACTGAACAAGGAATCCAACAATAGCACACTATTCCATATACACCACAACAAAATGGTGTAGCTGAAAGGAAGAACCTCACTTTAAAAGAAATGGCTAATTGTACGATCCAATCTAAGGGACTAAGTCTTCAATATTGGGGTGAAGCCATAAATTGTGCAAATTACATAGTTAATCGCACACCCACTAAAGTTTTATAGGGTATAACACCAGAAGAAGCATGGAATAAAATTAAACCAGATGTAAGTCACTTTCGTGTGTTTGGTTGTGAAGCATGGGCTCACATTCCGGATGAAAAACAGAAAGCATTGCAGCCTAAAAGTGAAAAATGCATATTTGTTGGATATTCTGAAGATGTAAAAGGTTATATACTTCTTCAGCCACATTCTCATGATATAATCATTAGAAGAGATGTTAAATTTGATGAAAATCTCTTAGCCTCAAGCTTAACTTGGTGGGTGTGCCATCTTTGTCCTGCAAGCCTGATTCGGCGATTGTGCCTTCTTCTTCTTCTTCTTCTAGCTTCCTTGACAGGTTTCCAACTCCAGTTTTTGATGATGGTAGTGAGGATGAAAATCCACCTCTGCCTGCTCATGTTCCTCTAATTGCACCAGCACCAATACTTCCTCGATGGGTCTGTTCAACATGTGAAGCAGCTGGTGATCTTTCCCATGATCCTAGAGATCAACGTCGAACAAGTTCTCAGTTTTAGTGAGCTTCTTCTCTTTTGGCTCAAGTTTTCGAGAATCATGATCCAGAAACTTTTGCGGAAGCTTCAGGAAATTCATATTGGGATGCAGCTATGGATGAATAATATCGTTCCTTAATGGTGAACGATACTTGGGATCTTGTTCCTCTTCCAAAAGGAAGAAAACTTGTCAGATGTAAATGGGTCTACAGAACTAAGTATGCATCAGATGGAAGTGTTGAAAGACTTAAGGCAAGGTTAGTTACCAAATTTTTTTCCCAAGTTGAAGGGATTGACTACAATGAAACCTTTGCCCCTGTAGCAAAAATGAACTCCATCCGCCTTGTTCTTTCCCTTGCATCCTTACATAACTGGGAAGTCCATCAAATGGATGTCCAGTCTTCCTTCTTACATGGTGATTTACATGAGGAAATTTACATGGAACAACCTCCTGGATATGTTCAGAATAACTCTAGCCTTATTTGTCTCCTTAAGAAATCCTTATATGGCCTTAAGCAAGCCCCTAGAGCTTGGTATGCCAAAATGGATAGCTTTCTCCTTGACACTGGTTTTTCTAGATGCCATTCCGACCCTAATGTCTATACCAAGAAAGAAGGAAACCATCTCATCATACTTGTTCTTTATGTTGATGATCTTATCCTTACTAGTAGTGACCCTAACCTTATAATCCATGTGAAATCCAGTCCTAAGAAAAATTTTGAAATGTCAGACTTAGGACATTTGCATTATTTTCTTGGTCTCCAAGTCTTGCAAACCAAAGAAGGAATCTTTATTTCCCAGTCTAAGTATGCTTGTGACCTTCTTCGTCGCTTCCACATGGAAGATTGTAAACCAGCCCCTTCTCCCTTTCAGTCTGGAGTCAAACTTTCTGCCACTTGTACTTCCACTTCAACTTGTTGGTAGTCTTTTATACTTGACTCATTCCCATCCTGAACTTTCCTTTGTTGTTGGTCGTGTTTCCAGTTATATGCAAACTCCTCATGAAAGTCACTGGAAAGCAGCAAAAAGAATACTTCAATATATTCAAGGTACAATTCAGTTTGGGATTCATTACAGTATAGGGGGGAAACCTTTGTTGGTTGGTTTCACTGATTCAGATTGGGCCGGTGATCCTGATGATAGAAAGTCTACTGCAGGTTATGTTTTCAGTCTAGGATCTGGACCTATCACTTGGGCTTGTAAGAAACAACAAGCTCTTGCTCTTTCTTCAACAGAAGCAGAATATCGAGCCATAGTTAATGCTAGTTAGGAAGCTTTATGGCTTCGACAGATCCTTTCAGAGTTTGGATTTGAGCAACAGTAGCCTACTCCACTTTGGTGCGACAATCAAAGTGCCATCAAACTTGCCAAAGATCCAGTTCTACATCAACGCAACAAACACATCGAGCTACACATGCACTTCATCAGAAATCTTGTTCATGATAGTGTTATTGAAGTTCTCTATTTCCCTATAGATGATCAAGTTGCAGACATCTTCACCAAGTCTCTTATAGAAGCGAAGTTTTCTAAACTTTGGTCTATGTTAGGAGTTCAGAAATTTGTCCTTAAGGGGGGATAGGCTCTAATGCCTCCTTCCTTCTCCTAATAGTGTCACTTTTGTAAATCCTTCAATCCTATCCCAATTTGTTCTTAAGGGGGGATGTTAGGATATTTAAACACTTAGGAGTTAGTTAAGATCAACTTGTGTAATATATCCGTTAGGTAAAAGTGTTTTTCTTTAGTATGCATTAATATGCATTTGTAAATATTCTAATCCAATGGTCACGATATGTTCTAGACATAGAGTGATCTAATGGTTCAACTTCTCTTAGATCATACCTACCATTGATCTGTGCCTTAACACCCGATTGGTCTATGATCTCTATTTAAAGAGCATAGAGGGTCCTTGGCTAGTTGATCGATTATGAGAAGCTCATGTAACTTTATTTCTTTTGCATAATAAATTGCTCCAAGTAGCTATTTGGCTGGGGCCATGGAATGTTTCCCTCTCGAGAGTTTTAACCACATGACAAACATCGGTGTGTTGATCTGTGATCTGTTTGTGTGAAGCGGTATCTGAAGGTGTTCGGTCTTTTGGGAGTACCCTGTGTACCCGAACACCTATTGGAAAGGGCATGGGTTAAGTGATTTACACAGCACCGTGGAGGCTCCTTAAGCTCACATTCCATCACAGAAGACCACAATAGTGCAATAGATGGAAGAAAAACCATTTTTTGAATTCTTTATGAAATTTTGTACCAATTGACCACATTTTGTGGATATAGGTCACTAGTTTGTTAGAAGTTAATTAGAAGTGGACCTTGGATGTAAAGGCACAAACCTTTATATAGAGCTAGAGTTGCAATAATAGATATCACTTTTTTAGATCATAACTTTAGAGAGAGAATTTTGGAGAAGAACTTGTATTTTGGGTATCCTTTTGCATCTGTGTCTATTATGAGCGATTTTTTTGGCTTTGTCTATGTTGATGGGTTTTCACTCTCCTGCTATGGAGACCTATTACTTGTTGTGAATCTATGTCATAGAAGTAATATGACATGACAGATGTTTCCCTAAAGTTCTTTTGTCTCTTATTTTCCTATTTTATGGTCTGCAATGATATTGATGGATGTTTACTGGATCTGTTATATGAATGGTTGTTACTACTACAATGACTAATGTAATGCGAACTATTTGTTGGAATATAATAAACCCACTCATAACTTAGGATAAAATAATTAATCATTATTTGATTAATTATTCACCCACTAGCTTAATTAGTTGGCATCCACTTGCACCTTAAGGTCAATGCATGCCATCCATATCCTAGGAATGATTTATTTTTTATTCTGGGTTCATCTAGAATTAGTATACAGGATCTTATAGCAGATTTTTCTTTTTTCTGCTTTTTCTGCTTTATCCTGCTTTTCTATGGATAAGATAAAAGCTAGTCAACTAGGAAACTGGGAGCTTTTGTTTCCAACCCATCCTCCATTATTTTCTGTCCATATTCTAGGATTAGCAAGTATTTCCTTCACTCATCATCACTCACTCATGCTATTGCTAATTCGTGAGGTGCTTGATAGATTGGGAAACTGCTTTAGTCAACTATGGGGTTTATCATAATTAGTAAGCCTTCTTTTATGAGCTAGCTTGAGTTGTCTTCATGCAACTCCTTTTTCCTTTATAAGGATGTATTACCTATGTAATAATATCAATTATCATTTATTGATCATTCATTAATGTGTGTTCATTAATTCTTCTTCTTCTCTCATTATGCTAATTCTCTACAATTCTCTGTGAGGTTAATTGTGTGCCTAGATCCTTAACCAGTTTATGAAATTCCTTATGCCATCAAGGATTTAGAATTTCTACATTGTATCAGAGCTAAGGTTCTCAAAGTTCAAGTTCTTCATGAAATTAGAGCTGAGGATATCAAAGCTCTACATGATATCAGATCTTTGAGAGTTCATTAATTAATCCTCCTTTTTCAGATTTGCAGGTTTATTTTGCAGGTTCAACTTCGAATGGATTCAAGAATATCAGTTCCTCTTCTTTCTCCATTCACAAGCTATTCAAAGTGGAAACTGAAGATGATTTCATATCTAAAGAGACAAGGTCTCTATGAGATATCTATTGGAGCTGCTGAAGAATCTTATGAAGAGCCAAGTGACTGGTTGAATGACTGTGATAGAGCAATTGGAGCTATTTGTCTATCTATCTCTCCATGCATGCACTACCTTATTTATTCTATTGATTACCCAAAAGATCTCTGGACAATATTGGATAGATTTTTGGGAAAGGACAATGAGGATCCTTCTAGCTATGTGGAGAGTGCCTCTATCTCCTCAATGATTTCTCTCTCTCAAGATGTCTCGACCTCTACAGTCTCTGATGAAGTCGATCATAAAGAAGAAGTTTCTCATACAGTTCATGTTGCTACTACTCTCTTTGATTCGAATGCTTCCTCTTTCAATCAAGAAGAAAATATTGAAGAGCGATCTTTTTCTGTGTCTCCTGAAGTAGAAGATCTTGATTCATCTTCTCATGATGCTGTTGATGAAAAAGAAGTGACTAATGGAGCTGCTATTGCTATTGATGATTCACTCACACATTCAGTGTTCTCTATGTCTTCTATCATGGATTCTGAGATCCATATGCCATACCTCTCACACCTTGTGCATGCCTTTATTCTTGATGGTGCGCAACCCAGTGACATCCAGGATGTTTGCTTAGCCAAATCAAGTCCTTCCAGTGTTTTTCCACTTACCATACTTGATCCCATGTGCTTCTGCAACTCCTCCTTTGTTCTTGGCACTCATTCTCAGAAGCTCCTTGAAGATTTTGAACATCACTATCTTTCCTCCTCTCATACTTCTACCATAGAGGATTCTTTACCAGTATATTCCCATGAGTCTACTGTTGTGCTTATTTGTGATCTCTTGGATTCTTTGGAATCTAGATCAACCCATGGAGCCCATGCATTCACACTCTTTGATCCCATGCCTTCTCTATGTTCCTACATGATCACTTGCACACATCCTCTCTGTGTAAATGAAGATGGAGACATGATACATTCGCTTGAACAATTATTTCACCTATCTGGAGCTCATTTCATCTCTACTGGTTTGAAGTTCAAGTCATATCATCATCTTGGAGCTGATTACAAGTCTCAAGATCCTTCAGTATTGCCTTCACATCATTGGATTTCAGTTGTTCTACATGGTCCCAGGTTCCATCCTGCAGCTGTCCTTGATCCAAGTGAGCATATTTATCTTCTTCCCAAGAAGAATATTCCTCCAGACATCAGCATTTAGTTTGGAGCAGCAACAACACCAGTAGTTCAACATTTTTGGTATTGCTTTTCATGTCCTTTCTTGAGGGAGGATTTTCCCCTTGAGGTTTTTCCTCTTTCCTCATTTCTTCGAACAACATAAAATTGTAAAAGGGTGACCATAGCTTTATTGTTGGGCCCTATATGCATATATATTTCTGATTAGTTCAAGAATATCATCATAAAGTCAGGCTTAAAGGGGGGTGTTGGAATATAATAAACCCACTCATAACTTAGGATAAAATAATTAATCATTATTTGATTAATTATTCACCCACTAGCTTAATTAGTTGGCATCCACTTGCACCTTAAGGTCAATGCATGCCATCCATATCCTAGGAATGATTTATTTCTTATTCTGGGTTCATCTAGAATTAGTATACATGACCTTATAGCAGATTCTGCTTTTTTCTGCTTTTTCTACTTTATCCTGCTTTTCTATGGATAAGATAAAAGCTAGTCAACTAGGAAACTGGGAGCTTTTGTTTCCAACCCATCCTCCATTATTTTCTCTCCATATTCTAGGATTAGCAATTCTTTCCTTCACTCATCATCACTCACTCATGCTATTTCTAATTCGTGAGGTGCTTGATAGATTGGGAAACTGCTTTAGTCAACTATGGGGTTTATCATAATTAGTAAGCCTACTTTTATGAGCTAGCTTGAGTTGTCTTCATGCAACTCCTTTTTCCTTTATAAGGATGTATTATCTATGTAATAATATCAATTATCATTTATTGATCATTCATTAATGCATGTTCATTAATTCTTCTTCTTCTCTCATTATGCTAATTCTCTACAATTCTCTGTGAGGTTAATTGTGTGCCTAGATCCTTAGCCAGTTTATGAAATTCCTTATGCCATCAAGGCTTTAGAATTTCTACACTATTAGCTATCTACTAGTTATAAATCTGTGATGAATGATGTGATTATAATAAAATGATCTCTGGAGTATCTGTTGATTATGAAGTTAAGTCGTTGTTGCCATGCCCTCCCTTCTTTCTACTGGAAACTTGGTTCTGACAGCTCTCCCTCGACATCTTGGGTGCGACTTCATCCACTCCACGGGTGTTGCCAGGTGGGGTCAAACCCATTTGGGCTGATGCTCAGGGAGATTGTTCTAGTTGGGAATCGACAGAGTGGGAACCCTTGTCGATGAGGTTTTGTTGCTGGGTCAAGCCAATAGCATGGCTCCCACTATTTTTAACTTGAGCGAGGGATTGCTGGTTAGTTCGAAGGACCAGATAACCAAGTGTTAGAGGGGATATGTTAAGTAGTTTGGATATGGAGTTTGTTTCCACCTTTCACACACCTAGGTCACATGGTAGAAATATTCAAGCCACTCAGTGTGTCCTTGAGGGAAAGTCTCGAGTCAAGGTTATCACCTTGTTCTTGACTATTCCGTTTAGGCTCAACTCCTAACAAAGCCAAGCGGGGTAGACCCTATCAAGTTACTAAGGAAAAATTATTTAGTATGGTGATGTTAAACTGAATGAGTTACTTAGGAGTTTGAAATTTAACCATAAACAACCATAGATGACAAGATACAAAAAGAGCACACGAAAGCACACTTCTAAGACACAATATATATATACAGCAAGAAAATAACCAGTGCCTTAAAATGGAGTCAAAATATAATCAATGTACTTGCATGTTCTTGGAGTGAATGTTTTGTGATTGCCTCTTGGTACGTTTTAAGTTAATGTGAAATATGAGTTGATTAAAATTAGGCGAAAGGGAGGCAGGGACTCCAGATATACCCCAGAGTACTTGTAGTATGTCCAAAACTAAACCATCAAGGCTACCTTCAAGGAATATGTGGGATAAATGGAGTCTCTGAGGCTATTTTTCATAATGCACTCGCAGGTGTAACAGAGATTGGTGCCCCGAGGTCACTTTTCAGGAGTTCTCGCTTCCTTTGGGTATTTTGTCACCGTAATGGTTTGATCTAGGTGTTGGATTTTCACCTTATGGTTTGTCAATTTGGGAGAGTGAATCCTAATTATTCTAGTCACTCAAATGATTTTGATATAGCTTGAATGATCGAACGAACCACAGCCAAGTGCAGAGCATACACACCGGAGTCTTGTCAATTTTAGTAAATTTTGAGATGGGTGTTCTTGTTAAAAAAGAAAACCCTCCAGGAACCTCTTTCGATCCAAGTGGATCTCAATCGGGGAATCAAGGAGGGGTTAATTTTATTAAAATTGAAGAAACTATTGATGAAAAAGAAAACCAAGATACACAATGCCAGTTCTCTAATTAGTCCTACCACGCATCTCTTTTCCCTTTCGGGTCAATTGGGAAGTTGTGGGGTAAGCATTAAATTAGTTTGAAACCTTAGATATGGAATATGGAATTGATAATAAATCAAAGTATACTAACCTGTAGATTAGAAATACGCTAGATTGCAAAAAAAAAAGGAACGAAAAGCAAAAAAAAATGACACAAACGCAAGTCCCCCTAGGGGGGATGGTGAATAGGCTCGAAAGAGCCTATTCGAAAGGACCTTTTCTTTTTATTAGTAGTGATTTACAATATCAGAAAATTGAAATTGATGCACTTTTTTCCTTGTTATCTGGGATCCAAAGGCTTACAACAAGCTTGTAACAAGCTAGAATTAAAACACAGCGGTGGGGGAAGCTTTCGGGAAGCTCTGGTTCATCCAAGAGTCAGAAATTGGCCAGAGTCTCCTTCTCTTTTTTGTTAGACCTGCTAAAAAAAAGCGATCAATTAAAATAAAATGTGCCCAAACACACTTTAAAAGTGTTTTGGGTCACCACACTAGTTATCGAAAAAAACTAAGTAAAAAATTGTTAAGTTGGGGTAATCTAGTTTTGCAAAAAAAGGAACCAAGGAAAGCAAGCTTTCCTTGGGATATTGTCTTGCTATTTGGGAAGCCAATGAGATGTGCACTTTTATTGCAGAATATGAAACTTTAAAGTACAGCAAAGGAAACTACCTTAAAAACAAACTACAAATTTTCTTTAAAATGCTTGCAAAAAAGAGGATAATTTCAACTAGATCTCTTAAAATATGACTTTATATGCAAAACGAAACTGAGATCTAAACTTAAGAAAGGATCTTACTAACCAGATCTATATGTAATTTTCTTTGTGAGACAAATCTAAGCAATAATATTATTTAAAAGTAACCAATTTGAAGAGAAATTAAGATTTTGAAGGAGGAAGAGAGAGAAAGAGTGTTGGAAGCCTAGGGATGTTGGGCTTTGGAGTCTGCTTTGGTGGAACACTGAGGGACTATGTCATTCAGAACATCTTGAAGATGAGGAAGATGCAAACTAACTCAACCTCTTCTACAAGCAATATCACCTACAACTTAGAAATCCTTGCACAAACAGATGGTTAAAACATAGGTGCTGCTGGAAGAGATAATTGGAAAGCATGAAATTAAACTTAAAATATATACAACTCCAATAGATATGAAATAAGCAGCAGTAAGAGCATAAATCAAACTAGAATAAACTCTTACCCTAATAGGAGGGATCTCTCTCCTTCAAGGCCAACAATTAACCAACAAAATCAGTGATAAATAACACAGATTATACCTCATAAGCATTTGGCAATCACCATACACACATGAAGAGCATTACACCATAGATCTTGCCTCCAAAGCTTCTTTATTCTAGAATAATAAACAATACAATACAAGAGCAACAACACCTCAATACTAGTTCTAACTAGCTTGGAAGAGGATGCTTGTGCTTTGATTTATACAAAAACCAGGAGATCCATCCTAGGGGGGCGCAAATCCTAAGGAGACAGATCAAATCAGCTGATGGAGAGTCAATCAATGCAAATCTAAAGCTGAACTAAGCCTACTTGTTAATCAGGGGCTTGATTTAGCTGACACATCAACCCATAAATCGACACGTCAGTTCATAGAGCTCCCAAAAGAACCCACACGTGTGGAGGAGAGAGAGAGGGTGCAATTCCCCCTAAAGGCTGCTGAAGATCAACTCTAGATCTGATTTGATCACCTCCTTCAGTCAAGGATTTGTCAAATCCAGTCAACCTAGTTCAGATATAACTGATTTCAATTCAAATCAGCTGAGAATCCAGTGATCTATGATTTTGGATTTTCTCCATTATTCACCAATTTATTAATTAAAATAATCAATAAATGATTTTTTGGGTCTTTCTGACCTGAGTGATGAAAAATCACTCAAAACTAAGAAATAGTGGGTCCATGGGTTTATATGGTGCTCTTAGCTTGAAAATGAGCACCTACATGACTGAAACTGATTATTTGACCCACTTTTATTACAAAATCCATTTTTCCAATTAAACTATTAAAAAATAGCCTAAGTTTTGGAAAAATTAAATTTTAATAAAAAACATTGAAAAAATTAAAAAATTAAAAAAAATTAAAAAACCTAGGGGGACTTAGACATGTTCATATGACTCGACCATGATGTCTAGCATGTTTATACATTGACACATAGACTCTAATAACCTCAATAGGCCTAAATGCCAAGCCAACCACCCCAACTTTGGAGGTATGGAGTGAAAAAATTAGAAATTATCAGTTGTTTATTCAACAACCAATAATGACCGAGGGAAAAAAACACCATGGGCTGATTGGATTGACAAATAAAGTCTAAGAGACGAAGTCTTTTACAAACACTATCATGCTAGAACATTTATTACGATTCCCCCATGGGGTATGAACATGTAATATAGCACAACAAGCACTTCCTAGAAGTACTCCCAAAGGTCTTCTGAAGTTTGAACAAGTTATCCTTGTCCGGTTCACCAGGCTCACTTGATAAAAAACCACTAAGTACAACTTAGGTGGTAACATTTTGGCTCCATCTAGGGACACATTCTCTGCCTGATATTCTGTTCAAAGGAGAGGATGTGAGAACTCCAGAATCTCTAGGTCATGCATAGCAATTAGAGTTTTGTCAGTAACATTTATATAAAAAATTAACTATAAAAGCAAACTAATGTACATAATTAGTCTATGATGTGCAAAAGGGAATATTTTACAAAACTAATATACAAAGGAAAATTTTCAAACATGGTAGAAAATAACTATAATACAACAATATCTATGATACAACAATATGATATATAAAATTTAGAAATACATGTAGGGCAAGGTTTAGAAATTGGCCCCGAAACCACCTATGCCAATAAAGGAATCAAACTGTCTCGGCGAAAAACAACTTGAGGAGGAAACCGTTCACTGGAAAGCTCAACCTTTCTCCTTCTAGGTCATTTAGGTAGAAGGAAATTGTTCCTACTATTTCATCGATGATGTACGATCCCAACCATAAGCTGTCAAGCTTTCCATGTTTCCTAGGTTTCTCCCATCGTTTGTCCCAATGCAAAACTATGTCACCTACTTAGAAGGATCCCAGATGAGTAGACGTGTCAAAGGTTCTCTTGACCTTGTCTGAGTTTCTGATACTTTGGTCAAGGGAATTTATTCGACTTTCATCTAACTCGATCAACTGGTTTATTCTGTTCTGAATGGCCTCCTGATGTGAGCTGAAGATCTGGAGAAGCTAATAAACTGGAAGCTTTAAATGGACTGGTAAGGTGACATCTAAGCCATAGACTAGTTTGAAAGGGCTCCTCCTGGTTGAACTTTTCTTGGTGATTCTGTCGGTCCATAATGCTAATTTGATCTTGCTATCCCAAGCCTTCTTATTGTCACTCACAATTTTCTTGATTATGGTCATTAAGTTCTCGTTACTTGATTCAGCTAGACCATTTCCTTGGGGGTAGTAATTGGATGAGTGGGATAGGACAATGACGTACTTGAAATAGAAAGATGATATCTCAGAGGAAACAAAGCATAGGCCATTATCCATGATGATTCTAGCTGGCACACCAAATCTTGTGATAATCTTATCTTCTAAGAAATCCATGACTATAGCATCAGTTGCCTTCTTGGTGGGTATCACCTCTACCCACTTGGTAAAATAATCAGTGGCGGTAAGAATCCAAGAATAACCATTGCTCGAGTTATCTTTGAACTTACCGATGAAATCAAGCCCCACTATTGGAAAGGGGCTTGGACTACTATTGGATTTAAAGTCAAGGCTTTCATTTGTTGCTTTCCGGTGAATAACTGACATTGGGGACAAAATCTGACAGCCTTGTGCACATCTGAAAATAGGTTCGGCCAATAGTAACCCGCTCTAAGGATTTTATGGGCAGTTGTTCTTACTGCAAAATGTCCACCACAAAATCCTGAATGGAACTCAACCATGAGTTTTTTGGACTCAGGTTCATTGACACATCTAAGTATCAAACCATCAGGGTTTCTCCAACCCAAACCATCTTTTGTCAAACAATACTTAGTTTCTTTTAACCTTAATGCCCTTCTTTTATGGCCAAGTAAGTGATCGGGGCAAGTAAGGTTGCGGAGGAAGAATATGAAGTTGGTGTACGAAGGGTGCTGCTCTAATCTCTGAAGCTCATCTGATACACTTTGTTTGGAATCACTGTTTTGGCATATTAATCCTAAGGCCTTTCCATTTTCTTGGGCCAACATCTTTGCAAGACCCTGTCCTTTAATTAACTTAGTAGGTTTTATCTCCAAATCATATTCTTGAATCTTTGAAACCCACTTACCCTTGATTCCTAGACAGTCCTTTTGAGACATGATATCCTTGACAGCTGCATGGGGTACATACCCAATGATTTTGGAGTAACCTACATAAGTTCTGAAATATTTAAGGGACTTGACAAGAGCATAGGCCTATTTCTCCATGGTGGTATACTTCAACTATGAATTTTGCAAGGCTCTACTCATAAAGGATATAGGTTTCTCTTGTCCCTCCTTATTCTTTTGAAGCAAAACACCAGCAATGGTGTCTTCTGAGGCAAAGTAAAATATCTAGAATTCCTTGGAATAATATGGACTGATCAAGACCAGGGACATGGATAGGGCATCCTTGATAGACTTGAATGCAACTTTTCCTTCATCCGTCCACTCAAAATTATCATCTTTCTTTAATAACTTTTGTAGAGGTTTCATTAATTCTGTTAAATTTGGGATGAACCTTCTTATGAAATTGATCTGACCATTAAAATACTGGAGAGCTTCTAGATTCTGAGGAAAGGGGACTTTCTTAATGGCTTCAACTCTCTTGGGATCAACCTTGACACCATTCTTAGAAATTATGTGCCCCAACAACTTGCCTTCATCAACTCCAAAGATTGACTTTGCGGGGTTCAAAGAAATACCATATTTCCGACATCTTATAAAAACCTGCCTAAGATGACTTATGTGGTCAGATCTTTCCTTTGAAAAAATAGTTAAGTAATCTTGATATATTTCAATTATTTTGCCTATAAGTTCTTTGAAGGAAAAATCGATGGCTCTTTGGAAGGTGGCACCTGCATTCAATAAGCCAAAAGGCATTCTTAAAAAATTATAGGTACCCCAAGGTGTGGTGAATGTATTCTTGTGTTGATCCTCCTTATTTACCAACACCTGGTTATAACTGGAAAAGCCATCCAACATGGACATCATTCCTGATCCTGTTACTCTTTGAAGCAATGTTTCCATGTCGGGTAATGGTTAATTATCTTTGAGGCATGATGTATTCAGATTTCTAAAATCTATACATATTCTAATTGACCCATTCTTATTTCTGACCACAACTAAGTTGGAGCACCAAGATGAATGTCTTGTAGGTGCTATGATCCTTGCTGCTAACATCTTCTAAAGATCCTTCTGCACAATGGGGGCCAGCTTAGGATTTATTCGCCTAAGTTTTTGTCAGAAAGGTTTGACCTCCTTAGCTTATTCTGTAAGGGGAATAGTGTGTTGAAACACATCCTCCTGATAGGCTTTAAGCTCATCATAACTAAAGGCCAACACATCTCTATACTCTTTGATTAAGTTGATCAAATTGTTCCTTTCCTTTTTCGAAGTACCTTTTCCAATTTTTATTAACTTGGGGTCTTTGTCAGTTCCCATGTTTATTTCCATATAATTCCCAATTTTTATTTCTTCTTTTTGTTTTTTATGATGATCCTGTCGATCAAAGAGATTCTTGAAAGCTATAAGGTTACTCAGGATGTGATTCCCTACATTATACTCCCATTCCTGATACTCTTTACCCTCTTGCTGATAACTAATCTTGCAACCTTCAAACTCTTGTAAATTGTGGATGAATCTCAAAAGTTGATCATCATCCTTAAATACCTTCCAGTGATCTATATTATCTGGAATTGAAGGTCTGAAATTAATTTCCATCTTTCCGTTCCCACTAATCATTTCATCTGATGGCTAGAGGGTGGATGCTGCTACTGCCAATTTATCTGCTAACCCATTCATTTCCCTATGGATCTTTTGAATGTTGAGTGCATCAAACCACTCCATAGTGTCCCATGTGGCATTTCTATACTTTCTTAGTCTATCATTTTTGCATTGATACTGATTTTTAATATGGAGGACAACTAAATCTGAATCACCCTTTATGTTCAACATATTTATCCCCATATCTTTGGCACTTTCTAACCCTAGGAGCAATGCCTCATACTCAGCTACATTGTTTGATGCTTCAAACTCTAACCTGAAAGAAAAGTTGTAGACTTTATCTGAAGGAGAGATGATCATGATGCCCACACCTTTTCTGGCTTTGGAATAATCCCCGTCGAAGTACATTTGCCAAACTTCATCTATCTTTTCGTTTTTAATGTTTTCCTCAATAGGGGCCATGAAATTTCACAAAATGGCATAGTTTCCAAAGTTATCAATGAAATGAACAAATTCATTTATGAGCTTCTTAGGGTTTTCTGCATGTCATTTCCTTAGCTTCTCTTTGTGGAGAATCACCCTAGTGTTTTCTGATGCAGGTATAGTAGCATATTTCTAATCCATTTGAATGTACCCACCAAGAGTTGTGGCCCATTTTCTAATACATACCCCAATTATCTGGAACATCTATCACTATCACATCCATCAACATGTCGATATCAGGATACTTGGCCAACTTAACTTGTAAATTTAAGATTATCCCTACCACTTCAACTTCTCTTGCATCCATAGCACAAAAATTGTGGTAGGGTCAGGTGACCCTTAGATTTAGTTGTTCCATTACTTTTCTTGTCATGATATTTGATGAACTACCTGAATCTAACATGTAGTTATGAAGGAGGAGGTTGTCAACTAAGAGGGAGACATAAAAAGGCGGGTGGTCTTCTCTTCTTGGATCAACACTGTTGAGGACTATAGGCATATCTATAGGTTCAATATGTTCAGCTTCAAATATAGCATTATTATTAGGAAGAGGATCCTCTTTAACAATATTATGAGCTTTCCTTTGACTATCCTCTAATGCTTTCAACAACTTTTCCTTTTGACCAGGAATTTTAAGGACATCAATTGCATAAACATGAATCTTAGCACTACTTATCCATTCTCCCATATCAACATTTGATTCAAGGTTAACAAGAGGATATGGGAGGGGAGGAGCGGTTACCTTTGTCTTGTACTGTTTAGATGGTGATGGCTTCTCCTTTATTTGATACATTGCACCCTTGAATCTAGCCTCCTTCATTTCCTTGATTGTTTCCAGAGAAGGCATTACACCATAAAAGTTGGAAAGGAGATCCTTCTCATAACTGTAATTCGTGGCCTGCTGCCAATGTTGGTTTGATAAAGGGTAGGTTTGGCCTACCATGTACACATGATCATACTCACCTGATGTTGTTTCCTGATTACTGACCTCGGCCATTCCATGTTATATAACTTGGTTTGCTATATAGCAAGTGCTTTCTTGGTGGAATTGATCACAAGGTCTACACCATGGAATGACTTCTTCTACCAAGTTAGTTGAGTCTAATTGGTTTGGAATCCTAGGTTCTTGCTGAGGATATTTCTTCTGATACACCTGATTCTGTTTAGGCTGAAAGTTCCTAGGTCTATTATTTCTTTCCATGGTGATTATTCTATTCTGAATATGATTCAGTTGTGCAGACTGATTTGCCATGATTTGGTTTTGACTAGTAACCAATTATTTTATCATGTTAGTTACCTTTTCCATGGGGTCTTTGGAGGTTTCCTTTTCCTCTAATTCAACGGCTTTTCCCTTCTCTTTGTTGTATGAAGTGTTTCCCCTAGTGTAACCAGGAATGTTGGATTTGCCTGAAGACTGCATATTCTTTTCTATTTTCTCAGCCAATTCCTGGGCAGTTTTTAGATCGGTCAGCTCTTTGTCCCTTAATTGGTACCTCAAATCACCAGTGAAAGCTTCGATGTAATATATGAGGGTGGAGGCATCCCTTGGCTTGATTTCTATAGGGAGGTCTGCAACCACATGCCTGAACTTAGTATTAAATTCATCAATGGTTTCATTCTCCATCTTCTTTATGTTATGAATGGCAGCAAGTAGATGTCTTGGTTCTTTATTTCCCCCCCATTTCTTCTTAAAACCCTCTAGGAATTCATTAAGAGTTTTATACAAATCATCACCATGGTTGGAGTACCATTCCGCAGCATCATCCTCTAAGGATAAAGCAAAGAGATTCAGTTTGACATCTTCATGGTTATGGGAAGCATCATTGCAATAACTGACCATGTGCTTTTCAAACTTTCGGATGTGAGACTTGGCAGTAATGGCATTATTTCCGTGGAATATAGGGAGCTTCTTGATAGCATCATTCAGAATGTCATGAAAATTACCTGCTATCTAAGAAAATTCAAGGGGTTTGTAAAATTCCGTCATTTCTTGAGATTGGAAGGTATGACTCTCTACAAATATGTGATGGATATCTGAGAGGGATTGGTATCCTAAATTTTCAAGGTTTCTACGAGAAGTATACCTATTCAATCTTTCCCTAATAAACCTTTCGGGATCAGGGAGAGGATTGAATAATTGTCGGTGGTTTCTTCGAGTATAAATTCTTGAAGGGATGTTAGACAGTGGAGTTTCCATATGGATCAAGTTTTAATTTTTATGTTTTTTAAAGACTAGATCAATCAAATTTTTTTTTCTTTTTAGTTGTTTAGAAAAAAGTTAGCTAAGTCGTACTCAGGAATAAAAAGATTTATCCCTGGAAACGGCACCAAAAAAGTGTTGCTACCTTTCACACACCTGGGTCACGTGGAAAAAATATTCAAGCCACTCGGTGTGTCCTAGGGGACAAGTCTTGAGTCAAGGCTATCACCTTGTTCTTGACTCCTCTTTTTAGGCTCAACTCCTAACGAAGCCAAGGGGGGTAGACCCTATTAAGTTACTAAGGAAAAATTATTTAGTATGGTGATGTTAAACTGAATGAGTTACTTCAAAGTTTGAAATTTAACCATAAACAACCATAGATGACAAGATACAAAAAGAACACACAGAAGCACAATGCTGAGACACAATATATATATATATATATATATATAGCAAGAAAATAACCAGTGCATTAAAATGGAGTCAAAATATAATCAATGTACTTGCATGTGCTTGAAGTGAATGTTTTGTGATTGCCTCTTGGTACGTTTTAATTTAATGTGAAATATGAGTAGATTAAAATTAGGAGAAAGGGGGGGGGACTCCAGATATACCCTAGATTACTTGGAGTATGTGCAAAACTAAACCCTCATGGCTACCTGCAAGGAATATGTGGGACGAATGGAGTCTCTGAGGCTATTTTTCATAATGCACCCATAGGTGTAACAGAGATCAGCGCCCCGAGGTCACTTTTCAGGAGTTCTCACTTCCTTTGGGTATTTTGCCACCGTAATGGTTTGATCTAGGTGTTGGATTTTCACCTGATGGTTTGTCAATTTGGGAGAGTGAATCATAATTATTCTAGTCTCTCAAACTATTTTGATACATCTTGGCTGATCAGATGAACCACAGCCAAGTGCAGAGCATACACACCGGATTCTTGTCAATTTTAGTAAATTTTGAGATGGGTGTTCTTGTTAAAAAAGAAAACCCTCCAAGAACCTCTTTTGATCCAAGTGGATCTCAATCGGGGAATCAAGAAGGGGTTAATTTTATTAAAAATGAAGAAACATTTGATGAAAAATAAAACCAAGATACACAATGTTGGTTCTCTAATTTTTCCTACCACGCATCTCTTTCCCCTTTCGGGTCAATCGAGAAGTTGTGGGGTAAGTATTGAATTACTTGGAAACATTAGATATGGAATATGGAATTGATAATAAATCAAAGTATAATACCTTGCATATTAGAACTATGCTAGATTGCAAAAAAAAAATGGAACGAAAAGAAAAAAAAGAAACGAGCGCAAGTTCCCCCAGGGGGGATGGTGAACAGGCTTTGAAAGAGCCTATTTGAAAGGACCTTTTATTTTTATTAGCAGTGATTTAAAATATCAGAAAATTGAAATTGATGCACTTTGGTCCTTGTTATCTAGGATCCAAAGGCTTACAACAAGCTTGTAACAAGCTAAAATTAAAACACAGCAGTGGGGGAAGCTTCTGAGAAGCTCTGGTTCGTCCAAGAGTCGGAAATTGGGCAGAGTCTCCTTCTCTCTTTTGTTAAACCTGCTAAAAAATAGCAAGAAATTAAAACCAAATGTGCCCAAACACACTTTAAAAGTGTTTTGGCTCACCACACTAGTTACCGAAAAAAAACTAAGTAAAAAATTGTTAAGTTGGGGTAATCTAGTTTTGCAAAAAAAGGAACCAAGGAAAGCAAGATTTCCTTGGGATCTTGGATTTCTATTTGGGAAGCCAATGAGATGTGCACTTTTATTGTAGAATATGAAACTTTAAAGTACAGGAAAGGAAACCACCTTAAAAGCAAGCTACAAATTTTCTATAAAATGCTTGCAAAAAAGAGGATAATTTCTACTAGATCTCTTAAAATATGACTTTATATGCAAAACAGAACTGAGATCTAAACTTAAGAAATGATCTTACTAACTAGATATATATCTAATTTTATTTGTGAGACAAATCTAAGCAATAAGATTCTTTAAAAGTAACCAATTTGAAGAGAAATTAAGATTTTGAAGGAGGAAGAGAGAGAAAGAGTGCTGGAAGCCTAGGAATGTTGGGCTTTGGAGTCTGCTTTGGTGGAACACCGAGGGACTATGTCATTCAGAAGATATTGAATATGAGGAAGATGCAAACCAGCTCAACCTCTTCTATAAACGATATCACCTGCAACTTAGAAATCCTTACACAAACATATGGTTAAGACATAGGTGCTACTGGAAGAGATAATTGGAAAGCATGCAATTAAACTTAAAATACATACAACTCCAATAGATCTAAAACAAGCAGTAGTAAGAGAATGAATCAAACTAGAATAAACTCCTACCCTAATAGGAGGGATCTCTCTCCTTCAAGGCCAACAATTAACCAGCATAAGCAGTGATAAATAACATAGATTATACCTCTGTATGTAACCATCCCATTTAGTGAAATAGTTCAAGACCACAATAATGTAACCATGCCCCCATATGAGGTAGAATTACAATGCATGAAGTCAATGCCCCATTTTGTAATGAACCAACTGCTATGACAGGATGTAACGGGGAACGATGGGTGTACTTTTTTGTTGTGAAGATTTGATAAGGCAGGCATTTTTTTATGGCCTCCATGCAATATTTAAATATTGAGGCCAAAATTACCCAGCGTGCAAGATTTTCTTGGTAGTATTTATCCCAGAAAGATGATAGTTGTAGGCTCTAGAGTGGCAGTCATTCGATACCACTTCAGCCTCTTCATGAGTTCAACAATGCCGCAAAATTGCATCAACACCACAACGATACAAATTTATCGTTAATGATAAGGTTATACTTAGTGTGATGATGAATATGACGACGTTCATCTCAGGGTGCATTGGTCTGAAAATGTTGTGTATGGAGATAGAGAATTAAATCTCCATAATAGGGGTCAAACATACTAATGAGGAACAAGGATTCATCAGACAATGAGTCAATGGGATCTATTTCCTTGATAATATGGGGAAGGGCACACATAAGCTCTACAAATACAAGAGACTTCTTAGAACTAGATTTCACAAATTCCAACTCGAATTCCTGGAGAATGATAATCTAGAAAGAGTATTCCCCCCCAAGTGTTACAGAGAGAAATTCCTATGGCTTGGGGTACCACAACAGACAGCTTGACTCTAGAAATCAATCCTTTCCAATATGCAATAGAAATCAAAGATCTAACACTAAAGGATCAGACCTCATACCTTATTCCAAATGGTTGAAGTAGATCCCTGTTGAGCTTTCCAACTTCAGCTTGAATTGATGAATCACTTCCTCAACAACAAGTAAACAAAACAAGCATACTATATATATTGGTGTTAGATCTATTCTAGCATATATAATCAACAATCTATAAACATTTTAAATCATCCATGGATAAAATATTCATTCAAACATACATTATTGGATAGGAAAAGATATTTCTATTAATATAAAATCAGAGATTACAATGGATACAACCTCTGTCGGCATGTCTACGAATTGGAGAAACTGAATCCCCCACTTGGGCCTCCACCACCTCAATCCTCCATCTCTCGATAGCAAGCTCACAAGCAAAATGAAAGCCTGGGAAGAACACAGAAGTGCTCCAAGGGACAAAGGGATGCAGACTTGAGCACAAGTTCCGGAAACAATGGACTATAGTTTCTTTGCTCTCAATTCTCTTATATGCCTTTAATGTATTAAAGCATTCCTTATATATATTTTCAAAGGGGTAATGAAAGGCCGAATCTGAGCTATCTCAAGGCATATGGAAGGCCAGGAGTCAAGTGAGTTGCATCCATGTCAAGGAAAACTCCAAAAGGATTTGGATTTTGCACACATCCCTATGTACACGGTTTTAGGTGTCAAACCTGCATATATACGTGATTTGGGGTTTAAAAGTCACATATATGAATTTTCACATGTTTTTAGGGATGGTCTAGGAAACATCAAAGGACAAAAAATGGTCCAAGGGGTCTAAGGAGTCTGCAGCGGGACATGGGAAGGCCATACAAGTGTGATTCATCTAGTGTGGTAAAATCATCTATAACAGATGCCCCCTAATGTGTGAGGTCATAGGGGTCATACGATGGCCAAAATACATTATAAGTCCATCCCAGAAGTGGAGTAATGAAGGATCCCAAATGGAATACTAGCCACCCAATCAACATAGTACACTGATACAACTCTCCACATAGCTGCAAATACATATAGTAGTCCCAGATACATAAGAGTACAATGGCCATGATTAGGCATGATACAAAATATCGCATAAGTGTTCATCGCCACATACAATATACATAGATCAAAATCTCCCTGATGAAGATATACAAAGGATCATGATCTCCATAATGGCTGAAGATATACAATGGATCAAGATCTCCATAATAGCTGGAAATGTTTGACATATACTGGAATCAAGTCATGAGAGATGAAATCTCATGAACACTAGCACGATCAAGGAGGTAGCATATAAGAGATGCCACCAATCTTGAAGGTCTTCTACATAAACCGCTATGAGTACATGTCCTACTATGTGAATAGAGGTGTCAAGGTCAAACATAGTATTCCATCATCTGATTACCGGTCATTGATGTATACCGTTAATAGACGCGAGATCACCCACCGATAATGAAAATGGGAATCAAGGTACTAGAGTGAAAACTAACAAGTGTGAATAAATGTGTGGAGGTCGAACACTTGAGAGGATCCATCGATCAGGGGACATTGATGTATTCCCAAAAACTGTCGATGGTGAGAGAACCTACCACTGATGACTGCAAGTCTCAAGGCACTCCAAAATTACTCTAGATTCCAATCCCAGAATAAATGATCTGGAGTGAATGGGATGAAATCCACTGGAAGGAGGTCATTAAGGCATCCCCCATCATCCAACACGAGGTACTCAGCAAATCTGTATAATGTGGAAGGACTCGATCATAAGGTGCACGAACCAGTAACTGTACTGGGAATGGCTAACATGCAAAGTCAAGATAACTAAGGAATGGCTGACTCAGGTTTCAACTTCCTTCGAACAAGAGCATAACAACGAATGGTGACTGAAGAAAGGTAGCATAGACTTGATATACAAAACTGGGACATCTCTGCGACACAGGAGGCATCGACAGAGGCTCCATGGGGACTGGAAGCTTAACCAATCAGTGGAGATAAAATTAGATAAATGAGTACAGCTCCTAAAGTAAAACTATAAACCCAACCAATGGATGTGATATACAGTTCTCTGTTCGAAGGCGACACGATTCGACAGCTGCCAAAAGATAACATCTTTCCTTGTCCGGCTTTTTGGTTTTTTAAAATTTTTTTGGACTTTTTCAAATATTTAAAAGGCTTGAAAAAGAATAAAATGGCTTTATAGTTACAGACTAGGAGGAGACGAGTGTCATATGGGCAAACAAACTAGTTCCAAGCAGTGGAACATACCTATGCTCAATGCAAGGATACATGTGTAGGATAGCGACACTCGGGGGAAAGTCCCCTCCTGGTAAAAATAGGGAATCAAGCTGCAAAGGATATATAAAATGGCTCTGCATGGCTAGACATGAGACAATCTCAGGCTATATGGGTGAATCTCAATGTCAGGAAAGCCGGCGTAAGGCTCAATAAGGCAAGCAAAGCTCATGATAATGCAATTACAACTTGACATATGGGAGTCCTGAGGGAAATAGGCCAACAAAAGATCAAGAGGAGTATGAGGCTCTTGCAAAATGTCATGGAAATACTATACAATGTACTCCCACACCCTAAGGGACAAAATTTCAGCATGGGCACCAAATGCAAATAAGGCACTAACTAGGGTACCCATGTAAGGTCAAGCTCTACCACTCATATCATGCCACTTCTAAAACAGCAAGAAGGTCCCATAACATAATAGAGTGGGTTCATACCTAAGGCTATAATGAAATGTTCATAAGGTCATGCAAAATGTAAATGGTGATGAAACTTAACCTATATGCCAGTTTAGACATGATACCTAAAATCGGCATGAACGGGTCAATCCAATGGCTAAAACGACACTCAAAAAGGTCTCCTACATCATAAATTAGTCCAAAAACAGTCCAAAAGGATTAGAAATGGTCCAAACTATAGGAAAGGGGGTAAAAATTTGAAAAAATTCTATAAATAGTAAATAATTCAAAATATTATAAAACATTTGAAACTTTTACCCATTTTAGCTTAGAACTTCAACAGCTAATTCCAGGAGATCCAGCCAGTGGAATCCACTACCGTTTTTTTCAGGTACTTACCCATTCTCTACTCTTTCATTTTGATGCAAATTTTGTCAAATTCCATGGTGTATTTAGCATTCTAGGACCATCCTGCACAAAAATATTGAATTTTTCCCATTAGAAAACTTGAAAAACCTTAAGTGCAGCCACATACGCGACTGTTTTCCAAACAGGCGCATATGTATGCGGCTTTGGGGGGCATTTTCCACGTATATCCAGCCATATACATGGAAAAACCCTTGATTTCCACGTGGGACGTGGTGCCTATCTTAGAATGGTCACCAATTATGTTACAGAGAGAAATTCCTATGGCTTGGGGTACCAAAATAGATAGCTTGACTCCAGAAATCAATCCTTTCCAATATGCAATAGAAATCAAAGATCTAACACTAGAGGATCAGACCTTGTACCTTATTCTGGACAGTTGAAGTAGATCCCCGTTGAGTTTTCCAACTTCAGCTTGAATTGATCAATCACTTCCTCAACAACAAGTAAACAAAACAAGCATACTATATATATTGGTGTTAGATCTATTCTAGCATATATAATCAACAATGTATAAACATTTGAAATCATCCATGGATAAAATATTCATTCAAACATACATTATTGGACAGGAAAAGATATTTCTATTAATATAAAATCAGAGATTACAATGGATACAACCTTTGTTGGAACGTATGCGAATTGGAGAAACTGAATCCCCCGCTTGGGCCTCCACCACCTCAATCCTCCATCTCTCGATAGCAAGCTCACAAGCAAAAAGCAATCTTGGGAAGAACACAAAAGTGCTCCAAGGGACAAAGGGATGTAGACTCAAGCACAAGTTCCGGAAACAATGGACTATAGTTTCTTTGCTCTGAATTCTCTTATATGCCTTCAATGTATCAAAGAGTTCCTTATATAGCTTTTCAAAGGGGTAATGAAAGGTCAAATCCGAGCGATCTCAAGGCATATGGAAGGCCATGAGTCAAGTGAGTCAGATCCATGTCAAGGAAAACTCCAAAAGTATTTGGATTTTTCACACATCCCGATGTACACGGTTTTAGGGGTCAAACCCACGTATATACATGATTAGGGGTTTAAAATTCGTGTATATGAATTTTCACATGTTTTTAGGGATGGTCTAGGAAACATCAAAGGACAAAAAATGGTCCAAGGGGTCTAAGGAGTCTGCAGCAGGACAGGGGAAGGCCATACAATTGTGTTTCACCTGGTGTGGTAAAATCATCTATAACACCAAGCACCTGACAAGTCAAGATGTAATACATGGGTTTAGAATCTACATATACCATGGTCGTTCGTAGCAATATGTAGTCACAAAAATTCTACACCACGATGAGCATGGTCAGAGCTAATTCCTCCAAATGCGAGTATTAGGTTTCAAAGTCCAAAATACTCTTACTCAGGTAGTAGATCGCATGTTCATGGTCATGCTCATCCATTTGAACCAAAACCATACCGATGGTGGATAGGGATGCAACTAACTATAGGGAGTAGTCCTTAGTATAATTGGGTGGTTGCAAGATGGGTGCATGCATGATGGCATGTTTGAGAGTATTGAATGCATGTTGCGTTGGGTCATCCCAAATGAAGGGGTCTCCTTCTTTAGTAAATGCATAAAACCGTGGGTTTTCTTAGCATACTTACAGATAAACCCACGTAAAATATTTGCTTTCCCTTGCAAACTTTAGAGTTTTGTAAGGTTTGTAGCGGTGGGAAAGGCCAAGATGGCTTCGATTTTCAGAGGGTCTATGTGGATTCCATCCTTGGACATAATGGAACCAAGTAGTCGACTAGTATTGACACAGAAAACAAATTTGTGTGGATTCAATCATATGTTATAGTGGTTTCATCTGAGAAAAATGGCTCTCAAATGATCAATGTGGTGATCCCGCTGCTGTGAATGAGAAGGAAAGTCATCGAGGTACAATTCCATAATGTGTTTTAAGTCCTAGAAAGCATAAGACATGCACATTGAAAATTGGAATCGGCGTTCTTCAAACCAAAAGGTAAATATTTGTAGGAAAAGGTTCCCCATAGGAAGATTAAATTCATTTTGTGTTGATAAAATGAGAGTATCTCAATATGATTGTGTCCAGAAAATCCATCCATGAATGAGAATATGATGCTTCTGGTACAATTATCGATGATTTGATCAATGTACGGGGTGGGGAAATTGTCCTTGAGACAAGCCCGATTAAGATCCTGAAAATCGATACAAACCCTAATGGTGCCCCATATTTTGTTGACAGTGACAGTGTTATACACCCATTCAGTCAAAGATACGAACTAGATAAACCCAGCCTTAAGAATTTTTTCAATCTCTTCAGTAATGGTTGTTGATTTACTTGGATGCAATTGTCGAATTTTTTGATGGAATGGCTTGGAGTTAGGGTAAGTCCTAATCTCATTAACGATGATGGAAGGATCTATCTTTGGAATTTCTTCATATTTCCAAGCAAAAATATATCTAAAATATTTTAAAAATGTGGTATAAGACTCTAGCTCTGAAGGGGAAGAATTTTGGCCTATATTGATGTTCTTTATGATTTTTGGTTTCATCAATATATCAACTAGGATAGTTTTGGTAGCATTACTCAGATTACCCTCGAACTCAACACCATGGATGAGTACCAGTGGTTGAGAATTAGTTACGATATCGAATGAAACCGTTGTTCAAAAAAAGGTCTTCTACCATATGGAAATTGGGAACGAAAGAGGATCAATGAGGATGATCTTTCCAAGGAATCTTGTCTTAACACATAAATTCCACGATGGACTCATCAGAGGGGAGTGTATGCAAAATATAATCTAGATATGGGGGCATCTCTAACCATATGGTAGGTGATACATTTTTTAAGCCACCAAAAGATGGTCATTTATGGGGGCTGACTAGTAGATTGGATACCCTAATACATTTCTTCGAAAGGGATTAACGATGTTGGATCAGCAAATGATTTCCCTTTATCTAGGGAATCATGGTTGGAATTTGAGATCAAGTTCACAGATGCAGTCTATGACAAAGGAGGTGGGTTTTTTAAAGGAAAAACTCCTATGAGCGAAGATTCTTTCAATAGACCAACTCCTATGTTCTGATACTTTGGAGTTGAAGAAGACAAGAGTGGAACATTGTTCGCAGAGTTGGAATTTGTGTTTGGTGAACATAAATATAGTTGGTCAATGGTGAAAATATTACCTTGGAATGGGAACTATACTACCCAAAATATGGATGAAGCAACAACTTGCATTGCATACAACCAATTTCGACCGAGAAGAAGATTGTAATCAAGATGGGTGTCGACCACTTCAATATGAATGGACACCGATTTTCCCTCAAGTTCAACTTGGAGGGAGGGCGGTAGCCCCTAAGGTTGAAAAACATGACCATCAAAGGCCTTTAACAATGTAGGCAAGTGATTAATCTCAGGAGATCTGATATCTCTCCAACAGGTTAAGGCATGACTGAAGTTAAGGCACCCTCATCCAATACGGTACACCAGATCATCTTTCCAGTAACTTTCATGGATAATTGGATTGTTAATTGATGGGAGAGACAAGACTTGAAATCATCTAGTTTGAAAGTAATGATATTACTATTCGCAGGATCCATAGATACAAGGACGTAAAATAGGTTATTTCTCTGTGTGAGGCTATTTTGGAGTACTTCAAGAGTAGACATGGCACACGGTGCTTGAGCCAAATATTCAACTACGTTGTAGTACTAGGCTGCATGTGTGTTAGGGTTGAATAAATATTTTTGAAGTGTACACTTCGGTGGCCAAAGAATGGTATCGAGAACAAGATTCTCTATATGAAGTATGTTGGTAGGAAGAGGGGTGGAAGCTGAAGTTTTATCGGTTTAAGTATCATCATCTTTCTTAGCTGGAAGCAGGTCATAGTTATGAGATTGGGTATTAATATTAATTGTTTCACTAGACATCATTTTAACTTCATTTAAGGAAGAGAAAGAAGACTCATGAAAGGATTGGTGGTCAATCAATTTTTGTTGGGTAGGAAAAAGATCTGTCAGAACTGTCGGAGCGGGGGTTCTTTTTAGAAATTTACTGATTTCCTCACAACAAGGACACTCCTTGGTGAAGTGATCACCTCTGCATATGAGGCAGGGGAATTTTTCCTTTCTCTTATTTTTGGATTCAACATCGAGGTTCTGTGTTTCATTACCTTCCTATTGGTTCTCAAATTTCTTGTATTTATTCTTTCCTTTCTTATTTCCTCTTGAATATTTTGAGGATTGAACCACATTTACTTCGGTCGAAGCAAGAGGAGGGGAAGCATTTTTGGGGATTGAAACAGTCTAACTAGAAAACATGACTTGTTGGTTTTTATTTTTCAAGGATTTGGCTATCGATTGTGTTTGAACATAACCAAAAATGCCATCAATGGGTGGTGTAATGTCCTCGACCCTCCGACTGATGAAGAAGATGCTACTAACACCAACCATATGGGAAAACATCCCCATGAACAGGAAAGATGAATGATGACATTACAAAGCTTAACATAATACATACTAAGATGCGTATAACACACAAGGATACATAGTTACTCAACATTCAGCGGAAGAAAACATATACATTCCATCATTCAACATGTTCATCATTTCTCATGAAATAGTAGATATAATTGCAAAGATGGAATAGTCAGGAGTACTTATCTTTTTAATGAAGAACTCACCCCAAAACCAGCTACGTCACTGCAATGTTCCACCCAACCATAGGCTAGTGTGCTCATCAATCTCCTTCAACACTGCCACCCCCAAGTTGGGAATGATTCCTCAAGGAATAAGGGTCAATGCAGGATTACACATAGCCAAGGTTTTCCAATCAACCAAACCCACACAGTAGGGTTTACCAAGTCATCAAGAAGCTAGGAAAGGCTAAATGCTAAGCTTGTGGCCTCAACACTAGTCTTCTCAAGCATACCCAGCCTCTAACCCCACTCTCAACAGTCCGAAGACCAACCACTGCATACCGCAGCAAAACAATCCATTCATAGCTCTGTGAGGAAGGAAAAGACAACCGAGTGACAATCCCAAACAAAAGGTGAAACATAGTTCAGGTCCACAAGACAACTTAGGGTTGTTCTTCGCCCTAGCATGGCCAAAACAACTCAACAACAACCCCAAACTAGGGTACATCAACAACCACAAACTCACAATGAAATGATGGCAACATTACATAATCCGCAATTGGGAAAGAAGCCAAACTCCTGGCATGGACAAAGGAAAACTCAGTTAACGAATGTGGAAATCAACAGCCAACCAACATCCATGAGCCCACAACACACAAAATCCCCAATGTAATGGCTAGAGAACTTAAATAGGAAGAAAAGGAGAAAGAACAAACTCTCAACCTGTGCGCAAGGGGAAAAGACACAGCCCAGGAGAAACATGGAAGAAAACACAGCGGTCTACAACTCATGATCCACCACAAAGGATGGAAAACAATACATAGCTCAATAATGCCAAGGAAAACTAGTTCTCTGCGTGAATGGAAGGAACACCACCACAGACCGACAAACAGCGTGAGAGAGGGAGAATGAACCCCCAAACAAGAAAATGCACCCCCTTCTTAACTCGGCTCTGTGTGAGGAAGATGAACCGGCCCCCTGCTGTGCATCCCTGCATGAGAGTGAACCCCCCAAAAGCCCAGAGAGAGGCGTAGTGATGGTTCCCTTACCCTCGTGAAGGTGGAGAGAGGACTGGTGGAGTAAGCGTGTGGCAAAGATTGACAGTCCTGCCACCCTCCACTTCCAGCAATTAAATGCCTCAACAACTCAGTAGAACATTAAAAAGGGTGGTTGGATGAGACAAGGGAAGGTGGGAAAAATAGACAGGGTGATGACATGTAGCTTTTTCCCCCATGACCCAAGGTTCATCATTTCCCCCCCCCTTATCCTTTGGAATCATGCCCTTTTCATTTTAACGTTGCACCGTCGTAGCTGGCTGTAGGTTTATTTTAATTTGATGTGCATATTTACATGATGCCAAACTATAATGTGCCGGATAGCACGATATACCATCAACAACTATCCCTATTGCCGAAACATACAAAACCAAATCGATGGTGGGGCATTTTCCTTTAGCTCCTCACCATGATTAATTACATTATATACATCATGCAAACGGGGTCAAAACTAGAGTGTTACAGGTGGCTCCTTTGAAGGTCTTGAGGGATATGAAGTAGGACGAGGGGCGTGGGAAACTAAGTCATACAAATTTCTTGATTGGGAATAGACCAAGTAAAGGTACTGCACACGGCTGATAGCTTGCTCCTCAGTAATAACACCTCCCATGGAAATATGTTTAGCAATGGGGGAAAGCAAATATTTAGTAATCCAATCTACGAGTAGCTGATATGGAATGGGAGATTTTATCAACCTACATCGTTGTCTCCACTCATGGATATGATTAGATATATGAGTAGAAGTGGTTTGGAAAAGTGAGGTCAAAAGGTCTGTACCTATTTTATATTTGTTTGGCAACTGGAAATGTGTCAAAAATGACATTGCAAAGGTGTTGAAATCCCAAAAAGAATGCTGGGGTATCTCAATGTACCATTTTGCAGCCACCCCAGTGAGGGTTCTCTGAAATAAAAATAGGAGGATTGAACAATCCATCAAAGAATTATATGAGCACCACAAATGATATGTCATCTTGTGGTTCTTGGGGTCCTCATTGGGTTTTCCATCGAATTTTGATATATCATAGGGTAACTTGACAGGGATAGATGACCATTAAGGATCATGATGTATGGGATCATTAATCAATATAGATAGATATGGAATATCTAAAGTAGCCAGAAATGGTAATTTTTGATTAGGCTAAGGGTACTGGTAATACTAATAAGGAATATGTGGACTAGTGGGTTCGTAAGTCGATTGATAAATGGGTGTCGTTGATGTTCCCATAACCAGTTGATTAGGTGGTTGGTTCACGAATGATCCACCTGAGGGTCCGTATGGTGGTGGGATTCCTGGGGGAGGTGGACCTCTAAGGGTGGGCCTCTAGATGGTGGGTTCCTCTAGGTGGTGTACCTTTGGATGGTGGACCTCCAGAAGGTGATCCTTCACAGGGTGGGATTCCAAGTGGTGGACCTCCAAAAGGTGGACCTCTGGGTGGTGGACCTCTGAAAGGTGGTCCTCCAGGTGAACTTCCATGTGGTGGACCTCTGAAAGTTGGTCCTCCAGGTGGAACTCCATAACTTCCAGCAGTATTTACAAGTGGTCCCCTAGGTACAGGGACATTTTTCCAATTAGGTTTCCCCCATATGGTATACATATTTTTGGGTTAGGGAATTCCAGAATAAACAACCCTGATGACGCAAGTTGATAAGTTTGATGAACCACGGGTGGTTGATTAATAGCAGGTTGAACCCATGAGGTTTTTCCCAAGCTGAAAGAGGGGATAACCACATTGGTATTCGTGGGAAGTGTAATAACTGTCAGTTTCCCTACAACCATATTTTTCCCCATACTACAGGCAGTTTCCCTAGTTGGTAAAACAACTTAGCCTGGGGATTTATCCCTAGGGATAGAAGATACAGGGGAGTTAGAAATAGATGGGGGGTTCAAGGTTGTTGGGGTAGGGATGGGGGGTTGACTTGAATCATGAGTAACCATGTTTTCAACCAAATAACCTGAGTTAAGAACCACATGAGATGGTGAAAGTGCATGAAATCCAAGGGGAGTAAGTTTTGAACAGTGGGTTAGAGGATAAACACTCCTCCTCCTTATATTCTCTCCTAGGCTACGCAAATGATCAATAGTTCCTTGTATTTGTCTAAGCATCTCCTCATTCATAGAAAATCTATTTTTCATGTGGGAGAGTAATATCAGATGGTATATTAGTTTTGTATTCAGAAATGGAATGTCCTAAAGAAGTCTCCAAAAAAGGAGCAGTTGGACCAAATTCCGTCGCCACACTATCATATGATGGGTGGGTAAATACCCAATATGGTGCACCAGGTTGACCTTCCATTTGAAAACTAAAGGTGGTGCCTTCTGTAGAAGGTTGTTGGACTATCAAAAGGTTTTCAATGGAGAAATTTATTCCCCAGATTCATTAACCTAAACTCCTTCTACATGTGAATCATCTATAGCTAGTTGGTCCATGGTTTCCCCTTCTCTTTTTTCCACGGAAGGAGGAAAGTTAGGTGGTGAACCCTACAACCTATGAGATCATCTCACGGGTAACTCAACCATAGTGTTGGTCGAAGACTTATACTCTAAATTTCTATACAAGGAAGAGATTAGGCACAAAAAATCCTACTCAAGCCAAGGTCACAAGCAAACTTAAATTATAGGATGGGATGATGAAAGTCGTTTCCTCACTAGGATTTTCAAGTTGTCACAACTCACGATATACCACGATGTCCAACAGTAAAATGTTATAAGGAGGATTGGGACCATACCCTTTCCTGAATACCTGACCACCTGGATGGCACGTGCGTAGTAGCTCCTGAGTGCTATTCTCGGTGTATTTCTCCAACAAGATGGAAAAAAGGATCTTCTTGGTTGGTATGGGTTTCCTAGAGGGGTCTCTCGATATACACTAGGTATGTGGGAGCTCAAATCCATATTAGTGTTGTCTAGTGCACAACCGTCTGAAAGGGGCCTTCCGATATACCACTGAGTATGTGAAGTACCTTTTGATATACCTTAAGGGTATGTGAATGGTCGTTCGATATACCTCAAGGGTATGTGAAAGGTCGTTCGATATATCTCAAGGGTATGTGAAAATACCAGCAATATGTGGAAGAACCACACTATCCCCAGGATGCAATGCAGGAAAATAACGATAACTCCTATATTTTAAGACATCGGAACACATCTCTATCCTATCACACAAATTATGAAAAAAATGTAACCTAAGCTACCGTTGATTTTATCTTAATGGTTAGTGAATGTTTGTGGAATGTGGATCAAGATGAAATATTACGATCTAGATGCAGTTCAACTCTTCTCTTTGATGAACTCTACCTAGAGTAAGGGAGACACTTTTCTTTTCCAAGAAAAATAAATATGCAACTTTCAGCAACTTTATCTTCAAAATTTTCAACAAATTTCCAAACACATAATAATTTCCAACACTAAGCCTAAAATATCTCTGAAAGGAAAAGAAAAAAACAGCTTCTAACGTCTAAAAAACTATAATTTCTCACTCAAATGCACGAAGAAATATTATTTTAATCACTTAAGTAAGCTAATAGTAGTCAAAGCAAACAAGCAAGCATTTTTTCACTTTTAATATAATTTGAAAAGGAAAGAAAGCTACAATACCACACTCAATTGAATGCGATAAAACTACATACCTTCTTTCCTATAGATCTAAGATCATTTTTAGAGGATCAATCAAACAAGCTATGAACCCAAGACTGCAATTCATACATAATTTTCCAATTATGAAGCTTCCTATCAACAAGTTTTTGAGATCTAAACTCAAAGAGGTAGATCATACTAACACACTATCATACCTATCAATGAGATAGAAAACAAATTGAAAACAAACCAAAGAGAAACAAAACAATTTTAAGGACAAACATCAAAGTAGGGGATGGCCTACCTTGGCGCACAGTGAAGAAACAATAAGGGAATCAATGGCACCTTTTGGCAGAAGGAAATAGGAATCAAGGTATGTCTGATGCTCTGTTAGGCCTACCCAGGAGCGTCAACGAATCTAGAGATCAAAAAAACCAATATCCTATAAGAACAAACCAATGTGGGTCAAGCTGGAATAAAAATGAGGAAAATCACTCACCATATAAGAAAATGGACAGTGTTGCAAGGTGTATCACTCACCTTGACAACTTAAATGAGAAAGAGAATAAATTTCACAAGTTGTAATCAAAAGTGGTATTGAAAATCCAAGATCTAACTGGATCTACTCCAGATATAATTGGATCTTTCCCCACTATGGTCTCCAATTTTGTTACCGAGAATATTTCAATCAGTGCAGCCACAGTTTGTTCCCCTATCCTGCATGGTGTAAGTCTAGAACAAAAATACACAGCAGTATATCCTCTCCCTATATGACTGGTCTACCTTAATGACAAGCTCTTTTAACTTGAGTGAAGAAGGTTGTCCTTGTTCCATGGAAACAACAAAGGTTGATCAGCTTTACCTACAAAGGACACATAAAACAAGAAAAAACATGAGAGCAACAAGATAGATAAATAATATATACTAATGATCAAGGAAACTAGTAATAAATAATTAATATGAACACAAATCATTTATGGAAAGGGAAACACTTTTGTATTAAGAACAAGAAGGGAAAGTTGCAACCAAAGCCTTGATTTTGAAGCTTTGTTTTTATAAGATCTATGACACACTCACACACTAACAACTATGTAACCTCTTGCTCATAAACTCTGTCTCTTTACACCTATACTAGACTTCAATCCAACAACATAAGGATGCTCTCTTGGTCTTCCCTTCACATGGTCCAAGTAGATTGCATTTATAGGCCAAAGGAAGCCCAAATGGGTTGAGATAGTTTGGGAGGAATTTAGGGAATGATCCCTAAGGGTTAGGAGGTTGAGTTCCATCTCTCCTACATAGATAGGATCATCCTCCATGAGATATTTCACTTGGAAGCTTCTCAAAACTTCTCTTTTTTCCGTGTTGGTCTTGCTGGTGCTCCTTGTAAGAGAGGTAAGTGCATCGGCGTGGCTTGTGGTCAAGGGAAGGGCACCACCGATGCCTTATGCCAATGGTCAACAAGTGTCAGGCCTAGCTAGCACTCTGTGAAAGACTGCAAAGTGCACCAAAAAACCTAAATTATGAGCAGTAAGGCCCCAAAATTATATTTGGCCAGGGGCTTCAGATGATAAGAGAATTAGGACATTTTTTGGATGTAACAATGGATACATTGTCGATGGTAGTGTCGATAGTAGGGAGGACATGTTCTAGTGGGGTTGGTACGTTTGGATCGTAATACATAAGTTGTCTGAAGGTCACTATCTTCCCATCATGGGGGAACATCAAGAGTCAAAAGATGGTAGAGGAAACGACACACATTGCATACATATAATTACGTCCTAGGAGGAGGATGTAATCAAGTTCAGCATTGACAACCTCAATGTCAATCAACATGGTTTTGTCGGCTAACTCAACAAGGACATTTGTGAGGACACCATAGGGTTGAGAAGCACGTTCATCATAGGCATGAAGGGAGGTGGAGGAATATTGAAGGGTTGGGGATTTGATTTTTTTTCAAACAAAGGTTGACATAACACAAGTGGACGCCCCCTCATCGATGAATGACCAAATTCTAAATTGTGACCAGAACCTGGAAAGTGACGGATGATGGAATATAAGGTTCTCTCTAATCCAAGTCGAAAGTGATCAACCAGGAATCAAAGGGATCGATAACACCTAACGCGTATAATAACGCTTTGTGTTGTGAAGGACAATTTTTTAGAACTTCCAGAGCATACATAGTCGAGGGATACTTGGCCAATTCATCAACTATATTGTAGTTAAGTACAGCTCTAGAAGTGGGATTGTTCGTGACACGATGCAAAAGGAATTGTGGGACTTTGGCAGTCACGTCCATGGTGGGTCTCAAAAAATGTAAATACATATCGATAGCGGTGGAGGTAGATGTCATAGATGGATTAATTGTTTTCATGGTGTATCCATACTGGTTTCCTCGAGTCTATAAGCTAACATCAGATAATAACGTCATAAGGTGATGGACACCAAGATCAATGGGTGGAATCCCAGTATTGGGTGTGGGGGTTTGTGGTAACAAGGGTTGGGTTGAAACCATTCCTTGATTTGGTAAGGGGTTTTGTGGCACAATAGGTGGAGGACCTAGTAGTTCTGGGTTTGGGTGAGCTGGACCAGCCGCGTTTGGGTCATGTTGATTATTGGTTTGGCCTAAATGGAGGACGTGATTAATATGAGGAAATTCATGTGTATATTGGCTGTAAGTGTTAAAAATGGCACATGGATGGTTAGTACGTAGCTGAGGGTTCTTCCTAGGTCTAGGTGGACACTACAGATTCTGTGCAGTGGGATTGGCTCTGTTGTTGTTCGGAGTTTTAGGTTGTTGGACACCTCCTTGAGGTTGGTTATTTCCTTGGTTCCTACCTCATTTTCATCTATCCTTCCCTTGTTGGTTATTGGGGGCGGGTTTATTAGGGAGGCTCTGATGACCATAGACCTATCCTTGAGGAGCAGGTGGATTCAGGATTAGAGTAGGTGTAGGTTGCACTAGTGGTGGGTAATAGACAGGAGTAGTTGTAGGGGATGTAAATCCTACCGTCTGGCCATTAAATGCAGGTGCCAAGCATTTCATTCTATGAATGTCAAGAACTAGTGTGAGAGACACATAGGAAGGTGTGGCTCTGGACTAAGCTATTACACGTGAAAAATCAGGGGCATAACCTGGTTTGAAAACACTAGGGGTGGAATTGGAATGAGGTGGCATTGAAGGAGAGGCCGTGTATATATGAGGATGATGAGTAATAGAAACAATGACTCCATTAGCATCATGAGATTCCCTTGGGGTATCTCAATGTGAGGAGCCAGCATGGAGAAAATTAGGTATAACGGTATACAGTTAACCCGATTAGGCATAGATGAGATCAAACTCTTTTTCCTTTAGGATGGATTCCTCCTCGGTTTGTGGGTGCTCAGATGAAACATCCTTGGTGATGGGGTAGAGTAAGGTTTTAATAAACCAATATAGGAAAATCCTATCATCTAATTGGATCTTACACAAGCTACAATGAATATGCCACTCATGGATATGATCAATAATATGGGTAGTTGTGTTTTGTCTACAAGATAATATAATTTCTACACCCTCATCATAATGAACAAGTAACTGGAAGTATTGGAGAAACATCAAGGCTAATGAGGAAAATCCTGGGTAGGCGGCATGAGGCAGTTCGATATACCATTTGGCTGCAACACTTGTGAGTGTGTGATAGAATAGCCACAATTGGATAGAATCATCCACTATGATGTTATATTAACAACATAAGTGGAATGACATAATGTGGTTTTGGGGGTCTTCTCCCACCTTTCCCTCAAACTTAGGGATGTCTGAAGAGACCTTGGTAGGCATGGGAGGCCATAATGGGTTGTGATGAATGGGATTTTTTTTCAACCATGCTAAATCAGTCAGGTTGAGACTAGCCATGAATGGTAGACTAGAACTGAGATTGGATCGAAAAGAGCCAGCAATGGTGTCAGCGCCAGCAGGAATGTAGTTCTTGTGGGTAAGGATGACGTCTAACAATAGGAGTATTCACTGGGATGGTAGGAATAATCTGAATGGAAGTGGAAGGGCCAATTCCCCCATGCATGAATGGTGGCATGGTAGGAACCATGGTGGTTGGATTGGGTAGCAGACCAACAGTAGTGTGTGCGCTAGAAAGGGGCCCACTAGGACTAGGACTTGTTAGTCCAGGAGAAGGGATACCATGAATGATGGGTGGGATGGAAACAATCCCACTATCAAACTTCCCCCCCTGAAAGGGGTTAGGAGGTACATAGGCTATCGGGCTAGATGGGGTAGTTAACAAGGTAGATTCATATTGATAGGAATCTAAATCAAAATCATAGGTGGTATAAGGATCTGAAGGTGGTGAATGATGTCGAATATGGATCTGACAGTGACAGTTCAAGGAACTGAACTAAAAGGTATGCCCCCTAATTCTATGTGAGTATCATGATGGAGAAATGATGATGTGGTGGTGTTGTGTGATGAATGTAGGTGTAAGAGTGTCAAACGTAGGCTCAAGAATCCAACTACAACTAAGTGTGCAGAAGGAGAGTGTAAAAATGGTGGCTCATAGGAAAAAAAAGCAAGCTCTAAAATCGAACTACAACAGCGTGTCACAGAAGGTGAGTCTACAACAAAGTGGCCTTAAATCCACTAAGAAGCACTACCTAGAAATAAAATGATGCACTAACCTATGGGGTATAAATTCAAGCAAACTCCTATCTACAAGATGGAAGCCCCTAAAATTATGTATCCTCTTCTAGGTGATGAAATCCCAGTCAAAAATTATGAAATGGAAGAATAATAGGCAAGAGAATCCCACTACTAAGAGGGACCTCAGGTACAAGAGCCCTAAATATAATGGAAACTGGGCAACCTCGTTCATGACACCTCTGGAGTGGTTTCCTGGCACTTCAACCCTTTTTTCCTCAACACCCGGTATACTCTGGTACACACGAGGATGACTATGAATTTTTAGCCTTCGATGTAGAATCAAGTGTGGTATTCCACCCTCACTTTCCCAACCCCTTCATTGTGTCTTACTCCTGCAGAGTAGGGGACCCTCCGATAGATCAGTCGTGACCATGTTAACAAGTAATAGAGGATTTTGGTACCCTAATGGAAAATATATATGTATCAAATGTAAGTGACAAAGGGGTGTTATTTGGATGCTTATCCCTAGTGTCCTAACTTAACTACAATATTTTTTTGGTCCTCAAGTGAGGTTACAATGTTGGTTGGGTTAAGTTAATTTTTAGGCTAGCTTGGGGTCATCAACCAAGCATTTTACTTTAGGGTGTGAGATGTGTGCACAAGTGATGTGTAATGTATAAACCCCAATGATATCATGACTGAGACACAAATGCATATAAATAACAATAAATGACAGTAAATATCATGCAAAATAACTAATTCTTCTAGAAAACAAAATGTACACAAGTAAATGAGTGCATAAGAAACTAATCAAGTTGTAGGAAACACATCGAGGGTCTCAACTACTAATCTTAACTAAAGGGTCTCACATACAAGGTGAATAGGACCACAAAACAAACTATGAGGTTGTAATGGATCATATATGGAAAGAAACATGTCAAGAAGGGGTAGAGCACAGACAGGGGGTCTAGAAAAGGGGTCTCAAACACCGAAAAGGACTGAAAAACTGCATGTCACACCTTTCAGCAGAATAGGTGCGATTGGGGTCAAACAATTCTGGGAAATAGTCTCAATCAGAGAAAAAAATCAGTAGAAAGGCTCAGGTCACACAAAAAATGGGTTTATGCACGATAGGTCACACAAAACAGGGTCACAATAGCGACCGGGGTCGCTTCGGGAGCCTAGACAAGTGTGATCTGGAGTTTTGGTCCAGGTCACACTTATCGGGGCAGAAGGAATGACCTAGGTCGTGCTTATCGGGAGAAAATGTGTGACTTGTTCATAGCTTTATGTCAGATAAGTGTGATTCGGCCATAAGTGAGGATTTTTTTAAGAAATATTATTGGATTGGGCCAAGGGGGAAGGAACTGAGGCAATATTGGTTTGGATATGTCAGAAGGGGGTCAGATACGTGATGCTTGAAGGTATCCAAGTATAACAAATCAGTAGAAACACCTATAAAAACAAAGATCCAAAGGGATCGAGACAATGGAGTCACCAAAACTGTAGTATGGATTTCTCCCCTACTACATGCAAAAGCACCTACCCTAGATTAACCGAATCATAAGGTGGAGTTCATGGTGCAAAGGATATCTCAACTTCGTCTTGTAACAATAATAAATAAATAAAATAACAATATTTTTTTATTTTTATATATTTTATCTAACTAACAGAAAGCAATAACATACATACATTTCTGTAATGTGGGATATTTTATCCATTTGAGGAAATTGTCAACCAGCTCCACGGTACGGTTCTCCATTCATCTCCACTAATGGTTGTAAAATATGGGAAATGGATCCAAATGGGTATGGAGCATGCTCAACATACACCATGGGAATGGTATGGAAAAATATGGGAATAATGGTGAAAAGTAATGTTGTGTAATGTTTGTGGGGAGACCTTCATAATGTATTTATAGGATGTCCAAGGTTTTTTGACCCATGCTATTTATTGTGAATGGTATTTATCTATATTTTTTTACCCATTATCATTTTAGGGTTTTTTGGTCCCTTTTGGAGAGAGTGGGGATAAATCACAATAAATGCTCCACTTCCCTGTATTTATGGGGGAAGGACTAATAATGTTTTGGATCATATTTGGTGGAATTTTAGTTGCAAAGGTCAAAATGGAGGAAATAATGGTGGGATAACGATGTATAAATATGGTTTGGACCATAGAGATATAGGTGAACAATTTTTGGTGTTAGAACCATTGAGGTGACATGTCAGTTGCTCATGCATTCAAGATCGCAAAAATGGTTGCAAGAAACCACTACCCCGTAGATATCGAAACTACTTTTGGTCCACCCTACAGGGATGAGATGTGACATGTAATGACGTGATAGGAAGTGATGTCAGGAATGATGGGACAACCCCCCCAACATTAGTCTTGTCATTATTGGGAGATCATGCAAATATGATCAATGGTCAACATTCTTTCAGGACCATGAAATTGCATGATAGTTAGTTTGATTGGCATGTTCCTAAAATATAAACTATCATGTTGACGTGTCACCCTCTTGTGCATTCAAGATCATAAAAGTTGTTTTGGGAAACCACCATATCATGGATCCTCAAACCGATTATACATGATAAGTGGTAAGGAAATGTAGGTGGCATCTAAAGGGTGTGATTCAGGGGAAAAGCAACAGTTTCCATAGCCAAATTTTAGGTGCCAAAAGTTGAAAAATGTAGTTGATCTTATGCATGATATTGAGAAATGGAAATATTTTTTTAAAAATGAGGGTGTTTCCCTCAACCCACCCTACAACGACACAGGGAAGTCACAAGGGAGAAATCTCCCTTGACCCCAATCTTTCTTTTTATAAATCTACAAAGTTGGTTCTTGATTTTAAGCGTGACTGTTGGAACATTTCAAAATTGGGTAGGTTGTGGATTATAAATGGGTGATTTATATATTTTGTTAATTTAATATAAATTGACAATATGGGTTTTCTAGAATGCAAGAAAATAACTTAATAATTTTCTAAGAATATAATAAATATAACAAATGTGTTTATATGAACACATGTTCCATATCCATATTAATATCATTGATTGTTAAGGGATAACATTCAGTATAGTGTAGTTGGGAAACCTTTGGTATTAGTTGGGCCAAGAGGATATCCATCATGGATGGTACATAGGACCCCTATGGGTTTGAGATAGATGCTATGGGAGAGAATATATAGGTTGAGAATGTAGAGACAAAATATAATGGTAGGAGAAACCAAATGACTCCCCTAGAAATTGTAATGTCCCAAATTTTGCATTGGTTCACAATGGAAAAATCACACTTTTCATATTCATGAAAGTTGTCAAATTGACACTAAAGGTCAAATATATGCCAAGGAGGAAAATCACTAGTTTCCTAGGTTGGGGGTGGAAGCTTTGAGATTTGGAATAAGGGATCTAATAAATGATGTTTAGAAATTAGAAGGAAAAAAATATTTATTTAATAAGGTCAATTAAATGAATGCAAGTGAAGAATGAAATGGCTAGGAAAAATGGAGACATATGGAGACTATGGGGCCCACTCAAGCTAGAATTCCTATGTTAAATGGAATCCACCTCTTGCAATCTCAAATATATGGAAAGCCTAATGTTTTGGATGGATTATAAGGTCAATATAATTTTACATATACTTCATAGGTCAAATTTGGTATTAAGTGTAACTTACATGAGCAAGAAAGAGCCAAATGGGGAATTTCATGGACACTTGGCTAGATTCCCCTTACACTTATAACATCTATGACACCAATGATGGAGATTATATGAGAGTTATGACACAAGTCATATATGAAGGATGAAATCTGACATATCTAACATATTAGGTCGAAATAGATCTCTCATGTGATTTGGAGAAGCCAAATGGGTTCCTACTCAATTTGGGAGAAGATGGAAGGTGAAGAGAGAGGCCACATGGAATAGCATGAGTAGCCACACCATTTAGACTTGGCTTTGGTTTATGGATGTATTTGTAAGCTGAGGATACCATTAATGTTTATAAAATACATGGAAAATCCATGAGAATGATCTTTTTTATCAGTTGTGAAATTTGTTGTTGTGAAGAGAGAGAGAGAGAGAGCCAGTGAGTGACTAGTTCACGCTTGAGCCAATTTCGAGGGTGAAAGATTACCATCCTAATTCGTGATTGGAGAGGCAACTTAGGTATTTAAAGGAGGTTAAATGGAGTTATAATATATAGGTTCAGATACATCATCTTGTGGACACTTCAGGATTCATCTCATTCCTTCTCCCATCTCACATTCTTTTGCCATATTTTAGCCTGGTGGAGTGAGGCGCACTTGGTGAGCCATTTATCTTTTTAAGGGAGATCCTATTACTCCATAATTTTGTATTATGATGTAAATAATCTTCTCTCTCTGTTAAATAAGTTATCAGGTCAAAATTCCAATAAATATCATGTATTATTGATCAATAATAAAGAAACAGTGCCATTTCCCCACCTCCTTGTTGTAAACTCTTATAATATTGATAGATTTGAATGGATGTGTAAACTATTGATGATTTATGAATGAATGGAATGTAATTAAATCAAATTATGGGTTTCATATTCATTAAATGAGAATTTTTTTCCATTGGATCGAATTTCATAGCAATTGGAGAAAAATACATCTCATTTCCCTAAGGGTCCAAACTAGCTTTTTATATATGATTGAAAGAAGTGATAACAGCCATGGGAGTTCGATTGGTTATGAATATGATTCTTTGATAATTTATTATACACATCCCCTGCTTCATTTTGAGAATTCGAGTTATTTTCTGCACATTTGGGAAGTCATTCCAGCAATTACCCGGGGGGGTTTGAGCCCCAAAATTGCTAGTTAAAGCATCTATCTTATTCAGAATTTGATATAGAATTGTAGAAGTAATTGGAAGGACATAATAAACCCATGAAAATTATAATTAAGTTATTTTATCACTCATACACCTTCTGGTACAATCTGAGAGCATTTGGAGCTATTTGGAGTCATCTACCATTTGGGGTTGGAACCTCTAAATTACTAGTAAATTCATGGAGTTCCCTTGGATACATATTTGACCCAAAAACCACATATGATGTTTCAAATATAATTTAATGAGTTTCTAATAACATATCCAAGTATCATACCTACCATTAGTTAAGGTTGTACAATGTTGTGAAGAGATTTGTTCCAGGACCCAGGGGGGATTTCCACCTCCCAAATTGACTAGTCTTGTCCCAAAACTTATTCCATTGAAAATTGCAGACCATGGTTGGGTATATAACTTGATTATATCTCTGATAGATGTGCTAATATTTCCCATCACCCCTTAGGACCTTCCTCACCAATTAATAAATCATTTGGAGAAATTTTGGATCAATTGAATCCATATAACTAGAGTTGTAAGAAGATGAATTTGAGTACATTGTGAAATAATTGAATAATTGTCCATTTTGATAAAATTTCCAAAAAAGGGACATTACAGACAATGCAGAAACCATGAGGATCCTAAGAGTAGAACTACAAAGTTGTACAGAAGACAATGAGAAGTTGCTTAAAGCTCAAGATAAAAAGAATCAGTTGAGCGCAACTATTCTTCAAAGTTTGACAGGAATTCATAGTGATATTAAACAGGGGAATAACTCAGAAATAAAGAAAAATAATGGGAGTTTCTCAAGAATGCATTCCCACAAGAGGTCCCATAGTTCGAAAAGGATTTCTAGAGACATGACATTTATTCATGGAAAATTTTAGGGACTAATCATTTCCCATGGGCTAAATTTAGGGGTTTTAAATTTTTAATGGGATAATTTTTTATTAAACACATGTTAGGTATGATTATCCCACTTTTTTTTTTATGTTTAATGAATAGGAGGTTATCCCCATCTATTTAAAAAGGGGATCCAAGATAAAACAATTTTTCCCCTCTAAAAATCATTTTAAACCTTTGTTTTCCCATGAAAATTGCTAGGTAGTGTTACCACCTAACTTGTACGTAGTGGTTTTTTTATCAAGTGAGACTGGTGAGCTGGACAAGGATAACTTGTTCGGACTTCAGAAGACCTTCAGTCTTGCTTCTGGGAAATTTTGTTGTACTGTATCACATGTTCATACCACCTTGGGGGAGTTGTAATAAATGTTCTAGCATGATAGTGTCTGTAAAAGACTCAGTATTTTAGACTTTATTTGTCAATCTGATCATCCCATAGTGTTTTTTCCCTTGGTTATTATTGGTTGTTGAATAAACGACTGATAATTTCTAAGTTTTTCACTCAATACCTTCAATGTTGGGGTGGTTGGCTTGGCATTTAGGCCTATTGAGGTTATTAGAGTCTATGTGTCAATGTATAAACATGCTAGGAATTATGGTTGAGTCATATGAACATGTCTAAGTCCCCCTAGGTTTTTTAAATTTTTTAATTTTTTCAGTGTTTTTTATTAAAATTTAATTTTTCCAATACTTAGCTATTTTTAATAGTGTAATTGGAAAAATTCGTTTTGTAATAAATGTGGGATCGGAAGTCAGATTCAGTCATGTAAGTGCTCATTTTAAAGCTAAGAGCACCTTGTAAACCTATAGACCCACTATTTCCTAGTTTTGAGTGATTTTCCATCACTCAGGTCAGAAAGCCCCAAAAAATCAATTATTGATTTTTAATTAATAAATTGATGAATAATGGAGCAAATCCAAAATCCTAGATCAGTGGATTCTCAACCGACTTGATTGAAATCATCCAAATCTTCACTAGATTGACTATATATGACAAATTCTTGACTGAAGGAGGTGATCTAGACAGATCCAAAGCTGAACTTCAGCCTCCTTTATGGGGAATTGTGCCCTCTCCCTCTCCTCCACACGTGTGGGCTCTCCTAGAATCTCTATGGATTGATGTGTCAGTCTATGGGTTGATGTGTCAGTTCAATCAGCCCCATGATTGACAAGTAGTCTCAGTTCAGCTTCAGTTCAGCATTAATGGACTCTCCTTCAGCTACAATGGTCTGTCTCCTTGGGATTTGTTCCCCCCTAGGCTGGATCTCCTATTTTTTGTATAAATAAAGCTCATATCACCTCTTCCAAGATAGTTAGAACTTGGATTGAGGTGTTGTTGCTATTGTATTGTTGTTATTGTTCATTTTAAATAAAGAGAAGATTTGGAGGCAAGACAGTGTCATGTCATTGTATGTGTGGATGAGCATTGCCATGTTTTATTGAGGTAACCTATATCTATGTTCATAATTTGCTGATTGTTTGTGGATTCGTTGCTAAGATTGATAATAATCTTATTATAATGTTGATAGGAAAGGAGCTTTTCAATAATTTTATTGGCCATCTCTTTCCTTTGATGCATGTTTAGGGATCTAGATTCAACATGTTTTATAAGTTTATATGCATGTTATTTTGAATCTCTGTGTATGTATTAACCGGATCTCACAAGTATTTTGGCAAGTATTTGATTTTAGTTGCAGGTTCCTAGCTTGGAGAGGATTCTGATCTATTTTTCTTCTTCACTCTCTCCAAAACCATTCAAAGGCATAGTCCCTTGACATTCCACCTAAAAGCTCCACGGTGGATCTTCAAGGCTACTAGCACTCTTCCTTTCTCTTCCTCCTTATAAAATTCAATTTCTTACCTGGTTACTGTGTTCGAAAGCTTTGTTATAATTTAGATCTGTCATATTAAATTAAAAATTACATAGATATACTATTTCAAATCTCATAGTCTAGATCTCATTTCTGAAAAGTATCATTAAGCATTCTAGATCTAGCTTAGGGAAATCATCCGTTTTGCATGGCAAGTTAAAGAGAATCTGTAGGTTGCATGCTCTATATTTCATTTTATATTTTAAAAATATTAAATCCAGCAATCAGTGCATATTTCATTTTCTGCACAAACAACAAGCCAAGATCCCAAGGAAAGCTTGCTTTCCTTGGTTCCTTTTTCACCTGTTTAGCTAGTTTTAACTTAGTCTTTTTTATTTAAGGTAAGCTGAACCAAAGGTACTCTTAAAGTGATTTTGGGAATATTTTATTCTAACATGCTTGCTGTTTTTTATCAGTTGTAACAGAGAAGAAGAGAAGCTGTTGTTCGAAAGTGGCCTCGGGAGCATTCAAATCCCCCCAGGGGTCTCCCCTTTGACTGAAATTTTAAAATTTTGGAAAGTTGTAAGATCTTGGTTTCATCCCATATAAGGACCAAGAGGTTTCTAATATTTTAGTTTTCTGATATTGTAACCAATAATAATAAAGGAAATCTTTTTTGAGTATGCTCTTTCGAGCCCGCTCCCCATCCCCACAGGGGGGATCCGCGTTCGTTTCACTTTTTTGCTTTTTTCCATTTTTCTGTTCTAGTTTAGTATTGACATGCAAGATTGTATAATTTGATAATATTTTTCATTATTTCATATTTTCAATTCAAAATTAATCCTACTACTTACCCCATGACTTCCCGATTGACCCGCAAGGGGAAAGAGATGCGTGGTAGGGCTAATTAGAAAACCGGTGTTGTGTATCTCTGATTCCTTTTATTTATTTATTGTTTGATAATAATAATAAAATCAACCCCTCCTTGATTCCCCAATTTAGGTCCACTTGGACCGAAAGAGGTTCCTGGAGGGTTTTCTTTTTAATAAGAACACCTCTCCTAAAATTTACTAAAAAAATAAAGACTCCAGTGTGTATGCTCTGTACTTGGATGTGGTTTGTCTGATCAGTCAAGCTACATCAAAATCACTTTAGTTACTAGATTAATTAGTCCTCACCTCCCAAATTGACAAACCATCAGGTGAAAATCCAACGCCTCGAACGAACTATAAGTAGTGGAAAAATACCAAAAGGAGTGGGAACAACTAGAAAGTGACCTCGAGGCGCCGATATTTGTCACACCCTGACGGGTGCATTATGAAAAATATTCTATGAGACTCTGTTCCATCCCACAAACACCTTGCGGGTAGCCGTGAAAGTTCACTTTTGGACATACTCCAAGTACCCCTCGGGTATATCTGGAGTCCCCTTTTCGCCTAATTTAATTCATTCACATTCCACACTAATTTAAAATCTACCAAGAGATATTTTCAAAACATTCATTCAATCACATGCAAGCACATTATTTTCTCTATTGACTCCATTTAAGGCACTAGTGATTTATTTGATCATTACTTTTAATTATATATCTATATTGAGTGTCATTACTGTGTGTATACGCTTTAAATCTTGCATATTGTTATCTTTTGCTTTCATTGGTTAACTTCAAAACTCCTAAACAACTTAATCATTATAACACCATCACACTAAGTAATTAGCCTTAGTAATTCAATAGGGTCTACCCCCCTTGGCTTCATTAGGAGTTAGCCTGAACAGAGGAGTCAAGAATAAGGTGACAGCCTTGACTCGAGACTTGCCCCCAAGGACACATCGAGTGGCTTGAAGATTTCTGCCACGTAACCCAGGTGTGTTAAAGGTGGCAACAGGTAGCTCCCATTTTCCCCTAAATTCCATAAATGGTAATTGCTAGGAGCTCTTTCGCATTTTATCGATCATGGAAATCAAAGTATGAATTACATTCATCCATATTATATGGGTTGAATCTTGTTTTGTAAGTTGCTTAGTGTCCACATCAGAATGGAAATCGATATTTACTATCAGGTCTTATCTCAACCCATTTGCACCTAGGAGAGTTCTTAATCCCATCGTGTCAAATCCAAAGTTACCCCAAGAAACATGGTTTTTGTGAAGATGGCGATCAACGTTGTGGAAATAACATCTATGTGGGTATTTGGTGCATCATGTATGGGGGTTGATACTTTATTCATAACCACGTATTTGGGCATGCAAGGGGAGATGTCGTTGCTAATAACCACTACCATTTTGTTTCTACATGTGTTTTTGTCATCCTTTCTAGGACAAGCCATCAGTGGGAAACTTAGAATCCCATTGTCTTTGTTGCTTCTTTTGCTTTGGGCATTGTCAGGTATTTTGGCATGGTTCTTGTTTTGTTTATTGAATTGTATGGTTCTCAAAGGAGGGCTTGTTATGTGATGGTTTATTAATATTTATCTCCTATTTTGTATTTTGTGTATATGTTTTCCCATTATTATATGGTTTTATACTTTATCAAAAAATTCACCAACAATTCACAAGATTTTATAATTTAGTAAAAGATTGCCAAGAGTTTACAAGGTTTTATAATTTAGTGAAAGATTCACCAAGATTTTTCAAATTTTTTAATTTAGTGTAACATTTGCCAAGATTTTACAAGGCTATATAATTTAATGAGAGATTATCCATATATATATATATATATATATATATATATATATAACTAATAGCCTTCATTCTTTTTTATATATCATGGGGATTCTCCTATTTTTATAGAAATTTAATCGGGGCTGTTAAAATTTTTCATGTATATAGTATTTTGAAATCTCTTCTAGTGAGTCATCTGACTCTAAAGAATCCATTGAAGGTTCAATATCTTCATCTCATAGGAATAAGAGGAAGAGTTCTTTCAATAATAACTCTCATGGAGAATATAAGAAGGCCAAACCCCCCTATTTTTTATGGTGAGGTAAAATCTGGTCAAGAAGCTGAGGCTTGGATTCTTGGGATGAGGAAGTATTTACAAGTCCAAGACTACTTAGTAAATATGAAGGAAAGAGTAGATATATTTAATCTGAATGGAAAAGAATATATATGATGGGATCACCCTAGGAAAGTAAATATGATCAATGAAAGGAATATTGTGTGGAAGCAATTCAAGAAATACTTCAAGGAAAAGTACCTCTCTAATAGGTACTATGATGGAAAAATAAAAGAGTTCCATGAGATGAAATTGGGACAAATGACTATGGAAGAATATGCAAACAAATTCTTGGATATTTTGAGATATCTCAAGTATACCAAGGATGACAAAGTCAAAATTCAGTGATTTCTAAGTGGACTGCCACAGTCATATAAAGATAGAATTGAGTTTGATGAACCTTGAACTCTATATGAGTTCATAATAAAGGACAAGTATTATAATAAACAAAAAAAAAGAGAAAACCAAAATTCCATAAAGCATGGAAAGACAAGAAAAATGAGAATTTTGACCAAAGGAAGAAGGGGTTCAAGCCTCCTCAATTCAGAAATCAACCAAGGAAGCCACCATAGGGTGTGACTAAGCCAACTAGGATGATGAGAGGTAAGCAAAGAGATCCAAGATAGCCACTTTAATGTTGGGGATGTGGATAGGACCATATTCTTTGGAACTGTCCATGTCAAAATGGGAGTGAAAAGAAAGAACACGACATCCAAGAAGCTGAAACTATGGGTCAAGTGGCAAGGATTGCCCCTAAAATCCATGCAGTACTAGAGGAACACCAAGAATACCATCAATTAATTGCTTTTGAAGTTGGAGGTAATATTTCTAAGTAATCTATTTCTATTTTTATTGACCCTGGATCTAGTCACCTTTATATCACTCCTAAAATTGTTGATATTTGTACTTTTAAGAAATCAAAGCATATTAAATCATGGCTAGTCCAACTAGCCACAAAAACCAAGAGGATGGTTAGTTAAATGGTGGGTAAATTTCCATTGGAAATGAGTGTATTGTCCACTTTTGTAAATATGAATATTTTTCCTCTTGGTTCCTATGATATTCTCATTGAAATTGACTAGTTGGAGGCCCATAGAGTTAAACTTGATTTCTACAACAAAACTTTTGAATGCATTGATGAGGAAGGGAACCCAAAGGTTGTAAAGGGAAATCCAAAGGTATTTTATGTTAGGCATATTTCATCCATGAAGCTAAAGAAATTATGTAGGAAATGTTTCCAATTGTATGCATCCCATGTTTTGGATAAAACAAAAGATTAAATTCCCAAGTTGGAGGACTATCATGTGCTACAAGAATTCCAGGATGTGTTTCCCAATGAATTTTTGGTACTTCATCCAAACAAAGACATTGATTTCACAATTTATCTTGTCTCAAGAGCTACACCAGTTTCCAAGACACCCTATAGGATGAGTACACCATAATTATTACAACTAAAAATGCAATTGCAAAAAAATTTGAAAAAGATGTGCATTCGTCCAAGTGTGTCTCCATGGGGAGAAGCCATCCTATTTGTGAAGAATAAAGATGCAACACTTAGGTTATGCATTTATTACATAAAATTGAATAAATCTATTGTAGAGAGAAAATACCCCTTGCCTCGAATTGATGATATTTTTTTTTCAAATGAGAGGGGGGGAAGTATTTTCAAATATTGACTTGAGGTATGGTTACCAACAAGTGAGAATTAAGGAAGAATATATTCATAATACAACCTTTAATAGAAAAAGGTATGGGAACTATGAGTTTTTGGTGGTGTCGTTTGGTCTCACCAATGCACCAGCTACATTCGTTTGCCTCATGAATAGTGTTTTTAGCTAGTATTTGGACAAGTTTGTTCTTGTTTTATAGGTGACATTCTTATCTATTCTAAGAATGAAGAGGAGGATGAAGAAAATTTGAGAATCGATTTGCAATTACTAAGGGAGAATAAGTTGTATGCAAAGCTAAGAAAATGTGATTTTTACAAAAAGAAAATTCATTATTTGGGTCATATTATTTCGGAAGAAGGAAGGTTGATGGACCCCAAGAACATTGAATCCATCAAGAATTGGACAAATACAAGGAATGTGATAGATGTGATATATTTTATGGGTCTTCATAGTTACTACAAGATATTTTATGAAGGATTCTCCAAGGTTACACACCCAATCGCTTCTTTACAAAAGAAGGGAATAAAATTTGTGTGGAATCTGAAATGTGAAGAAACCTTATAGATGTTGAATAAGCTTCTCGCAAGTGCTCCAATTCTGAAAATTGGTAACCAAGAAAATAATTTTGTGGTGTGTATGAATGCATGTAAGCAGGGACTTGGAGGATTTCTTATGCAAGATAACCATATGATATGCTATGAGTAAAGGAAGTTGAAAGAGCATGAGAATAACTATGCTACCCATGATTTGGAACTTTCGTCCATAGTGAATAACTTAAAATGTGGAGTCACTATTTAATGGGTAGGATATTTGAGCTAAGGACGAACCACTATGGTCAGAAATACTTGTTTGAGCAACCAACATTAAATGCTAGGCAAGCTAGATGGCTGGAATTTTTATGTGAATTTGATTCTAATATCAAACACATAAAATGGAAAGAAAATAAAGTGGTTGATGCACTTAGAAAAAGGTACATTCAATGCATGTGGCATCCATTAGTACCTGCCAATATGATTTGAGGCAGTTGATTGTTAATTTTATTGTTGAAGATGAATTGTATGTGTAAATAAAAGGAAAATTACAGCAGCAGAATTTAGAAAACATGTATGAAGGTTATCATTTGGAATATGAAGGAATTCTTATTTATAAAAATAGATTTGTATTCCAAATGTGGTATACTTTAATATAATTGTTATGGATGGCATCCATAAAATTCCATATCCCTGTCATTGAAGATACCAGAAAACAATTACTACAGATAGGAAGAAATTTTTTTTGTCAGGGAAAAAAGGACATTGTTGAATATATTTATTAGTGTATAAAATTTCAATAAGTGAAGGTTGAGAATAAACACCCAATAGGTTTGTTGCATCCTTTGTCAATTTCAGAATGGAAATGGGAAGTGTTTTCCATGGATTTTACTACAGGGTTACCAATGGCAGTGAGGTGGCATGATTCCATCATGGTTGTAGTGCATAAATTATCAAAAGAAACACATTTTATATCAGTTAAATACAAATATAAAATAGACGCCATTGCAACTATTTTTATGAAGAAAATTTTCAAGTTGCATGGGTTCCCTAAGGCAATAATTCCGAATAGGGAAACCAATTTCACCTCCAATTTTTGGAAAAGTCTTTTTGTAGATTTGGTTACACAACTGAACTTTAGTAATTCATACCATCCACAAACATATGGGAAAATAGAAAGAGTATATCCAGTGCTTGAATATGTGCTACTCATGTACATGATGGACAAACCATCAAACTGGGAAGATTATCTACACTTGGTATAGTTTGCATATAACAATAGACAAGAATAATCATTGAGATTGAGTCCATTTAAAGCTTTGTATGGTAGAATTGTAGAATGCAAGTTACTTGGGATAATCTCATGAACATAATTGTACTTGTGCTAGAATTGCTTAAGGAGATGGACCAAGAGGTTGCAAAGATTAGGCTAAATTTGAAGGAAACCCAATTTAGACAAAAAAATCTATGTAGATAAGAATAGAGTGCATAGGGAGCTTTTTGTTGGGGATCATGTTTACCTCAAAGTGAAGCCAATGAAAAGTTACTTGAATCTTGGAAGTTGTGTCAAGTTATCACCAAGATATTGTCAGCCATTTGAAGTGCTTGAGAGAATACGAACGATTTCCTATAGAATTGCATTTCCTACTTACACTACAACTCGTAATTTTTTTCATGGTTCTTTGCTTAAGAAATATGTACATGATCCTAACCATACGATTAATTGGGATGTGATCCAGGAGGAACCTGAGGGATATTTCCAAACTGGGCCACTATGCATCCTAAAAAAGAAGGTGTCATTACTCTAGAACCCAGTCATGGGACAGGTAAAGGTGCAGTGGAAGCACTTTGGTCTCGTTGAGGCAACATGGGAGTTGGAGGATGCCATGAAAGAGAAATATCCATTCTTGTTCTTATTTTGAGAAAACATCAAGGATGATGTTATTCCAAAGGGGAGAGTATTTAATGTCCCCAATTTTTATTTGGAATATATTTAACCAAAATTATGTAAATAATGTATCTATTCTAGTATGGATTCCAAGTATGGAGCTCAAGACCAAGGCCCAACTAGTGAATGGATACACATATAAGATGTGAATATGTTTATTTGAAACCTATAATTGGCTTGTCATGCTAGCTCAAAATATATGTAAATATTTATATCCATAAATAATAAAATGGACCAATATGGTTGTGTAAAAAATACTAAAGAGGTTATTATTCCACTAGAGAGGAAGAGCAAAGGGGTTATATGGGAGACTAAATCTTTTGTTTCCAAGTGTCAACCATAGAAATCATCCAAATTCTGCCATGTTCCTTGAATAGACCAATTATTTCATTTTTTACTATTTCCAATCATTGAATGCATGTGTGAGTTTGAAGCATGGGGGTGGCTGCACATTTGTGATAGTTCTGTCAGTTGCTAGAAGTTGGTCTACAGTTTCAGGATTCCTTTCTTCTATGGTCAAAATCTATGTCAGTTTCCTTTTCACCATTATCTCATATCCCTTGGATTCAACCACCATTTTCTAATTCTTTCATGCAGATATACATGATGCAAAGCTTCCCATTGTTGTCCATCACCAATTACTAGACTGTGTAACCCAAAAAATAAAATTTGGAGACAAAGATACAGATTTAGAAAGGAAAATAGATGGTTGTAGGTGAGCAAAGGTTGGGAAATATGGGAAACCTTACCCCTTGAGTTCTTCTACTCATAGATGGTTGAGAAACCACTAATTGAGGTTACATGTGGTTCTCCAACAACATACACCAAATTGCTCTCCTTTTATGCACACACTAGAAGCACCTAACAAGATGGATTTCCCAAGAGAACTGTGGATCAGTGAAGGATATTCTTGAGCATAGAAGGGTTTTTTGTGGGGTAGGTTTTGTGGGAACCAAGGATGTACGATCCTTGTATAGCTCTGTATGAGCATTTGGATAAGCATAGAGAGAAGAATGAATTTTGGGATAAGATAGAGAAAAATGTATATGTTTCCTTCACCGTGGTGGCCTCATAGCCCGACTTGGGGTGTCCTCTCAACAGAAAGAGTATATGTTGGATAGAGAGCCTACTGTTGAGTGGAAAATCACCCTTACACAACTAGTTTCTTGGATCTATGTTTTCTAAAGATAATTCTTCTCTTGTATTTGATTACGAAATGTTTTTCATTGATGCTTGTGATGATTATTCTTGCTAGATATGTATGGATAGAGTTTATTTACACTGCGTATTTTTATTTACACATTTTCACACATATTTTAGTTGTTATGAATTCGTAATTTGAATATGGGGTGAAATTTTGAAACCAAATTTGGTTAATGTCCCCTCATGTAGGTAAAATTGGGTCAAGGGGACATTACAATAAGTGGACTCGTATGTGAATTATTTACATATAGTTTTGTTTTTATTGTGTTACATATATAAGTAAGTTATTGTATACAGGTACATGTAATTATTAATTTTTATTTGGTTTAGCCCATGGGGTTTAGAGCAATTGGTAATGAGGAAATGAGATGAGAATTTTTAATTGGAACATCACAAGTTGAAATCCCTTGTGGGTATTTACTTTAAAAAAATTGTTGTTTTTTTCTACTTTCATAAGAACACTGCCAGCTAGGTCATTCGGTGATCTTCCATCTGGTAGAATGATGGTCAGTTTCTCGCATGATGCCACAACACATTGACCTCCTCGTATCACAATGAGGAGGTTCCTCATCATGCAGGTACATTATAAATTCACATTTATTTCTTTTTCAACTATCAATATTTTTATTTTGTATTGGTATTAGTATATTTAATTTGTTACACATGTACTTTGAATGATATATTTTGTGTATCTATCTATTAGGTGTTAATCATACTTCTCCACCTCCTTGGGAGGAAGAGATCATAAGGATCATGATTGAGGATATCACATTGTAGAATGATTGGTTGCACACTCAGTTATGGGCCATGCCTCCTAATTTCCCATCCAAATGATCCATGACCATGATGATATATGTAGGCAATGTGTTGTTGGAGGTCCACCATAGGGAAATGCCACTTAGTGAGATTTGGAATATTTCTTTATAGAGGAGGAGGGACCAGGTATTGGGATCTAACAAATGGGAGGTTGTTAATCTACAACAAGAGGAAAGGATGTCAAGGGAACTTTTTTTTACATCCCTCATGGTTGCACTTCTGGAAATCCACTCCAATTGTTTGACTTTAGGCTTCAAGATGCTATGCCTCACATTTTTTATATGTTTATTGGAGCATGGGGCATGTCCCCCACCATGACAAAGTCTTATTATACTTTTCAAACCATGTGCATGCATATTTTTTGTTACACACGTGTCCTAATTACGTGAGTACACCACCATATTTCTATGGTGTTGGTAAGGGATATAGTTATGAGCATTCTAAGGCTCATAGAGACCCTGATACTATGCGAAACCCTCATCGAATGGTTCTCATTCCTATTCAAGGTGTTATTTGGTCCAAGGACAAAGCTGAGCCATCACATCTTGGAGTTGAGATGCAAAATTTGATGGAAGGATCCATGCACACTGCATTGAGTAGTGCAATAGTTTCCATGCATAAGGAGAGGCCTAGACCACCCCCAACCCTATATTTCCTAGGTTATTATAGGTGGATGAGTTGATTCTTCAGGTCCTTGACTATGAGACTCTAGTTATGTATGCTTTGAGTTCCAAAGATTCATACTATCATCTGTATGAGAGTCATCGTCGACAATGCAAGTATATTTATGTACTTAAGTTTTTTTTATACGTCATTAATAATAATATTGAATGCATGTACATCTAAAAGAATCAATTGAGTGATACTGATTTGTTTTTTGTTGCTTCATGCATAGGAAAAAATTTATGAATTAGCTCAATGTCACTTCCCCATCAGTTGAGTGTCCAAACATTTCCTTGGATGATGTATCTTTGGTACATATGATGTTTCCCTCATCCTAACCTTATAAGTTGCATACATGTGTATAATTTCAATTATTTTATCGTAACTTTCATCTTGTCACTTGCTCAAATTGTATAGGGTAGAGGAAATGGGATTGCAAAGGAGAAGGAGGCATAGTCTCCCTCGAGTTTTGACCACCATCTACAAGTCGATGAGGTACTGAAATTTACATTTCAATTTATAATAAAATTCAAGTTGGGGTTTAATTTATTATTCTTTTATTGATTGCATGCATGATGCCACCATACACAGGTTCATGTATAGCAAGGAGTCAATACTGTAGTGATGTTAATAGAGGAGTGGGAGGACTTGACTTAGAATTATCCTAGTGAGTACCCATTGACTCATCATTGTCTTGGTGAGGGGCCATCAGCTTAGCATCTTCCTCGTGAGGGCCCATTGATTCATCATCATCCTAGTGAGGTCTCATCAACTTAGCATTGTCCTAGAGCTACCACATAACAAGATTTGGAAAATATCACCATGGAATCGATTCAAGTAAGTTGATCCACCCACTTAAAATTTTAAAATATGTCATCTTATAAATTTCAAGAAATAAAATATAACTAACTTAAAGAGTTCAAATTTTTAATTTTTGCTCTTCCCAAATTTAGACACCATTTTCTATCGTATGTCTCCCGCACACTGAGTTCCTATTGTAGGCGATACTAGTGATGGGGATGAATACACAAACCATGAGGGGCCTGGTTCACATATTTGACATGACACTTTCTCATGTTGCACTACTTTTAATGTTATGTATACTTGTACTTTTTTATGAACTTGAGGGACTATTTTGTATATTTTTTTTTCTTCATGGATATATGATGTCTTATGTTTATGTCGACATGAGTTATTTATTTTATGTTTATGTGGATGTTTGTATGTTATTTATTTTTATTGAGTATGTTTATGTTTATGCACTGGTATGTTAACTTTATCTTGTGTTTATGTCAATGAGTGTATGTTATTTATGCTTATGTTTATTAGGATCAGTGTATACATGTTATTTTTCTTATGTTCATGTATGTTATTTATATTATATTCATGTTTATTTCGAATATTGTACAATTTACAATTTTACAATTAGAAGTTAGAAGTTACAATTTTATCTTATTTTCATGTTTAATGTTTATGCTATTTATCTTATGTTTATCTTTCATTTAAAACTCATGATGTCAGTTACAATTTACATTCTACAATTATAATTATAATTACAATTACTCTTTACAAATTTCACAGTTACAAATTACAATTGTACAACTACTCTTTAAGAAAGTACTAATTAGGCATGTACAAATCACAACTTACAATCTCATTTACAAATCATGATCTCAATTACAATTTCCAAGTCACAATTATGATTACAAGTTACAAATTACAATTTAAGAAATTGATAATTAGATTTGCAAATTACTAATTACAATAAGAAAATACAATTCATGATGTCAGTTACAATTAACAATAACAATTAGAGTTACAATTTATAATTTACAATCTACAATTATAATTACAATTACAAATTACAAATTACAATTGTACAATTAATATTTAAGAAATTACCAATAAGACATGTACAAATTAATACTTACAATCTCATTTACAATTCAAGATGTCACTTACAATTTACAAAATTTCACAATTACAAATTACAATTATACAATTACTATTTAAGAAATAACTAATTAGACATGTACAAATTACAATTGTACAATTACTCTTTAAGAAAATGATAAGTAGACATGTACAAATTACAACTTACAAACTCAATTACAATTCATGATGCAATTCATAATTATGATTATAAGTCATAGACTAAGTGGGCCTAATGGTTAAGAGCATGTATTGCAAAGGGGGTCCTTTATCCCACAAATAAGGGGGTATCATACACCAATTTGGTGTCTTGCTTAGCAATGACCTTAAAAATATATTATTATTATTATTATTATTATCTACATTTTACAATTTCACAATACCAACTTACAATTGTACAGTTACAAATTAAGAAATTGATAATCAGATTTTTAAATTACTAATTACAATAAGAAATTACAATTCCTTATTGCATATTATAATAATATAGTATCTCTTTCTCTTGTTCTTGTTCCTAGAGGAATGTGAATTGTTTATAGGTTCCTTTAATGTACAGATCAACACTTACTCGAATCCCCTACCGCATAGCGGTCAATTTAAGTATTTGAAAATTTTAAAAAGAAATTGCATTGAATGTGGATAGGTTTGATGTTCTTAGATGAAGAACCCCTATTTTGTTTTGTACAATTCAAGACACTTTAAAGGTGTCTTTCATGTGATAATTAAAGCTATATATGACAAATAAATAAAAATGAAAACTATGAATTATGTGGACATAGGAATAAATTATAAGAGATTAAATTTATAGAACAACATTGAATTCAATGTTTGGATAGTGGGATTAATGCATGTTTATTAAATGAATACTAATTGATGAGTTTTAAAATTTATACATTTACAAATCATTTTAAATCAATGTAAAGAAATAGAGAAAATATTAGAGAGATTTATATAACTATGTGACTTTAACCTATTTATAAAGTTTATTCGCATTTACAAATTCAATGTATAGTTACAAAGTAGTTTAACATAAAGCTATTATATCTTTCCTTACAAATATATGCAACTTTATGTTTACTTTATTTTCCTTTAAAAGACATTAAACAAATGATATGCCATTTGAATATCGAAATGAAGTGGAAATTAAGGAATTGTTTTTCTTTGAAATTTGACAGGAATAAATGTTATAAAGTGGAAAATTAATTCCTTATATTGAAATGACTCATGTTAAGGAATTGTTACCTTGCGATTTGGGATAAGTGTTATGCAGTGGGAAATTAAATCATATGTATAAGTGTGAAACATAACCCATGCGTTATGGTCCATAAGTGTTTAAGGAGGACTTAAAACTCTTCTATGTACAAATTCATGGTTGAGCACAAATTCATGGTTGAGTTATGAATTTGAAATTTGAGGATACAAATTCATGGTTACAAGGGATGAAGGCAATATTTTAGTATAAAATGAATATTAAAAATTATATTTAAGATAGATAATAGGGTTGTTGATATCATGTGAAATATTGCTACAAAATCGAATAGTCTGAAAATCATACAAATAATTGTGAGAACAAGTTAGTGTGCTAAGTAGGTATATCTCAAAAGTGGCACATGTGTAGTTTATTCTTCTGAACAATGGGTTATAGGAATGTAAGTATCCATGATATAGTTATGGTTAGCTTCTAACATATATCATCTCTTTGGTTCACTACTCTTCAACTTGATTTTTGTGATATGTATTTGAGCTTCCACCACCAAATGACTATACTTTCAATATATATACTTAGGCATAAAGTATTTGTAAATGATATAATTGCCTTGTAATTTCACTTTTTCAAAAAAGTGGCCCATCACAACTACATCACCAATTTGGTATGTGATCTCTCTATCCCAATAGGGTCACACCTACTTGCTTTTAATTTGTGTACACCGCATTAAATAATATGACATGTTATCTTCATCACCTGGGGGTACAATGACAACAAATACATAACTTGCCAAAAAAATTATATTTGTTAATCAAATGTATGTACATACAAGTATAAGTTTGTAAGTTTGAATGTTCAATCAAAGATTCCAAATAAAATCATGTGATGTATATAATGACTAAAATATTGTTAATGTTTAGTTGTGTACCTTCCCTAACCATGTCAGAAACCCAACCATTATCTAAAAATAAAAACATCCTCTTTAATGTGCATCTCTTGCCATATTGGAATTGGAAGCAGACCCTTCAAGTTAATTGGTACACTATTCCATCTAAATTGATGTAGAACTTAAAAAAAGAACACATACTTACTCATTTCTACAAAAAATATATTGCCCATTTCTTTACTTCAAACGAAGTGTAATTCCCTCATGCTAGGTATAGTATCACAATACCAATGCATGGATCTATTTACATCACCAAGTAAAACATTCCAAAAGAACCTACATCGGAATAAATGTATCAACTATATAATTTTTCAACAAATCAAATGTTTCAAAGAACATTCAAAATGTGAGATTTAGCTGCACATCGTAGTCTCTTGCTTGTGCACCAGTATTTCCTATTCATGAAAATCATGTCCCAAATGTAGTGTGAACTAGTCAATTAATTTTGTAGATGAATTGAGTCATGTTGCACCATAACTCATATGTTACTTCCTAATTTATTATTTTACACAAGCACCTACACCATCATGCTCACCCTTTTCATGCCCTATTTCAAAAAAACTCCAATTATGTTAAATTATTGTCTCTTTATGAAGGAAAATCAACTAGTAAAAAGAATGCTCAGATTTGAACTTCCCCACACACCCATCTAACCAAATCCATTTTTTTGTAAATGATGCCCCATTCGTTTTGAATGAGTAATAAATCAACCCAAAGTAATGTTGAATGAAAAATGTGTCATGGTCACAATCAACACTAAAAAAATAAATGGTACTCCTTAATCACATTGTGTGACTAAAGAATTCTATTCCTACTATAAGTTATTACCGTAGCATGTCTATATAAAAAATGTACAATTATACACACATGGTCATAGTGATAGTACTCACTTTGTATCTCAGTCTAGGGACAAAGTTTGTAGTTCTCGACAAAGTATACCACGAATAAGATTGTGCTTGTCTTGAATACCTCATGAGAACACTTGAATTTAGAAGCTTTCCACTTTGACCTGTGATATTATTTGATGTGTTTATAAATCTAATTTTGAAACTTTTCCATGAACTCTGTAATAGGAATTTTGTCCTCAATCAAGTTGAAGCTCTTAGATGGTGTAGATAAAGAAGACGACACATACATGGTAACATATTCATATATCTTCCATGTAATTGTGATATCTAACAATTTAGAGTGTGTTATATTGATGGGGAAACTCCTATGGAACAATTCCAAATTACCACATTGAGGTCATCTTCTTCCACCTACACATTTTTGTTCAAAAATGCATCCTCATGATTCCTTTTGCACAATATCATAGAAACAAAATCTCACATCGTGGAAGGAGATAATTCACCCTGTCGGTTCCTTTTGCAAAATTATATAAATGTGTCATAATAGAGTTGGAATTCAACATGTTATTGAAAACTACAAGTCTCATGAACTGTTTTTAGCCTAATATACCATGGTTTCAATTTATCAAACATGCTAATCAATATCTTGACACCGACAATGGTCTCTTGAAATTCCTCAAAAAATGAAACTCATGTCATCTCCATAACATGCTTACAATGCTCAACATAAATTACTCTCAATAAACATTGTTGTGAGACATGATTTTGATCTGGTATAGCATGATAATGGTTGTCCCAAACTCTACCACCTTCTCTCTAATGCCTTCATAAATTATGTCTCAATAGGGTTTCTTGCAAATAAGATCCCAATAAGAAGCTTCATTGTTTTCATCTATCTGGACCCTGAATTTAGTATAAATGTGCAAGGTTTTTGTTTAAACATGGAGCATTTTTTACATTGTTTCAACCATTTGACTACTTAAGGTTGTCAATGCCATAATAGCAGTGGTAATTTCCCTACGAGCAACTCAGATATTAGGTTTTCTTGATTTTCCAAATGAAGATGATTCCTTTGTTACATTTTATTTTATGGTGTCATGTGTTGTGTTGTGTTCCTTTTTACTTTTAGCATATTTAAAACCCAAGAGGTTCACGACATGTTCCACTCTTTTATGTTTTATCATCCATGTGTTATACCATGAAACGTCACTTCTCTGTTTGATTACTGACACCAAATGTTTCGGTACACAAAAGGACAATGTGGATTGAAGTGGCCTAAACATTATAGATGAAGTGAAGCCTTGATGCATGCTTGTTCCTTCATCCTTGCTATTATTTATATATGAGTTTGGCTTGCAATCACAGGTCTTCTTTTGGTAAGTTGTGTCACTCCCGAGTCATCTCATATGCAACCTGCGAGTTATCCCTAAAAGGTTGTACTCACAATTTTCCTTCATAAAAGTCATGATCCATACATGAGTTTCATTATTTATACCCACAAGTTCCATAAGACAAATTTAAAAATAAAAACATGATTATTTTAGGGGCAGTTGGGTTCGAAATGCTAACTTCCCTAACTCCCCTAACCATCCTAGCCCTCATAACCTCTCCTCACCGGCAAGTATAAATAGAGGGGAGGGGTATAGGATAGGGAAAGCAATTTTGGAGAGAAAGGTTATGTTGGAGGAATACATTGGAGAGAGGAGAAAGAGGAATCAGTTTCTTGGTATGTAGATAATCTTGTCTCAGATAGGGTTGTAATGTTTCCTTAAACTTCTTAATAAAGAGTCTATTTCTTCCATATTGTCTTTGTGCATGTATTTGTTGTTATGGATCATGATATGTATTTCTATTTATTCTTGAATGAAATTATAATCTATTCATGCCTATTTATATAACAATAAGGAATATTGTGGAGGAACATCAATCACTTTTGCAGGTACATAAGATCAGAAGGCTGAGGAGCATCTGAGGAAGAAGGTTAAATCTTGGATCAACCGTCGGTAAAAAGGTACATAGTCCACTAACCCTATTTCTCTTATATATGTTTTTGTAATCCTTGATTTCTACAAGCCATACCCTAGTATTTTGATGACCCTAAAACCCCAATTCATAAGGTAGATATCCCTCACAACAAAACTGACGACTCCGCTGGGGAATCTAGTTTGTGTTGGGGCTTCCCCAATCAAGTTTTTTGTCCAGTTTTTTCTCTTTTGTTTATGTCATGAATTTCAATTATTTGAGTTTAAGTCAGTCATGCTAGATCCTTAGGATCCCTGGTCTCTTGATTTTTCTTTTTGAAAAAATTTAGAACCACCCGCGGGTTATTGTACTTAGAGTCGCGAGTTCCTAGTTGAAGTTGTGGGTTTCCTTAAGAACATTCGTGACTTACTCATAGGTTTCCCACTGGAAAATCATGAGTTCCTATAGGAAAGTGTGTAAGCTCTAAGGTTTCTCTTGTTTTGAAAATTGTTGGCATTTGACTACTTCTTTAGCATTGTTTCCTAGGTCGGCGTTGATCTATTTCCTGGTGCATTTCACTGTAACTTCTCTTACAAGCTTTATGTTGAGTAGGTTAGGTTGAGTACATGTGCGAGATTTTGTTTAGGTCTTTCATATTTGCTTTATTGGTTGAAGTGTAAGTGGTTATGTGAGTTATTCACCTCTATTAGTTCTCTGGTTTTCTTTCCTATGTCTAATTGCTTTGCTAGTAGTCTTAACTTTTCACTTTTTCCAATCTTTTGGTCTACTTGGTTTCCAAATTCAGTAGTTCATCCCAAGTAGGGTTTTGGCCCAGCTTTGTAGTTCTTGTCAAGGTTGTGATTATAGGATCCGAGTACTCTTTTTTGCATTTATACATGTTCATTTCTTATGACTTGCTTAGCTGCATTAGTTTGCATTAGCTTTTGATTTTTAAAAAGAGAAATAAAACAAAGCATTTGTAGTTGCATTTCCAGTCTCAGATAGTCTCTTTGTATGCTTGTTTTTCGATTATTTTCAAAAAGAAAAAGTTTAAAAAAAGTATTTTTGTTTTTCAAAGTTATTAAGCAAATTTCATTTGTTTCAAAAAGGAAAAAGAATTTAAATACCATGTGTATTTGAATTTTTTTTCATCATATTGTAGTTTTCCTTTCAATTGATTCATAACACCACGAGTTGCACTTCCATTACCTGAGTAATAATAACCCTAAAAAGAATGACATTAATTAAAATTTACTAGTAACTATTTTATTTCTAGGGTCGTACATCAACTAGCTTAGGCTAGGATCTTGGACTAGGTCATATTTAACTATCCAAGATCGCTTAAACTTGGACTTAGTGGCTTATATTCTAGGTAAATCCAAGTTTGCAAAAGATCAACCGAAAATACCCTCTAACATAGGAGTTAATCATGAGTTCGTGTGAGGACTTAGTTGTGGAGATACCCCTCCAATATTTTGTTCAAGCATAAACCAGTATTTTTGTGCATATGGGGGTTTTTTAGTACCACCTTGGGCCCCGTGAGGTGGCGATGTTGTCATAATTTTTGTCTTAGATACCCTACCCATGCACACCAGTCAGACCTACGACTATTCCACTGGATTCTTTTTGTAACATCGGTAGCCTTAATATCCATACTTTAGGATTCTTTCACTGGTGAAGGTGGAAGGATATTTCCACTGTACCTAGGGAAGACTTGGGAGGAAACCCTGGGTAACAATTTGGGATAGCGATTTAGATATTCAAATACTTGCACCCATAAAAATTATCATGGGACTCCAAGTAACTATTCTCTTATCTTCACTGGTTTGTTTTGGGCCCTAATCATCTGAGACACTCCTTTGGAAGGTGTATCTTTTACCTGCTTGTGTTTGTGACACTTAGGATTTTTTAGTGGTGTGCTCTGTGGACTACTTATGATCTAGTTTTACCTTTAGGTGTGTGATTTAAATATTTAGTTGTAGAGGATAAACCTCCCTGTAGATCTAGAAGGTTGCAAAACCTTCCTCCTCTCTCAATAGTGGAGCCTCTAACACCACCTCAAAGGCAGAGATTAGATACAAATGGTTCTTTTGAATCGAATCGAGTTAGTGAAATTCCATGGGAACCTAAACTTTGTTATACTCACCATGATCCCTTGTTAGTGGAAATTGAAGATTTTCAAGCTCAAGAGTTTGCAAGGAATTACAATTCACCTCTAACTAGCCTAAGAGATCTCATTTTAGTGCAAGTTCGTCAATTTGGTCCACCTAGTATTGGTGTTCCTTTGAGTTCTATTATTTCTAGCTCAGGATAAAGTCTGGGGAATATGTATACCCCCACTTTGTTCATGATGGCCAGTGGAGTCTCTCCCTCATCGGTGAGTACACCCAGACCTAGTATATATACTATACAAGTAGTGTCATTAAACATTAATTCATCAACTCCGGTGTTTCAAAGTTCCCGAGTGGCTAATCTATCGACACCTTCAAACACTATTGGTCCATCTATCATGGTGGTCACTTGGATCCCCAGTGTACCTTTTACTTCTTCTCGATTATTTCAAAACACTCAAAGTGGTCCTAGTGGTTCCACTTCATTCGTCTAAGGCTTTTCGTGATATGGGGGACACATTCCTCCAACCGCTCCTTATGTAGGTCCTTCTCCTACTTATGTTGGTGTGCCATCTGGAGGTCTAAACCCCTTTTTAGGTTTCAACTTTAAGAATTCTAGTCAATTGTTGGTTTCACTTTTTTGTAGCTCCCCTTTCTCACTTTTCAATGGGGAAATCTCAGATCCTATGTCTGTAACTCTAGTTTCGGCTGGAATCAGTCGAACGCAATACAACACACCTCAGGTCAATAATCCTTTGGAATTTGGGTGGAATCCATTTCAAAACATTGTTAGTTCTTCACAACCAGTGATTCGAGGAAACCCCAACCTCTATTTTAGGAATGTTGGTGCAGGAACTTCCTCACCCCAAACTCCTCAATATCAATCTCCAACTCGGCCCTAATTACCCTTTCTAGCAACTTTAAACTTGCCATACTTATTGGAACTCATGAATGAACTTGTGCATCATGATTCGACTTGGCCACCGGTTCCGTTTAAACTACCTTTTGACATTCCTAAGTTTAAATGGAAAATTGGTGAGGAAATGGGTGACCATGTCATGACGTTTCGTTTGTGGTGCTCCTCCAACTTGATGAACGATGAATTGATTCAGCTGAGGCTTTTTCTATGAACTCTGACTAGTGCAGCATCAAAATGGTATATCAAACTCTCGTCGGGCACCTACGATATTTTTCTTGATTTGGCAATCATTTTATTGATTCACTTTCAACTTCTTGTCTAGTATGATGTCGATACAAACCTTCTATTGACCTTTCAACAGAATAAGGCCACTCATATCTCTGACCACATTCGGGAGTGGAGAAAAAGAAATAAGCTTATCAAATCCAATATTCCTCCCAAGTTCGTGTTGGAATGGTTTTCGAAGTATTTATTGTCATATATTTCAAAAGATGATTCAACATGAGAAGTGACATTGGAGGAGGAGGCCATACTTAGGGCCCAATAAATGGATTTGATATATTCCTAGTCTGGGGTTGTCTATGAGATTATTCATGATCCAAGGTCCACCACGGAATTTTCTAAACCTAATCCTGTACCATATGTCGATGGTGTGGTAGGTTCAGTTGACACACCAACTGTAGAGTCGTGGACAAATAAATACATCAATTATTAGTGAAGCAATATGTATTGGAGGAATCCAAGGCTACCACCCCCTCACCTGAGAGTGCAAATGTTAATGCTGCACAATCTACCCAAAAGGGAAATCAACAGCCTGGTAGGAAAAAGAACAAGGGTAAGAAGGGTGAGGGAAATCAAAAAAAGAAGAAGCCCACAAACAATGTTGAGAGGGGAAAAAAGGAAAAGAAGAAATTCAAATTTCCTTGCAATATTTTCCAGGAATACCATTTTACCTATCAATTCCCCTTAATGGATCAAGCACAGAATTTGTTGAAACAACAACAACCAATATTGAAGGATCTATTTCCCCAAGGAAAGAATGTAACTTCTTGTGATCCGAAAATGATAGGGGCATGCAAAATTCTCCTGCCACTAATCAATATTATATCAATATGGTCTGATCCCATACCTTGTTACATACTAGAGCTAAGAAATATGAATCGAATGCTTAGCATAAAGACAAGCAAACTGCTGAAACATTCGCCCCACTTTCAATTGATAAATTAGTTGAAACGATGTCAAAGATACTAAAAGGTGTCTTCAAAAAGACATTTCATAGCCCTAACATGAGGGATGCTTCAAACTACTCAGTATTAGAATATTTGTCCCAAACTCCTTGTGTGATGTCATCCTTAGAAGTGTTGCAGAGGTGTCCTTCACAGTGAGATGCACTTTTTGAGGCCATCGACAGTATGGAATCTGTGAGCTTGATGGATAAGTTCAATATTTCTGATTTCAAACCACACCTACCTTACCATGTGGCCTTTTCCATTGATTTTTTCCATGGTGGAAAAACCATTGGATGAACAGTGATAAACGAAGGTGCATCCACATGTGTGATGTTGATTTCATGTTGTAAGGCTCTGGGACACCCTGACTTGGTCCCATCAAACACTTTGTTGACCGCCTTCGACGAAAGGTCCTTTCTTCCCCATGGTATCCTACCATATTTTGAAATAAACATTCACAGAAAACAGTATTTGTAGAAATCAAAGTATTTGATGCTCCTCTAGACTACAATTTACTTTTGGGGAGGAGTTAGACCTGTGCGATGTGCGATATTCAATCATCTATTTTCTGAGTCCTTGTGTTTCCACACAAAGGAAAGTGGGTAAATACTGACCAGCTGAAATATACTCAAAAAGGTCGTATGGAGACTTTATATTCCAATGTACCTTTGATTGATTAGTGGCGCTCAGTGAACGAAAATTTGGGAGTTGGGATGTATACATTGTTGATGGGAACTTTGTACGATGAGCATAGGTACGATGAGCATAGGGAAGAACATCTGTATGGTTGTAGATAGAACTGACCCATGGGTCATCCCTTTGCAAGATGAACGTCAAGTTCCCTTATCACCATCATAAATATCCTATCAAGCTATATTTGATGCTAATACAAATTCCATCCCTGCTCCTCTAGTCTCAGAAGAGTTGGATGAAGCTTAATTTCTTACGAATTCTTAGATATGGTTTTACTGTATGATGAATCCATTTTGGAAGCCATGATAGGACTAGAGAAAATTTCTGAATATCTATATCACAAGCCCTACCTCCTTCCAGACCTGAGCAGGATAGAAAATTATAAGTTCCATGTGAGACTAGAAGAAGGTATTGATATTCCTGTGAATCCTTTGCCTAAGGAGGGATTATTTGTCGAGAGGAACATGAAAAAAATTCTGCCACCATTTCGATCAATATCTCTACGAAACCAGATGTTGTGGGAAATGTGCATATTAGAGAAATATCTTCACCTGAAGAGATTTCCAATTATACCACCTTATTTAGGGAATTTCACAATGTCTTTTCCTAGTCCTACAAGGAGACTCTAGGCATCAACCCATCAATTGTGGAGCATGAAATCAAAACTTACCCTAACATTAAACCTATTTGAAAAAAGATTAGACCTATTAATAGTGGAAAGTGGCATTTGTTAAGGCTGAAGTGGTAAAACTATTGAAATTCGGTTTCATTTACCCTATCTCTTTGACGAAATGGGTATCCAATCCTATTTTGGTTGACAAGAAACAAGGGATTATATGTGTTTGTATAGATTTCCAATATTTGAACAAGGTTTGTCCCAAGGACAACTACCCCACGTCGTTCATTGATCAAATTATTGATGCATGTGCTGGTAATGAGTTTTTCTCGTTTATGGATGGTTTTTCGGGCTATGACCAAATTCAGATTAAACCCGAAGACCAACACAAAACCTCCTTTATTTGTCCCTGAGGTACAATCATGTACAAAAATATGCCTTTTGGCTTCAAAAATGTCAGGGAAACCTTTCAACGTGCAATGAAATTTTATTTCCATGATATTAAGCACATTGTTGAACCAGACCTAGATGATCTTCTGGCTCATTCTTGAAAGAGGAAGAATTATCCAGACCATCTTCGCTTAGTTTTCAAAAGATGCAGGAAATGCAAGATCCACTTAAATCCCCTTAAGGTTGTCTTTTGCGTTGAATTCAAACGAATTCTAGGCTTCATATTTTCCAATAAGAGTATTAGGGTCGATTTGTTGAAAGTAGAGGCGATTATTAATTTGCGTCTTCCTCAAACCATCAGACAGCTCCAAAGTCTACAAGGAAATTCAAACTTTCTTCATCGATTTATTGTGAACTACGCCAAGATCACTAAGGGTTTCATGTGCTTGCTTAATCAAGACACCCCATTTCTATAGGACAAATTTGCTCAACAATATTTCAAGGAATTGAAAAATGCACTACTGTTAGCTCCTCTTTTGCGCCCGCCAGAATACATGAACGACTTCATATTGTATCTAGCTACATATGAGTTTATGATAGGTGTAGTGCCAGTTTAAGAGGATTACAAGATCAAGGAGCATGTTATATACTATATCATTCATGATTTGGTTGGGCATGAACTGAGGTATTCACACATGGAAAACCTTTCTCTTGTGGCAGTTTATGCAGTCCAAAGACTTGGACACTACATTTTGCTAAGGACATCGACTGTGGTTGTAGACGTAAATCCATTCCAACGTCGAAGTGTAAAAAGCTTCTTTAATGCAGGTAAATTCTCTAAAATTCCCACAGGTAATCTGATTCCCACATGTTGGTAAGTAATAGTAAATATTGATAATAGATAATATGATAAATAGTTGCATAGGTTTGCGCTTTATATAAGCCCGTCATGCATCTTTTCATAAAAAGGCATGACTATTGACTTTATATAGTATTTTAATTAATAATAAACTAATATTAATATTATTTTATTATTTTATTATTAAATTTGCTTCCCCTTAAGGGAATATTTGTCCTAAAAGCTTCATTAACAACAATGTTTGATTTTGCTTTAACTCTCATCTTTGGATCCTTTGCGACACTTGATGAGATAAGACGATACAAGTTATGGATTCCCCAAGAGAATTGTTGCACCGTATCTGTTGTGACCCATCCTAGATCTATTTGATCGGACCTCTAAGATCGTTTTGGGAAATGGGTCATCTCAATTGTCATCTCAATTGTCGCTTAGTATGTCGAACTTTTTGCTTGTCAGCATAACTCTTTTGTGAATTCTCATTTTTGACCCTGTTGTTGGTCAAAATGACAATTATAATTGGGATGTCTGTAAGGCATATGTGTTATTTTTTTTTCTTCCTTTTGAACTACGGTGAGGACTGTCTTCACTTCCTTGACTTCACTTTGTTTTTAGGAGAGTCTGGATGCTTCTTTCTGGATTTGTGCTATTTTGTTCTCAGGTATATTTTTTTACTTTGAATCTTCTTGAACATTTCTCCTTGCAAATTTTTGTCCTCTTTTAACTTCTTGATTTATTTCTCTAGTTATTCATTAAGATTCTTTAGCCGTTGGTTTTCTTCTTGATTTTCTAGAACTCTTCCTTTGAGGTCTTCATTGGACTATTCCTTCTTGCGACTATGTTTCATTTTTAATCTTCGTAATTAATATTTTATTATGATTTCTTAATCGATATATTTCTCTAGTATTACTTCTTAATGTGTTATTGACTTTCATAATTTCTAACTTGTTCAATTTTTTGAGTCGACCTCATTCTGCTGGAGTTCCTCAATCTGTTGCTGAAGGTGGCAATTTTATGCTTCTTGGCATTTTAATTTTGCCTAAATTTGCGTGATTTTGTCATCTTTATCCTTGATGATTTTGTTTTATTGTTTTATTTCTTCTTTATTCTTGACTGCATCTTTCATGATTTTTTCGTTTTGTAGATTTTGATTGGTATTTGTTTTACTCACTAATTCCTCAATTTGAGTAGATAATCTTTCAATACGGATTTTTAGATAATGATTCTCCTGCTCTATTAATCCCTTAAAAATATCCTTCTTTGTCATATCAAATACTTTTTCCAATGCTACTTGTAGTTGGGACTGCAATTTTGATTTATAATTCGCCATATATCCTGACTTCTGGTGTTCTTTGACAATAGTTGGTTTTCCTTTTGACTAACTTCTTGTCTTCTTCGATTGTGTCTTGTTTTTTTTTACTCTTGTAATTTAATAATTGTACTTAATACAATTATTAAGTAATTATAATAATAAGAATAAGAATAAGAATAAGAATTTGAAGGTTGAAATAATTAATTTTCTTTCCCTAAATACTTCTTGTTTGGATTGGGTGGTTGGGAGGAATGATTGTTACCTTCCCCACCTAAGTTCAAATCCTACTTTCTTCTTAGTAGAAATTATTATGCACTTTTAGATTTTTTTCCCCTTAAGTTTTGTAAAATGGTGTAGATTAGGTAGTTGGGAGGAATTATTGTTACCTTCCCCACCTAGGTTCAAATCTTGTTTTTTTGTTTGTTGTTGGAGAATAAACCCAAACCCACCTATTATGAAACCACGTGTGGTTTTACTTTTACCCTTTTTTTTCTTTTTTTGGACAAGCACATGTTTTTTAGGAAAACCCTAATATAATGGTTAAAAACCTGAATCAAGAACTATAACTTCACTCTGATAACAATGAAGCGTAAAAAGCTTCTTTAGCATGGGTAAATTCTCTAAAATCCCACAGGTAATCTGAATCCCACATGTTGGTAAGTAATAGTAAATATTGATAATAGATATTAGATGATAAATAGTTACATAGGTTTGGGATTTATATAAACCCATCATGCACCTTTTCGTAAAATGTAATTACTACTGACTTTAGATAGTATTTTAATTAATAATAAATTAATAATAATTAATTATTTTATTGTTAGTATTATCCCAACAAATAATCAAGGAAATTTTAATAAGTGGATTTTCATTCTCCAGGAGTTTGACTTAGATTTTTAGTCATCCAAGTCTTAGAAGTCTCTAGTGTTTGTGGAACTTATCTCAGAGTTCCCGAGTGAGGAAGCGTAGTGATAGAAGATGAGCACATTTTCTTAATTTCAACCTCTGTACAGAGATATCCTAGTGTATCTCCAGACTTTGAAGTGTCCTGCGACCTTATCAAAGGAAGATCGATGTAAGATAAGAGTAAATGCTAAAAACTACCTCATAATCAGTGATACCTTATATAGACAAGAGGCGGATTCCATCTTATGTCGATGCCTCGCCCATGAGGAGGATGCGCTTGTCCTAAATGATTCTCATAGCAGAGCATGTGGGGGTCATTTATTTGGGTTAGCAACGGCCCATAAGATCTTGTGTGTCGGTTATTTCTGGCCTACCATCTTCAAAGATTGTGTAGAAGCAGTAAAATGATGCCATCCGTGCCAGCTTTACACTAGAAAGATGTGGTCGCATCCTGCTCCTCTTTTCCCCATCATCGTGGTAGGGCCCTTCACCAAGTGCGGTTAGATTTCATGACCTATAGACCAGTGTCTATTGGGGGGTGCAATTATATCATTGTCATTGTTGAATACTTTACAAAGTGAACATAGGAAATGCCTACCTTTAAACTTGATGGCGACGCAACAACATATTTAGTATTCAATCAAATTATCACTAGGTTCGGTATTCTGAAGCAGATTATCACTAACCATGGAATTCATTTTCAGAACAAGATGATGACATATTTTACCACTATGTTAGGTTTTAGGCAATACCATTCGTCTTCCTCTTACCTACAAATGAATGGGAAAGTAGAAGTAGTCAAAAAAACTTGAAAACCATTCTCAAGCGAACTGTTAATGCAAGTAGGTCAAAATGGCACATCATGTTGTATCCAGTACTTTGTGCATATCAAATGAATGTTAAGACTACCACAGGGTTTTCACCCTTCTAGATCATTCGTGGGGTGGAAACAGTCATGTCAGTGGAATGCGAGATACCATCCTTGAATATTGTCATTCACGTACTTCCCGATACTACTAAGATAGAGGAGCGTTTGTTGTATTTAGAACATCTAGATTATCAACGCAGATATGCACTCACAACAAATGAAGCACATAAACAACGGGTGAAAAAACAATATTTCAAAGTCACTAAACCTATGTTTTTCTCCAAAGGAGATCTTGTTTAGATCTGGGACGAGGATAAGGAACCCCTGGGGAAGGAAAGTTTAAATCTATATGGACAGGCTCGTACGTTGTGTCAAAATTTCTGAAGAAGGGTGTGTATGATTTAGAATATTATGATGGTAATAAGTTGTCGGAGCCCCGAAACGAGATCTACCTAAAAAGGTAGCATGCCTAGGAATTATGCTTTTTCTTGTATTATATTTTTATAGTTTTGTAAATGTCCGTTAGTGGTTATTGTTTCTTATCTATTATGGTGTTGTTTTAGATATATTTGTATTGGTTCATAGGGTTCACTGATGGTGACATCCATCACACTTGCAACCTGGATTCATCTACTTGCGTCATTTATGCACCCACAACACAGCTGGTTGCCTCAAGAGGCACTTGCTTAGGTCCTGTAACTAATAATGTAGTTGATTACAGTATTGTCCTTGAGCTTCTTTGGGATACTATATCACATGGTATCACCTTCCTAGAATTCATACTCGACTCTCAGCTCAATGGGGTCTACCAAATGATACACCCTACCCTCTTACACCAGTTTTTGCATATTAGGTTACTTGAAAGAAATTTTGAACATATTATATATGAACACATTTCAAGAAATCAAAACACTATTAATGATGCATTTTCTGACTACATTTTAGACTGGAATTTGTCACTCACTTTGTAAAATGAATACACAAATACATATAGACACATGTAAATAACTGCATGTGTGTGTGTGTGTGTAAAAAGAAGGTCCATATACATCGATTTCTATTATGAATATCCAGTGAATAAGTACATCAAAAATAAAAAATAGGATCATAATCCTTCATATGCTAAAACTATGGAATCCCCTCAGCCTCATCAGCTGTAGCTGCCTCCACGGCCTCTCAGTAACATAGGACATCCCAGGACACCTTTCAAAGAAGGAATAACTAGAATGGAGGTACACCTATGACATGATCCTACATGGTCATAGGAATCTTATCCATCCTCGATGTCGGTACATCATGGGTAAGCCTGGCTAGCTTTTTCTCCACAATACAATGCATATATTTTTCACTGGAACCATCTACTGGTTGTATGAAGGTCCTAGAATGTCCCTCTTGCTGGGTAGGTCCTGTTAAATTTCTAAACCATTGATCTACAGGAAAATGAGATCAATTGGGAAGTATAATTATGTAGTGCAATATCAAAGACAATGTACACTGAACAAGACAAATTTGAGACAAATATGATAAGAATTGATAAGATAATTACAACATTAATCTCTGTTCATTCCAGTAGTAATACAAGGGTGTTACAATAAGAAGAATTTGAATCATGTGGATAAAATTCGAATCTAGCAACTAAACCTGACTAACTGGCTAACATAGTGTCTCTAAATCACTGCATGGGATCAACTAGTCTAACTCTTGATGTCTAAATCAATTTACAATCAGTGAACATCTCATGTAGGTGGAAAAGGCACCACTCCCCATACATGCATGCAAAACTGGTGCTAGACTAATTGAGAGTGATCTAACTGACTGTAACTAGAGGCTGACTCGGCATAAATTCCTACCTACCACAACCAACTAATGGAGGTTATTGGTGGCACTCAGAGTGGATCCTAGAATGTAGGGATTGGCACCGGTGGCACCAAATGGAACTGGTGGCACCAATGGCACCAATGGAACTAGTGGAACCAGTATCATGGTGGCACCAAAAATATCCAAATGACTCCTATGTTAGGAAATATGATCAAATAGACTATATATGGATAAGGGAGGATTGTTTAATACTAACACCCCCCCCCCAATCCTAACTTGGAAAACTATGGGCCTTGACAACTAGGCCAAAAGTAACCCATACAATCTAATGAAAAATAAAAACTGCTTAATAAACTAAGGAAAATGGGGAAAAACTCATGGGAAAAAACCCCTCTCAAACTAAGAAGTAAATCAAGAAAACAAGCTATACTTAAGAGGAAATTTTCCTCTTTGGGTAAAAACTTGTAAAATTTTGCTGCAAAGTTGCAGCTCTATGGAGCAGCTATGCAAAATCATGGTTCTTCTATGCATCAGCATCCTAGGACTGTACATGTGAACCTTTCCATCTTCTGCTGATCTGTTGAATGTTACTTGTGTCTCTTATTTCTGGAGGAGGAATGGAATGATCCATTTTGTTCTTCAGTGGGCCAAATTGTGGATCATTCGCTATCATCAAGTAGTATCTTCCTAGAAGTTTGTTACACCACTATGTAGGTAGCGAAGTTGTGTGAGAGAGTGAAACACATTCATTCTGATAGTGGGATATCATTTTTCTTCTATCGTCTGTATCCCCAACATCATTCTCAACTGCTTCAATGAGCTTTTCATCCCATTTAGGCCTCTGATTCAGAAGAGGAGATGGATATGGATCTGGATCATCTTGAGGTACAATCTCAATATCAAGATTACGTTTATCATGTTCCTCATCTTCTTAAACTGAAATCTTAGACAACATATCATTATCTACAAATGGAGATGAAATAAATTTTATACCTCCCCTTTCAAATGGCTGTTGAGATTGTGTTGGAGCTGATTATGGCAGAAAGCGTGAGAATTCATATGCCTTGGAGGCATAGTTTGCAACACCCTTGGCTATAATATTCCTAGTTGAGATATCTAATATCTCCACTGAGTTAGGACCAAATACAACTTTCTTTGGCGAGCCATTATGTGTCATCTAAAAAATAGATAACAAATTTGATGCAAGAGAGGGAACATAGAGTATATTCTTGAACTCGCCAAACTAGATTTTAATAGAACCTCTACCTGCTGCTGGAATATGTGAATTATGCCCCATATGAATTATAATTCCTCCTGAGAGATCTAGAGTAGTGACACATTCTTTGGATGCAACCATGTGGTTGGATGCTCCAAAATCTATCAAGTAATCCTTTGACTAAGTGAAGCCTGCTTTCAAACCATGGAACCTATCATATTATTCAGTCTACTCTCCACCTTCAGAAATCTATGCACCTTTTGGAAGGGAAATATTTTTATGTTCAAGGAGTGTTTTCAACTGGTCGATGGTATTCTTCATTCACTGGCTCTTTGGATGAACACCTCTCATATAGTATGGACACTTAGTCTTCTCGAATTTCTTCTTTTTATTGGAACTCAAGGCTCCATCAACATATCTCTGATTTTCCTTTGGATTATAATAAGTGTTTTTGGTCTCCTTCCTTTTGTGCTTCCCTCTTACTTGCATATTGTTTCAATCTGTAAAGAGTTCTAGTTTCTTAGAAGTTTTAAAGCACTCCCATTTGAGCCAACTTATATTTCTCTTGTATTAAGAAATCAACAAAATAATCTAGAGAATGCATCTTCCAATTAGGGATGGAAGCTCTTCTAGAATGGAATGTAGAGACAAAGCCTGAGTACTTAGATCTAATATTGCTCAGTACTGACAGCACAAGCTTGCCATCTTTCCTCTCTAATCCACATTGTTTGCATTGCAGTACTAGTGAATTGTATTTTGTGAAGAATTGTTGAATAGATTCGAAACTGTTGGGCTATAGAGTAATGAGATAATTCTCCGAAATATTCCATCGAAGCTCGTCTTGTTTTCCAAACAAAGATTAAATCTTATACCAATATTCCTTCGGGTCCTTAGTCCCTCAAGGTGGAATAAAATATCCCAGGATATATGAGTGCACATGAAGTCGAAGGCCTGGTCAATATGATTCAATTCTTCTCAACAAATTGTTGCCGCTCAGTTTCTCTTCCCATTGTCATCCTAAACATACCAATATTGTTTAAGGATATCCACATATCTTCCCTCCAATTAGAGTAGCTGAAGAGTGTAATGGTTCGAGGTACAAGAGCTGAAGAATCCATATTTCTATATTTTGAACAGTCAATTCCTCAAGAATCTAGGTAGGTACCTACAAATAACATTGCAAAAACCAATTCAATTTGCAATCATATTAGTTTCAAGCCTTTCCACCTTGACATGTACACTTTCCTAGAGTATGTCACACCTAGATAGAATTCTCTAGACAAAATTTAGAGGGATCAAGGCTATCGTTATAGGGTTTATATGGAAACTCAGTTGCTTTTGGTGTACAATGGAGATTAGACAAAACTTGCTGCTAGCTTGAGCAAGGCTCTGATGCCATGTTAAATTTGTGAACCATTGATCTACAAGAATATGAGAGCAATTGAGAAGTAGAATTATGTAATGGAATATCAAATACAATGTACACTAAACAAGACAAATTTGAGACAAATCTTATAAGAATTGATCAGTTAATTACAACATTAATCTATGTCCATTCTAACAGTAATACAATGGTGTTACAATAAGATGAATTCAAATCATGTGGATAATATTCGAATCTACTAACTAAACCTGACTGACTGGATAACTCAATGTGTCTAAATCATTGCATGGGAGAAACTAGTCTAACTCATGATGTCTAGATTAGTTTAAAATTAGTTAACAACTGGGGTATGTGGAAAAAGGAGGCACTCCCAATGCATGCATGCAAAACTAGCACTAGAATAACTGAGATTGATCTAACTGATTGTAATTGGATGTTGAATCAACATAATTGCCTACCTACCACAACCAACTGATGGAGGTTGCTTATGGCACTTAGAGTGGCTCCTCGAATGTAGGGATTGGCATCGGTGGCACCAAATGGAACTAGTGACACCAATGGAACCACTGGCACCAAACTCATCCAAATGAATCCTAAGTTAGGAAATATTATTAAATAGACTATATGTGGATAAGGGAGGATTATTTAATCCTAACAGGTCCAACATCTGCATATCATCAAAAGACATTTCAGACTCGAATATAAATACATATGTATATAATATTATGAACAAAAATTCATACAAATAAAATATTTAAAAAAGTAAAAGACTTACCCATGTCTCCCCATGCTTCTCCCGAAGGGAGAGCTAGCTTGGGATCACCGCGGAAGTCCAAGCTTGCATATGGGAACTACTCTAGATCAGGAACCTGGAGGCTCCACCATGAATATAAAATGTCATCATAGCCACCTTGATGGAGGAATACATCCCCCCACCACGTAATTCTAGTCTCATGGGGAGGGGAGGGTGGAAGTGTCACTTTGGGGCTCAGGGTAGGTACCCTCTTGAAGAAGAATGCAACTAAAATAATCTCATAGACAAAGTTTTTATTCTTCCCTGTCATGCAGTCCAAAATTTGTTTCTGCATGATTGGGACCAATCTTGAACACCAACCAAAGTTCACACTTTGTAGACACTCCACTTCTGTGCGCATTTGGGTCTGTGTATCTAAGTGCAAAGCGGATGACCCCACCACTCTAATAATAGTGCTCAAAAGAAATTTCAATGGGAATATGGTGATCTGTTCTATTGAGATTTGTGTCCCTTATTTCTGAGTGCCTGGTAAGCAGTACATATTGACATAATCATGTACTCTAAGGGGATTTCCCCCGCAGCCAGTTCCACCCAAGTTCATAGGCTCCCCTCAATGAGACAATCCTATAATAAAATAGATATGTTCTGCAATAAGCTCTAGGGTCTCTCCCTTAAGATCGAAAATGCCAAGTTCATGATCCCACAACTGTACCAATGTCTCTGGTAGTCATACTTGGGATATCGTGTTAGAAGTGCAGTAGAATTTTAACAATCCACACCTCCAAAGGGAACTCAATGTCATCAAATCCCCAATGGATACCATGCCCATGTCCTCATGCTCTCTTTCCCTCCACTCTATCACCATCGTGCCTTTCCAATTCAATATTTTCACCATTATATTTGTCAAAAAACTCCATTGCGCATAACTCATGACTTTCCAGTTAGGACAGCATGAGCCACTCACGGGTTCCTCACTGCAAAACCACGATTACTTCGTGAACTCGCAACTTTGCAGTGAGACACCCATGAATGTTGCATAGTTCCCTTAGGGTAGGCCAAAAACATAAAATAAAGCATGAAATTTGAAAATTAAAAGCATAAAATCAAAGAAGCGGGAGAAATGAAGTCCCTACAACTTGCGGATTGAAGTTTGGTCCACTATATTGATCACATGAACCATTTAAATATGAGAGGTAAACTTTGCACAAATAGGGTAAAAATAAAAAAGTAATGGTTTTTTAACTTATTTCCACTATTTATAGTAAAAATTTCATAATTTTTACCCACTTTAATATAGTTTGGATTATTTTCTGCCATTTGAACTAATGTTGGTTGTTTTTACCTAGGTATTGCAGGTCATGGATAAAATCAGAGTATGCTTCCTTGACATCTAGGATAGGATTTGGTCCCATTTTGCATATTTAACTTATACCTTATCCCCTGATGAAATTTAGGACCTTTTTTATCCATGGACTGCGATGTGTAACCACTTCCAACCTTTCAAACATCGTTGTTCTTCCATGGTTAGATCCTACCTTACATGGGTTACCCTAGTTAAAACACTCTTTGTCGATTCTGGTACCCATGCCGCATTTGTGCTAGGTTGTGGGAGCCTGTAGTTATTTTTCATACAAAATTGAGAGTCATTTTGCATATTTTACTAAACTCCACACCCTGTGGATTTATCTCCAATCCCTGGTCTGACTCCTTAAACATGGCTAGATAGTCAAGCTTCTTGTTCTTTTAGACTCCTTAAAGGAACTGAAGGATCATTCATAGTGGTATAAGTTTAACCCTTTTCTGGACCCTATGGATTATTTACAAAAAGGGAATACGTTATCTTCTTTGGAATTTAGAAGAGTATATTCATGTATAGATTTATCTCTTTTCTGGTGCTGGAGAACTAAACTTACAGAAAAGGAACCTGTTTGAGCTTACTTTTCTACTTTTCATTCTCTATACCTAAACATGAAAAATATTCTAATCATTCTTTATGCCATTGGCATGCTTGTTAAACCTCGGTACAAAGCATCGAGTTTATTTTTGTCCATCCCATTCTTGTAAATAAATGGAACTTTCTGAGTGACCTTGCCTTCCTTCACACTCATTAAACTAAGGCTACATGCTTTCTTTTGAAGGAGCGTCAGTTGGGTGATAGTTTACCCCTTTTTCAAACCTTACCGACTAAGTACAAAAAATTTATACCTTAGTTCTTCGGAAGCTAAGAGAGTTCTCCTTTGGATTTTTTTATATTTTTTGGGACTCGGGAGACTAAATTTATGAAAAATCACCCCTAGAGTCTTCGTTGGAGTTTTCATACTCTCAAAACTATGAAAGCACCAATGAGCATTCACTAATTCGGGATCGTAAAATCCATGCATTAGTGAACATATCAAGCACTATTCTCTCTTTTCTTCAAGCTTTCTCAAAAATGAAGAAATACTTGAGTTGACTTTCATGGACTCATTAAAAATCGACAAGAAAGGAAAGGAAAAAATACACTTTTTGGGTTATAAGTTTGTTGGCAGCAAGTCTTCCTTCAAAAAAACACTAGTTTGATTCTCTTGGTGCTCATGTCTCATGTTTTCACTTCTCAGTTCAACTATCACTTCGAGTCATTACTCCTCCACTTATCCTGAATACATGGGGAATTTGTTCATGTCTCATGCATGGCAGATAAGTCTAGTTGTACCAATTGAAATTCTAAAGCTACCATTATCTATATGGTTGTTTTTTCATTTTTATCCTAGGTTTTATAGTTGTTTGTTTATGTTGAGTTCATTTCTTTAATTTTAACTTATTTTATATCTTTGAGTGACATAATTTTTTATATTTTTTTATTGTGATTTCCTTTGAAGGCTCAAATCATTTATTATTTAAAGTTATGAACCTATATCAAGAGCAAGAGATTTTATTATAAATTGGATTTTATAAACTGGCAGCATTCCTTAAAATTATTGCATTGATGGTTTTATTCATGAATATCATTCATTGTAAAAAATATGACAATGAAACGATGGTATATGGATGTATGTAAATACATGATAAATTTGGCAGGCTCGATAATATGATTTAAAAGCATCATTATTATTTCTTAAAGGAATTCCTATCTAAATAATAATTTTTACATCGTGTCACTCATATTCTTTCATAAATGTTCTTCATATGAAATCGAGGCATTTGGTGTAATGAGTAATGGTACCAATGTTGACAGTGTTGACAGTTGACAGTAATATTCTATATTTCCCTAAAAATTGGTCATATTACTGTTCTCAAATTCCATTAGCTTTGTGAAGTTTATATTTTGAAGAGTTTGCAGAATGCCAAGAGTAACAATGGAAGAAGATTCAGAAATTGTGGTGAAAAGAAGACCGGAAGTCCTAATTTGCAGACTGGAACCCGATAACACACAATGGATACTACAATTTCCAAGGTCAGCCCAGTTGATGAAAAATGTTGGATGGTTTGCTTTTTGTGAAAATTTGCAGGGTTATCATTCACAGGTAACTATGGCTTTCATAAAAAAGTTTAAATATGGAATGGTTTTGCTCAAGAGTTTAAAGATCATGGTGAACGAAGAGTCTATTTTAGAAGCAATAGGGGTTCCAGCACAAGGAGAAAGATGGTTTAAGCAGCAGGATTTTCAAGAAAATTATCGTGAGTTCTTAATGCCAGGGTTTGAAAAATTAGACTGGAAGAATGGTATTCATGTGAGAAAGATAAAACCTAACCAGCAAATTCCCTTGGAAATGGCTCAAAATTATATTACATGTGAAGGTCGGTATGACAGGGTTCTCAAATGTCATTTAAGATTGTTGATGCACCTCAATGGAAGCTTAAAGCTCAATCTCCCATTTTATCTATTGAAGATCTTGCAAAATATGGTTACGTGGGTTCAAGCCCATCTAGAGCATACTGCTCGTTCTGTATACCATCGGGGTTTAATAAAACTGTTGCTGATTTCACAATTGCATAGAGAAGGACGAACTTGGGAAAGTTTGTTGTCAGAGTTAGGGTTTGAAGAAAGGGCCAAAGAAAAAGGAAAAAGGGTAACAGAAGACTTGAACCAGAAAACAAGAAATCATGAAGAACAAGTTGAATATGTTACAGTAAAAGGTAATGATTTTGTAGAAGAACCAAATCAGAATAATTTGTTTCCTGAAGTTTCAGTTACAGATGAAAACCCTGAAACATTAAGTATGATGTTAAAGAATATAACTTGAAAGAATGAAGCACGAGTTCAGATTTGGAAATCACAAAGCATTGGTGTGAAGCCTAGGAGTAGGTTAAGAGGTAAATTGGAGGTAGAAATGGAATTGGTGCATGAATACTGTGAAGAAATTGTGATCATAAATGATTCTTTCAGTAAAGAAACTGTACACACATCCAAAGGTCAATATGGTTTAGATAATGAGAATTTCATTGATGTTCACACTAGTGGAAAATGAGATATTAGTGACCAAAAAAATGACCAAAAACCGCATATCAATGACCACTTTTGGTTTGGCGATCGCTTGTGGCTAATTTACGATCTTTTATTACGCGACCAAAATTGGTCATTTTTATGTTGGTCATTTATAGCTTGTCGGTTGGTCATTAATTTGGTCATATATTTGGTCATTGATTTGGTCATGTATTTGAATCAATGACCAAATATATCACCACATTTATGACCAAATTAATGACCACATGACAAGCTAAAATATGACCAAATTTGGTCGCGTAATAAAAGACCGTAAATTAGCCACCAAAACTATTTTTTGGTCATTGATATGCGAATTTTGGTCGTTTTTTTTGTCATTTATATCTCATTGTTTGGTCATATATCTCTCAATTATTGGTCACTAATTTAGTCATTTTTAGTCGCTTTATGTGTGGTCATTATATTTTTGTAGTTGGAATGATGTCCATTATTAATCAATATAAATTTTTAATATGATATTATGTTTAATTAAAAAAAAAAGAATCATACATTTATTCTTATCTAATACACTTGTGAATTATGCAATGTCACATTATAATTAATTACAACACTTGTAAATAATATCTATTACACATGTAAATCATACAATGTCATATTAATTAGTTAATAATTACAACATTGGTACATAACATAAAGTACAACCATATATATAAGTTTTAAACCACAAATTATATTATATGAGATGTATAAAGTATTACAATAAATATGAGTTTTCTCAAATACTCATATTAATTTCCATATAACTTTACAGGAAAATCATCACTTTTCAAAACCATACTTAGATCCCACGTCAACGGCTTCAAAACCATACTTAGCACTAAACCATACTTAGATCCCACGTCAGCAGCTTCAAAACCACACTTAGCAGCTTGAAAGCCTTAACATCGGGTTCTTCATACTGAATGGCAAATCTTCAATAGCAAGCTCTTCATACTCAATGGCCCACTTATAAGTTAAGCTCACTCCTGCAAAATCCAATAAAAAAATATCACTTGTAAAGTAGAAAAACAATGAACTATAAAGTAGAAAAACAATGAAGCAAATTATTTATCTTGTTCAACAGCTAACAACAATAACCAAGATCATGTGCAAAATAATAAAATCTAATCTAACAAATTTAATTTAAGAATTGGTTAAAATTAAACTTGAATGGATAAATCTACAACTATTTGGTACCTAAGAAAAGTAAAACTCAGCTCTAAACCAGAAAATGGATTTCAACAGGAAAGATAATCAACGAATCCACAAAACAATTATGCTCGACTGCACAGGTAGAAACCTGCATACATAGTGCAATCTGTGAAGGAGTTCACCCCTATATGTCATGTGGTTAGTGAATGACATGACAACTATGGAAACTAATGAATGATTTAAGAAAGTCTCAAATCCAACATCCAAAAGAATAAATAATAGATTGCTTTACCTGTGGAGTCACCATTCTACTATGTATGATTTGGTGCAAAAGTTTAACAAATGCACTCAAACACAAGTTGGAAATGCTGGTGCAACAAAAAAGTAAAATGTATGAATTGTGTATTTGAGAAAATCTATATAAACCTACTTTCCCAAATATGCAATAAACATAAATCAAAAGAGATAAGGGAAGTGAAACCTTAGAGGAAGCTGCTTAATGAGTTGGCCTTGTTGGAACAAGATAAGGTGAGCTGAAAAGAAGAATCATATTTTATGGCCATGCACATAATGAAAACAGAGGACCAACGTTACAATTCTCAGGAAATACTAGGTTGATTCTGTAGAGGGTGATTGTATTTATACTATATAGGATTTTCCCAAAGGATGGTATCTAAGTAGAGATGTTTCCCAGTCTTTGTCCATGAAATTGCCTTCCTACACCCTAATCATTTGGTACATTCATACATTATCATTGGCCATGATATTAGTGTTTGTCAACATTTGAATATTCAAATATCTACAAATGCTTGAAATCGTATTATGTGCATAATCCTCCTATGGTAAGAGAAGTCCGTAGTCCACTAGAACATAGTTGCCTAACACAGTGATATTATACTCAACCTTTAGTATAATCAAAATATATCAAATAGAATCAACCATTGCAATGAAAACACCTTTCCCCATCAAACTATTGTGATGTTATACTCAACCACCAGTATAATCAAAACCCATCAAATAGCATCAACATTCCCAATTTTCTACATGCCTACATTGTCCTTGTTTCAAACATATATTTGTATATAAACAAACGAAAATTATAAAAATTTCTTTTTAACTTGTCAGCCTCAAAGTGTTCATGACATAGTTCAGGCATCAATCCAACAACCATCATATTTTACCCTCTATATCTATATATACTCAAAAAAATTCATGAGTTTTTCTTTCTTGGACTCTGGACTCTGGAAAAATCACTTTATATTCACTCAAAAAATTTCATGAATTTTATCTATATATACATACATATTCTAGTGACATGCCATAACAACACAACGACATTCATACATGAACCACACCCATACAACCTAGCCACTTTGGAATAAAATCATATATACTAGTATATGCAAAAAAATACTTCTATGAATTATAATCACGAATCTAAAAAGAACTAATGCTTGTTATTTTTTTTCCATTTGAACTCATTTGGCATGTTGGACAGTTAGGTTTCCTAATAGTAAAAGACTTCTAGGAATGTAATATCTGCATACCAGTGATAAAATTGTTTGAAACAACCTCAATATCATCAGTCATGGCCTGTGCTTTTGATCTGATAAACTTTGCCTTCAAAATATGAACTTTTGATCTAATAAACTTTAGAATCACTTGTGCTCAACACATACACACAATCAATTTCTGCAAATAGATTAGTCCACAATCACCTGAGACTGGCACTAAAATCATACCAAATGAAAGCATGCTTCCTTGTGTCCATGCGAAATAGAGATCTGGCCGGATTTCTATAATACTGATTGGTCACCAGCCTCTGTAAAAATAGCAAAAAAGAGATGAGAGTTGGTAGAATATTTTGAAATCTAGACATTCAGATAAATATAATGTTCAGTGTTATATAAGCCTGTTGTGTGGGAATGTACCCCATTTTTTGTAAGTAAAGCCCATAAGGTATCGACGCAAACAATGTAATAATTTATAAATAAAGTGCATGATCAATATTGTCAAGATCAAACAAACCATTAGATAGGGTCATTGATAAATCTATTGATATTGTCAATAACCTTAGGCTATGTAAAGACCTAGTCCCAAGCTGAATAGGTTAGCTATTATATTTATTACGATCTTATGCTATCAGCTGTACTAGTGTACTCTTATTCTGCGAAATATAACCAAGCTATGCCATTTCGACAATGGGTTTTCCTCCTCCTACTCAGGTTTCCCATTTAAATCCAAGTGTGTTATAGTGTGTATGTTGCTATTGTTTTCATTATTTCATTACTGTTATTTTGTTTGATGATAATATTATTGATCTGCTACGATTGTTTATCATAATCATGGTTATATTGTTATTCTATTCGTAGACTTCATGATAAACGACACACTTGGTTGTGAAACTATATTTACTGCTACTTTTTTGCAGGTTGAATCCTTTTGAAAACCAACAACATGATTTGGATACAAGTTTCTGTATGAAAATAGAATGTTGTATGCGGGTCCAGATCTCCATGCATAATGTCAACTACTTTCAATTTGATAAAGAGAAAACAAAATGTAAATGAACTTTACCTTTGGGAGGAACAATCACTTTAAGGAAGCTACTATGGTGAAAGTAGTACTCACTCACACTCCCTTGCAATACACTTCAAACCATAGAAGATGTCAGAAACAACAAAACATTTGAACCAAAAATAGCATACTCGCATTTCAGATATGCTCTAACTTTTAAACACAACTTTAAGCTTACAAGGAGATGCAAAGTATTCAAAATAAAAGTGTCTTACCTCTTGATTATCCATAGTCCTCTTGTTCCCATTACAAGTGCAGCGGGATTGATTCTTACAGTTTCACAACAAAGTGCTTTACCTACGTCACCCTCTGTAATCCTAGCTTCTGTTTTCACCTTTTCAGTGGAAAAATGACAACATAGCAGTCAAAACCAATGTACTAACATTCTCTAAGAACTACATTTACAAGGTTTCTTATTGGAATTACAATGGAAACTTCATATGATTCTATTGCAAGCCTTTCCATTAGACCTTGTGTGGCATCAAACAACACCTCGTCATTTGAATCTGTGCTTTGAAGCATATCACAATGAAATAGAACTCTTATCAGTATGAAATCATCTATGGTACAAAAGAAGGTAAGTTTAAATAGAAGCCCAAATATATTTGACCAACTCCAAAAAAAATCTTGTAATGATTCAAAATGTGATATGGAACATGATCATCCAACACATAAATTGATCAGCACAAGCTATTCAGAAGTGAGTTACAACTTTCCCCAAAATAATAGAGGGTAGGGTGTTAAACTATGAAAACAATATTATCACAAAATCCATATAGACCAAGTGCAGCATCTAAAATTTGTGCATCCTTCTCCTTGCAGAACTAGAGAGAATCATGACTTGAGTATATTAAACTACTATGATGTTAAGTCACAAAAAGTTTCCTTGCTCAAATAAGACAAACATATTGCAGGTGGATAGATTGGACATAAAACCAATAAAGGTGTTATTATCAATAAGAAAGTAAATGCTATGGATTCTGGAAACTGTAAGAATACTTTTAGATATGTAGAACCAAAAATTGGACAATTGAAGGGAGAAATCAATTCTTCAGACTTCACTGCTACTTCTTGTACCATCCTCAATGGAGGCAGCTAGATCTCAGAGTCACTTAGACTACTCGTTTGTATAAGGTAAAATAATCTTGTCTGCAAGATCAAGGTGAAGCACAAGTAGCAAGAGAATGGCATAAGCAAGAACGAGGGGAAGCACAAGTGCCTAGTATTTTTGGCATATCTGACTCATTCACACCATGTTACTATATTGCATTAACACGCTATATTTCTTGGTCTGTATAGCTCAGCAACCCTGTTGGCACAAGCTCGACCAAACACTATAGTGTGTATGTTGCTATTGTTTTCATTATTTCATTACTGTTATTTTGTTTGACGATAATATTATTGATCTGCTACGATTGCTTATCATAATCATGGTTATATCGTTATTCTATTCGTATAATTCATGATAAACGACACACATGGTTGTGAAACTATATTTACTGCTACTTTTTTGCAGGTTGAATCCTTTTGAAAACCAACAACATGATTTGGATACAAGTTTCTGTATGAAAATAGAATGGTGTATGTAGGTCCAGACCTCCATGCATAACAACTACTTTCAATTTGATAAGGAGAAAACAAAATGTAAATGAACTTTACCTTTGGAAGGAACAATCACTATAGGGAAGTTGCTATGGTGAAAGTAGTACTCACTCACACTCCCTTGCAATACACTTCAAACCATAGAAGATGTCAGAAACAACAAAACATTTGAACCAAAAATAGCATACTTGCATTTCAGATATGCTCTAACTTTTAAACACAACTTTAAGCTTACAAGGAGATGCAGAGTATTCAAAATAAAAGGGTCTTACCTCTTGATTATCCCCAGTCCTCTTGTTCCCATTACAAGTGCAGAGGGATTGATTCTTACAGTTTCACGACAAAGTGCTTTACCTACGTCACCCTCCATAATCCTAGCTTCTGTTTTCACCTTTTCAATGGAAAAATGACAACATAGCAGTCAAAACCAATGGACTAACATTCTCTAAGAACTACATTTACAAGGTTTCTTATTGGAATTACCATGGAAACTTCATATGCTTCTATTGCAAGCCTTTCCATTAGACCTTGTGTGGCATCAAACAACACCTCATCATCTGAATCTGTGCTTTGAATCATATCACAACGAAATAGAACTCTTATCAGTATGAAATCATCTATGGTACAAAAGAAGGTAAGTTTAAATAGAAGCCCAAATATATTTAAACAACTTCAAAAAAACTCTTGTAATGATTCAAAATGTGATATGGAACATGATCATCCAACACATAAATTGATCAGCACAAGCTATTCAGAAGTGAGTTACAACTTGCCCCAAAAGAAGAGAGGGTAGGGTGTTAAACTATGAAAACAATATTATCACAAAATCCATATAGACCAATTGCAGCATCTAAAATTTGTGCATCCTTCTCTCTACAGAACTAGAGAGAATCATGACTTGAGTATATTAAACTACTGTGATGTTAAGTCACAAAAAGTTGCCTTGCTCAAATAAGACAGACATATTGCAGGTGGATAGATTGGACATAAAACCAATAAAGGTGTTATTATCAATAAGAAAGTAAATGCTATGGATTCTGGAAACTGTAAGAATACTTTTAGATATGTAGAACCAAAAATTGGACAATTGAAGGGAGAAATCAACTCTTTAGACTTCACTGCTACTTCTTGTACCATCCTCAATGGAGGCAGCTAGATCTCAGAGTTTCCAAATATTGATCTATAGTGCCTGCCAAAAGGAAGGAGAATTTACATTGTCAGTGATTTCCAGTTTTAAATCAATATGCCCAAATGATTCATATTTGTTGACTATACAGTAGTTATGTTCCAGAATGGTTCCAAAACTCATCAAATGCTTAAAATAACATGATTCTCTTGTAGATATCAGGGAAATAAAACTATCAAGGTGACCAAAACAATTTCCAAAAATGAAGTATTAAATCAAGTGTGAATTTCAAAGGTGTATAGTATGTATGCCTCAAGAAAACCCAACGACAAAACGGATATGATTGTCATAGCATGTACTGCTGTTGGAAATTGCAGCTCTTCTTATGTTTCAATATGCATGCTATCTCCAATTTATTTACTTCAAGAGTGATGAAAAGGATTCCAAATTTTTTGCACCAAGTATAAACACAATCCCAATGTCAGTGTTGTAATTGCAAGGTAGTGATATGTAGTTCAGATTTGGTTTATGGGAAAGTTGCCAATACTAAACTTACACTTATGAAATTATACTGATAATAGAAGCAATCAATTAATCAATATGTATGCCAAGTATCACTGTGGGACAGAGATATTACCCAGGTATGCCAAATGCCAATGAAAATCAAAATAAAAATCTTCCACTTAAGAATGCAATTTTCAGTATGACAGTACACAAGATAAATACGATGACAAGTGTTATTCAAGATGCCCAGTCAAAGGATAAATACATATGTCATGCTTATGGGAAGAATTCCAACAAGTTGCAGAGATTAATAATACTGATCTTTGCCATTAAATAAGCATCCAAAATAGATCAGATGGTAAAGCTTTATGATCTTCTTGTGTTTATGTTTTAGGTGTCCAATAGATGGCTGGCTAAGAAGACAATCACAATAAAGTAGGTTCCTTGTGGTAGGATGGAATTATGGGAAGACAAACTAGACAAATTTTAACCAACAGTGATATTTGGGACTATATTAGGGCCTAGGGTGTGCAACGTTTGAGATTTTATAGCTTAGGCATCAAAGGGATGTTGGTAGGTTGGTGTAGGGTCAAATGAGCTAAGGAAATATGGTGATGGTTTCCTCCTTTATGAATCTATAGTTAAGAGTTTATGGAGGGCTGAGAGGTATGAAGATGGCTGAATAAGGAGCATAGAGCCCTTGTGTTGAAGGTTTATGGCCTTGGGATCATGAAGGAAAGCATCCAATACAAGGTGAGTGTAACACAGGCCATTAAGTTCTATAGGCCAAATCAGTGATGCAAATGGCCTTGCGTTGAGGGATAAGTTGGCTAGGGTTGAAGGGGATTGTAGCTAGGCAAGTTTAGGATGATAGGGGTGTAACCTAGGGATTCCTAACAATGTTTTTACAATGTTTTTACGTGCCTTTGAATTTTTGATCACTGTGGTCAACAAAGCAACAAGTGCATCTTCAAAAGATAATGGTGTGTTCACTAGATCCTCCATTCTCTCATCAATGGGTGACTAGTATAGCTGGAAGGGTTTGTTTCACAGGGGTGCAATTTATCATTTTGCATTAAGAGAACAAGGTGGTAAACAAGCATTTATATAATCAACAAGTCTTAGAGGCCCAATCAGACCTTCAAAACACAACATTGCACTCACAGTGGGAGAGAACACAACATTGCACTCATAGTGGGAGAGTCTATTAGATGCTAGAATTCTTCTACAGCCATTGGAAGTGTTTCTCTTTGGGAGTGGACTTTCTACTTCAACTAGTTTGCAGTATGAATCATACAATGATTCACCCAGTTTTAACTTTTAGCTAAAAAGAAAGTCCCTGGTTCAACATCTTCACTCCAAAACAAATTTAGTGTTGGATGTTGCAATATTTTAGGTCTTTCTCGTGTGGTATCCTCCAATGGAAAATCCTTCCACTGAATGAGGTATTCTAATAGTACCTTAGTCCTCAACTTATTTTCTACAGTTACTAAAAAATACCTTAGAATAAGAAGAATATGTCGTTTATCATTTAGGGGAGGCAAAACATTGAATTTAAAAAAAAATTCCATACCACTTTTTTCAAGTATGAGACATGAATGGTTATGCACTCGTGACCCTAATGGCAGCTCAAGTATATGAAACTTGTCCCACCCTTTATAGAAACTTATAAGGCACATGGTATTTAGGTCTAGGTTTCTCCACCCCTTTATCTTTGAGAGACCTCTAATTGTAAAGGTGTAGCCTCAAGAAAATGCAATCTCCCTCTTCAAATTCATACTCACTGTGGTGCTGGTCCTGCTGGGATTTTATACTATCATGGGCTAGTATGAGAATCTCCTTAACCTGCTAAAATATATGTTGTCTTTTCTCCAATAAATCTGCAATAGCTATCATTTAATTTAAAGAATATTGAAATAAAGATAATGGAAAGAAGAAAGTAGAGGCACTGCATGTACCTATAAAGGTCACTAATCTAGAAGTGGTTGTGCAGAAATAGCAGGAGACCCTGAAACTTATCTGATTGTATAAGGATGGGGATCTACTTCCAGCTAGAGGGATCACCAGTTCCCATGTGCCACCCCACAATAAAACCAATTTCAGAGGTAAGAATTCGTACTAAATATTGCAAGCACAAAAGAGGAGGATCCTTGGGAGTTGTTCAAAGATGATCATATATCCGAACCAGGATTGGAACCTGAAGAAGGCAATAATTACAATCTTGTGACTGGGTTGGTTTTTCTATGAGTCTGCCAGGGATTTGTTTTTAACATTCAAAAAAAAGACAAATCGATATCATCAACCTCAACCTCTCCTAGACTTGAAAAAATTACTGAAAATAAGTAAGCAATTATATCACATTCAAACTGACCTGCACTTATAGAATAATCTTTTTCATCTGATGATTCCAAATTCAGATATAAATTCTTCAAAAGATGGATAACATATTTTTGCAAAACCTTTTCAAGATAATTTTTTAGACAGTGATTTTGAATAATTTTACAATTGGGAGGTGCTGGCTTGAGCCACTAATACCAGCAGCAGTGGAAGTTTGTAAAGTTCAACATATGCAAAAAGTCAACAAATTGCACAAAGCAAAGACCTCAGAAAACAAAATATAATGGATGTGCAATATTGTCGGTCAATTGAAATCTGAATGAAGATGTTATGAATAGGATGATGAAGTTATGTAGGAGAAAGAACAGGAGTTTTGAAAATGGAGAAATTTGATGAAGAGCCCATTATTGTGGGTGGAAGAGTTGAGAAGGCAACACAAAACTTAAAATTCAGCCTAGAGAATAAATAACCTTTTTCATCGAAAGTCCTTACAGAAAATCGCCCCAAGGGGTTACACCGCATAACATGGACTTTCTTCAGCTTAGATGCTAGGTCTAAGGGGTGTCTATCTTGCCAAATTCACTTGGGACTTGCAACTAGCCTCATCCCTTTTGAACAAGCCAATTGGGTGGGAAAGACCAAAGGGAGAATGCAACCCTGGTGAGCAACTCAATTCGAACAAGAGTTTTGATTGTGAAGACGTTTGGTCATTAAAATTCCTTACGAATCTTGAATTCTTCAATATTTTTTGGTGTTGAGTCAAGCAAGAATGCTTGATAGTTGGTCCAGGGAGGATGTTGGAATAAGGAAAATTTCCATCTATAAAATCCTAAAATAGTAGAAACAAAATACTCGAAATGATCCCACCAAAGGCAATTTAACTGAAGGTAACCTCACCAGATCTGACCTCCAGATTTGTCTAAGCCGAATCCTCCAAAGGCAACCCAACAACTGATTCCACCAAGCCACAAATTCCACCAATTATTTGGAAAGAAACTTTAACGGTGAATCATAACAGAATATTATACCAGCATCCAGAGACAAATGAAGCCATCTTTGGCTGGTTAAGTAGTTAGAACAAGTAGTCGGTCGATAACTGGCTGTAAGTTGCTTCATAAAAAACAAGAATGTTCACTAAGGTACTTCTACATGGTACTTCTACTCTTGAATATTTGTTGTCTTCATTCTGGTAATAATCATTTGTGCAGACTTTCCATATCTAATTATGTGACTCATCTTACATCCCCATGCCAAACACATCCTATTTGCAATTTTTATTTGATATTTGCATAAATACCATATCAGACTCGTGTCAGTGACCTTGACATCCCCAAATCTTTCCCAAGTTTCATTAATTATGTTACACCCAGAAACATTATTGAAGGCTCAAATAAGCTTAAATTAAGAGATAAAAAATCTTCAACAAAAACAAATTGTTGCTGTTAAAACACGTCAAAAGATAAATAAGTCCCAAAAAATATAAGAATATGAAAATGTCCAGTATATGACATTTTATTCTTGGATCTAGATCTTGCTTGTGCACATTTCTCAGTGGATCATATAGACAAAATAATTTTAAAATATAAACATAAATACAGTTCATGCAAATGATGTGACTTGCATGCAGCGGGGAAAACTTTAACAAGAACTTGAAGTGTGACACAAAGGAGATGTAGCAAAGTCATGGAAAAATGTTCTACACAACATTCTATTTCTCTCAGCAACAAGTCCCCAAGGGAAATGGAGAGTTGACAGGTCTCAAATCTCTTTTTATTGTTGTTAATGTGAAAAGAAGCTCTAGGAGAGTTCTAGACACTTTTGTTTAATTAGTATTTCTTTACTTGGATAACATTTTAGCATCAACGAGTGTTCTATGAATCTATACACTCCTACAGTCTTGTGGACAGTGTACACTGATTGTACTTTCTGGTCCTATTGACCTATTCCCTGGTCATTTGTGGACATGAATTAAGTTATCTTATGTAAGATAGAACTGGAATTTAAGCAAATGCATTTTCATATTATCTAGTACAACCTATAGGATTCATAGTGAACTTAAACTGACTTCAAAGTTCTGAAAGGCAGTACACAAGATGATATTTTGATTTTGCTTAGCTGAAACAATAAACAACACAGAAATTTAGAATGAGAGTTCAAAGGTAGGAAAACTCTATTTCTACATTGATAATTGAAGTTAGGTCAAAAGTACTTATTTCTTAGTGTTTGATCCCCTGGGGGATGACTAGTTATGCTCATAGGGTAAGTATACATAGTCCATCTAGAGGATTCACTCCTACACTTTTTTTCTGCAAGAAATGAGGAGAGATGGTACGAAACAAATATCAAAGTTTGTACCCAAAGCCTCGCATTCTTTCAATATACTAAGCAGAAACACCTTGAAGAAATTTTGTGCAAGGTCCCATAAATATGACAACTCAGTTCTAAGTAATTTCACTCACTATAACACAAGCTTCTCAGCAAAGGAATATTTCCAAACACCCCTACCTCCTATTGCTTGATTTTCCAATTCTTCCAATAGCCTTTAATCCAACCCTCAGATAGCCCACCAAGATTTTAGGCACCATGGGCCCCTAAACATTGAAAATGGGAAAGGAAAAGGAACAGCTTTAAAGAAATTGTAGTCCAGTAGTTTTCACCTATTCAGACATAAAATTCTTTGCAGAGTAAAACAACAATCCTTGTTACGGGTTGAGTTCCCCAATCTCCAACTAACCTTCAAGCTAATCGACTGAGCTGTTAGAGACAATGTTCCCCCAAGTAAGGAAAACAAGAAATGGGAGACAACAATTAACAGATCGCTAAGAACAGGAACAACCATGGCGTCATAAAGATAAGAAACTTGAATCTCTTAGGATATCAAAAGAAACATGGAAAAATCTGAGAAACAATTTTCAAAAGCAGGCAAAAAATTTCCAAGTAAAATCTGTCATCTTTTGACAGCTGGTTTTCCTCTTCACCTCTCACGAAATGTGTTGTTTTTTTTTTTTTCCAGGTTTTCGGGCCTATGACAAGGTGATCAAGTGGCAGGTCTCTAGTTCCATGTTAATCTACTGCTCTATTTTGGGGTCAGATGTAACCAGGCCCAACCATTGCTACTCATTGTGACACTTCCTTGGAAAAGGATTCCAAGAAATTTCAATCATTCCTAATGCATTTTGGCAGGGGCTGGATGTCATGCCCCTTTCTGTAGTGATGTGAAAGATGATAGTCCCTTTGCTGAGGGTTCTTGGTCCAAATGAGAACTTTTGAAATAGTCCCTAGACATGGATTTTATGTTTATCATGCTCTTTATTATTCTACACAGTAAAAAATGGCTTCATCATGGGCCAAGTGGCTTGTGTTGACTAGCCAAACCTCTGTGAGAATGTTGGTGCCTAATAAGCACAGAGTTATGTTTGAGCCCTGAGCTCTGTTAGCTCAAAATCAAAATAAGGAGTGGAAAGAAGGTTCTGAACTTACTAGAATTTAAGTCTGTTAAATTACAAGTTACTTGTAGTATAGTATCCATCCATTTAATATTCATTCATTGTATAAGCACCTACTATGCTGGTTTTTTGTGCTCTGTGCATTAATATATTAGTTAAATTAATAAAGTACTTTTTAACACTCAGTTTGTTTTTGAGAAAGGTATAAAGTACTATCCAGTAAGGAAAATAAACTAGATAATAATGATACATCCTATGTACAAAGGTTGACTAGATATTTTACACAAAAATTAATCACTTACTAACACACAGTTGGGGAACCTGCTCCTGCAATTTTCCAAGTTCCCAAAGCTTTGGAACTTGTAGGACACATTCCAAAAGCAAGGGCAGCACTTCCTAAAACTTTGGGAGCTTTGCAGGAGCATGCCTCTCCCAATATCAATGTCATAACATTATGTGGGTTCTTAGCTGTTTGGAGCCCAATTTACCCCTGTTTTTGTGCATTTTTATACAACATAAACCTAATTGGACCACAAACTTCCAACTAAGATGGATGTACCCTTACAAATCTGTGTATTTTCATGGGTTCCACTGATAGAGTCCTAATTGATTTGCAAGTTTAATGGTTGATGTTTTATTTTCCATAGTTTTATGAAGTCCTTCAGTTTAATGGCTGTCATGTCGTAAGTCTAACAAATACCTTTGTTATTCATATTTTCTTTTTTTATTTCTTGTCAATCTGGATCAACAAGTCTAGGGTGGTTTTGAGATTTGTCCAAGTACTAAGTAAAATTAGGACATTCAATGTCAATCTGGTCAAATTTCAAACCTTTTTAAAATTATAATATTGACAGTGATTACAAGTATGGGAAAACTCTAAAAAAGAAAGTTATAATTTATGAACATTTCCGACAATATAAAAATCACTACTTGAATCATCTCATTTGCCATGGATGGTGTAATATGCACTACTCTCAATGAAAATAGGTGAAATGTGATAACATCACTAACTGTAGGAAAGTATAACTTTAGCACAAGAAAGCTATATTATAATAAACAGTGGTTTAGTAAAACACATGTGGTTCACAGGAAATCCAAATCCATATTTTTTGTTTCTAATGGAAAATATCTGAAGTTTTCAATATCACCTTGAAGATCTCCCTCTACTAATTTGGTTCGATCTTGTTCCAACTTCCAAGTAAGCATCTCTCTACCTAAGAAAGAAAAAACCGTAACTAATTTTAATGGATTTCTATGAAAGACAACATCATCAATTCAACACACAAAAAAAATGAGACTGGACTTCAGTCATGCCTATATAGCACCTGTATATGCACCCTATACATCTATGAAGAAGGTAGTTCATGCCAAAATCTGAAATGCTTCAAAAAACAACACAAAATTTGGGTAAACTAAGAACTAAATTTTGACACTTTGGCAAGAGATTTATGGACAAAAAGTAATTCCCCAATATGATCTCATAGAAAAGATCAAAAAATAGCCTAATAAAGAACAAAAACATCCATAAAATCTTCACGTAGCAGGCATGGATTTGTATTTGATGCTAGTTGGATTTCCTGGTAAAGGAAGCCATGAAAACTTGGCATTGATTTTTTTATAATTGGACATTGAGAAAAATAGTAAGAATTCACTGCATGAAGATCTTGTAAAACAAGATTAACAGATGTAAATTGCAGCTATTGTGGGAAACCAAAAAATGTCAGTCATGTTTTCCATAGGTTTCATTATATCACTGGAATCTTGTCCTCAAAATTCATTAGTTCTACTTCATATATGTCTGAAGTGTCATGCAGATGATCAAGGTGGTTGCTCTCCACTTCCTGAAGCAATTTTAAATTTTTCCCAAATAAGGGTAACTAAATAAATGAATTTTTAATGTGGGACCCTATAGCTCTTCAATTTTCAGCTCATTTTACTGAAAAGTTAAAAGTAGGGGCTACATTTTATACAATTTCCTTAGTTGCATGTTCGCTAATCAAAAGGAAGGAGAAACATCCATCCCTTTCCAATAGGTCTATTCAATTGGAAACTTTGACCTCTACTCTTATACATGGCTTATAACTGTTGAGTTCAGTTTTTCCTCAGGTCTGTTAAGGTACAAATCTAGAATGTCATACCTGAAACAAATTCAAAGTTCCAACAAATGTCACATATAAGAAAAGGAATACTAACCGGCCAATTGAAGTATTGGATAGCTATCAAATAAGGTCTATGTATGAAGGGCCAAACACATTAATATATGAAGGGTTAGTCTACCTTATAACCCAAAGATTGCATGCACCATAACTTGGTTCAAACCTTTAGGTTACTTCAGCAGAGACTGTATAGTTACTATTGGTGTTACAAATGTCTGGAATAGAGAGCTGATTATTTCCTGGTCCCACATCTTTGCCAATTCGCACCTATTTTGTAGAAGGAAAGTTGACTTCCTTTCCCTTGGAGTGTCTTTCTTGTACATGATTCCCAATTCAGATTTTTGTTGAACTCTAATGCCAAGTATTTGTAGTTCTGTATTATCTCCAAAGGCTCATTTTTAACCTAATTTGAGCCTGATTTGTCTTCTTTTTGATGGACAATATAACCACGTTGCTCTTGTCTAAATTGACTTCCATACCTAGTTTCCTACACGATGTTTCTAGTGAAAAAGGATGCTCCTGTAACCTGTGAAATGTTTGAGAAAAGCTGCCCTTCACAGCACTGGGAAGATCAGTGTAGATTTTCCTGTAATTGTTGAAGATGCCTATAAGAGTCAAATCTAGGGCCATCTAGAAAGATATTTAACATGGGAAAAACATATGATAGATGACAGGGTTTTCAATTATATTCATGGCTGTCACATGCCACTTAATGTGATTTTCTCTTTCTATTCGCATGACATGGTTTGAGCAAATAATGAAGCACCACATGGCTATGAAAGCCCCTTTTCTGCCACGTTATTGGAAAAGGAGAATGATGTTGTGGAGAAAGTATTGGAACCTATTGGTTAGATTTAGGTCACTTGTATGGTGAAAAAGGGGCATTAATTGCTTGTATCAGACAAACACATTCTGAGTGGGAATGTTTATGTCATATGAGGGCATGGATCACTTGTTTGGAAGGAACGAACATGCTATTGTAGATTATGGCCTTTTTATTACGACACTTGTGACCTACAACATGGTTAGAAGATGGAATAGATCCAACACACTTTTATGTACTTGTGCATATCAACTAAATCAAAAATTAAAAACCGATTATATCAACATTTTTGCTTTCTTTAAACTAGCTTTTTAACCTAATATGATTATACTATTTTACCAACTGATGTTTGAAAGTTATTTTTATTAACCGAGAACCATTATATATATGTAATAACACAAGGATGCGCAAGCACGCTCAACTAAAGGGAGAGGCATTTTACTAATTCTATTCAACGTCTTCCTTTAGCGAGAACCACTAAACCACTATTTATATATAACTATGCAAGGACTCTTTACTTACTGACTTACTTACAAGCTTATGTAGTACAGAGAAATCAAGTCATACTCGAGCTAGCAAGTTGAACCAGAAACCCAAGCTTGTGTACACTTTACTTCATTAATGTTGCTTAGGGTCTTTGCATAAGTACTTATCTTTGTCCAGGGGGGAAAAGAAAAGAAGAGAATGGCTAAGCACTCTTTTCTGGTCTTGTTGATGGTAAATTCTCCTCTCCTTTTAGTCGAGCCCTCTGGACCTTCCTAAGGACCTCGAAAAACCTAGCCTTCTATAAAGTAGCTGGTAATTTGAATAGTTCAAGTAATTTCTTGCTTTCCCTTCACCTTGTTTCTAAGGAGAATGTATAACTCAAAATCGATATGTGACTTACTTCATTATCTAGGGCTGGGAGTTCTTTTGTTATCTAGATGTAATAACGCAAAGCTATGTTCGAACAAGTTTAGGTGCCTACTTTATCATACTAGGATCATTTTTCCACATTTTGAAATAAGCATAAGTTGAACCGGGTAAGAGGAAGAAGTATAGCTGAATAACCAGCATCTCCATAAACAGAAGGAGCAGCATTTGAATAAGAAGCCTTCCCAACATCACCAGCACAAGGAATCCTATAATTTGCATCAGTTTCACCATCAGCATTTGAACCTTAAAAACTAGAACCAACAGCCTCTCTATCAGCACTAGTTAAAGTAGCATAATTCCCAGCATTAGAACAAGTAGCATAAGCAGTTTAATAATCAACATCCCCAACAGCACCAGTTGAACCAGCATTATTCCCAAGAGCATTATAACAAGCATAACTAGTCCAAGCATCAAAATTCCTAGCATCACCAGTTTAATCAACACTAATTTAGCTTTCCTCGACAAGCCCACTAAATAAATATATCCAGGTCAGGAGAAAGCCTTATATAGTAAGGATTCATAGCACGAGTTAAGGTACTTTCAGTCTAATTACTCTCTCTATGAAGGGTTACGAGAAATCCCACTAAGTTATCGCTCCTTGCATTATCAAGATGCATAACTTGCCTTTTACTCGATTTCTACCGCCTATTTAGTTATCGAAAAATATTGATATCGAAATGATCTATTAGGGTCCTTCTCCTTACAGCCCCCAGCTTTGTATAAATTGGTATCGAAACAGTCACTTGGTAAGTCAATTAATAAATAATTAGTAAGCCATAGGTAGGTCTCCTCTATGCCCTTTACTACAATCACTTGAAAGAGGATTAGTATAAGTACGCACGATCAATCATAATCTTTGAGGGAGGGTAGGTGAATCAATAAAAATCAAGCTTTGTAGCGACTTCGTACCTTTAATTTACAGTTATCAAGGGATCTTGTGAGGAGACATCTCAGGGCTAGATCCTAACTTTATCCATTAGCTTCCACATCTACATCCCCTTGCATAAGACTCCGGTGTACTCATTCATCCAGCTCCTAAAACTCCTTCCTCATCTCTTGGGCGATGAAACCTTAGGATTTTATGCCTGATTTTACTTGCATTTTTCCGGTTTGGCCCTGCAGGTGCCTGGGTAGACAGTGAAATAAATTGCGTCAATTGGGGTTCCACTTTCAATTCTTCCAAGAAAACACCTCGGCGCTACTCTTTTGATTATCCTAAATAAACAGGTTTTTCCTCCTGGTAGCGAATAGCTCCATTTTAGGGAAACCACTCTCAAATTAGAGCTCGGAAATCAATTTATACAAGTCAGGATGTGATACTGCGGGTGGATTAGAAAATAAACTGGCAAGCAGCACACCTTCAAAAACAACATAAACTGTATACCCTGTGTCAAGTGAAAAGGGAAACCACTCTCAAATTAGAGCTCAAGATCAATTTATACAAGTAAGGAGAGGAAATTCTTAAAATAAGCCTTGTCCAAGCTGTCTCTGCTACCAATGTATAAACAGATTAAACTAGGCGTTCAGCAACTGCCTTTGCCTATCACTATGTTTTTAATGCTATTCAAGGCGGGACTATCTATTCAATAGTATAAGCAGCCTAAGTAGATATTAAAGGATTCACCAGGCCGTGGTATGTGCATTGATAATGCTTGTCCCCATGGAGGGTAGGGAGGGCGCTATAGAAAGAATACCCCTAGTTATTGGCAAAGCCCTGTGATAAATCTCAATACGATACAGGAAGGCTTCCAGCGAGGCCTTATGGGCCCTTGCTAATGTATGAATAAAAAGATAGAAAGACTGCTTTACCTGCTTCCATAGCCTTATAGATGACTGGTCGATCGAAAAGCCTGAAATCACTCTCTTGCTTAGGATAGGAAGCAATGGGAGTTTCATCACAGGCTTCCCATTGGAAATACTGAACAGCAAAGAGATGGCGACTAGCTTACCGAAGTGGCTTAATGAAGTGTGAATGTTGGTGCTCCGCTTGCTACTGGAGCAGCTTCTCCAATTCATGTCTAGTCGTGCGTCAAACTTTTCACACTTCCCCACTGCTAGCTTGAGTGGGATTGTAAAATAAAGTATTTTCCTACTCACCGAGATGTAGATGTGGAAGCTAATGGATAAAGTTAGGATCCTGCCCTTGGGACCTTTCCTTTGTGATAATGAATAGATGCTCATTGGGCTATGGGATTCATATCCTCGCCCCTTTCACCCCCTCACCCATCAAATCCAAGGACAGCTCAGTGCGCTCCTCAACTATAAAAAAGAGACCGACTGAAAGAGCCGATTGATTGCTAGCAAATACAGATCAGTAAGCCAGTGCTTGATGTCTTGTCTTCCTCTGTTCCTCCTGTCACATGTCTACCATACTTGTGCCTCCAGCTGAATCAAGACCTTTCACTTCTTGGCCTACATTCCTTCTTTACATGATTGTCTTCCTCTTTCTTCTGGCTGCCCTCCAGACCTCTCACTCTTTCCCAGACCTATTCTAACAGACCCCCACTAACTGTACCAAAGCAGATAGAGATGTTTACAGATGAATTCTTGCTACTGCTTTCCCTACTTTTATGTTCTCTGGCTTACATACCTACTACGAAAGAGTATTATGATTCAAGCTACATGGCTGAATTTGGAGGGAAGAGCTAAAAATACAATCTAGGAGGTGGGTATAGGATTGAGAACAACTACTGCAAAAATATTTCTTGGTCGCAAATAATTGGAAAATTGGAGTCAATTTTCCATGTTCATTGAAGGAAGTGAGTCTTTTTACTAATGTGCTTGTAGATAGGAAGAATATGAATCCTAGTTCCATAGGGAAGATCAGCCTCCATGGCAGACCAAGTCGATATTCACAACCCACTTGTCATGAAATACAACGCCCTAATAAAACAAAGCCTACTATGCTAACTTTTACTGATGTCTATCATTGTTTTAGGGTTGTTTTGACCCTTAGACATGCCCAAATTCGACCTAAATGATTTTTAAGCGGATCCAACATGCCCAGATTTTCCAAAAAATGCTCAAAAGTGCTAGAAAATGTATTTTTAGTTTTTACTATTCCTATGACTCAAAATGCCACCCAGATTGGATAACGGAATTTGTACAAGGACTAAGAGGTGCCCAGAACTACTGCTTGTTAGTAAACTTACTATATAATCTGCACTTTCATCCTTGTTGAACTTGTCAACGTGTACAAGGAACCTCAGATGCTTGTTAGTAAACTTACTATAGCATCTGCACTTTCATCCCAGATAAGTTCAAATCAATGTTTATAAATTATCACAAATGATGATGTGCACACAACTGTAGAATTGAGTAGCCATGAGTGATAGCTAGGTTGGTAAAAGCACACCTTGGGTCTTCTTAAACGGTCTCAACCTTGGAAATCCTGGATGTGTGGGGATGGTGGTGCTATTTACCTGTTCGACTCTCTCTTCTATACTTTAAAACTAGGCTTGGGATAAGGTTCTAAAAATTGGGCAGAGCTAAGAGCAATAGCAGCTCTACAAAGGATTGCTCTGGAAAAATGAATAAATAGGTTGGTGACTCTAAAATCTACATACATTGGATCAATGGTAAGGAAGATTTGAATAAAAGATACTTGTAGTCTATTTGAGGTGAATCTTCATAAGAACAATTTGTCCACATTTATTTTTACATACAATTTTAGGGAGTTGACTGACCTAGCTGATAGGATTTCAAAGCAGGGGGTTCATGTGCAGTGGGAAATGGTTGATCGTTAGAATGGAGGGTCCCTACCCCAGGAGCCTAAACATCTCATCTTTTGATCGTTGACTTGTTTCTTCGATCTTGCTGGCCTATTTCTGATATTATGGTTTCTATTAGGACCTTTCTTATACATTTTATTACATAATTTGTAGTCATATTTTGTTGAGAGAGATGCAGCCTATCAATAGGATTTATTTGATGATATTATGTAATTAACATATGATCTTACGAGCGTAAACTTATGAACATTTCTAGACAGCTGATGCCATTTTTTTACCCATGCCCAGATGCACTTTCAAAATGTAACTTGTTTCATCTCGAATAAAAGTTGCAATTTTTTTCTTTGGAAAAAAGGGGTAGGTTGATTCAGCACTTTCCGCTAAGGCATAATGCCCAAGGAGACCTTGGGATCCATTCACACCAAATATTGCTGGTTTACCAGCTGCTACTATAGCTGGTGGTTTCTTCCCTCCATCCTAAAAACTAGGGAAGAGGGGGAAATCCATGGGTACCATCTTCCCAATTATGCAGGAGGATGACGAAAAATAATTTCTTTAAAAAAAAAAATTTTAAAAAACTGTAGGATTGAGTACATGTCACCATGTTGACAATAAAATGTAGAATTAAAGAAAAATATGTTGAAAAGAAACCATGGATAAAGGCTTATCGAAGACTATCTCAAAACTTTTGTGCAACATAAATTATATAATATTTAAAGCTCAAAGATCTTAGAAAAGAAAAGTTCCAGGTAATCATTTGAGATTTTGATAAATAGCATGACATGCTAACTAAGAAACAACGAAACTTGACTCCCAATTCCTTTTTTGATCTATTGTTTTTTTTGTATTCTTCTTGGATAGTTTGTGTGGGTATATAGTTCCAACAATATTGTAATAGATGAAAAATATGTAGAAGCCATTCTAAGAAAAGTAGAGCCAATTATCTTCTGGGATGTCTTTACAGTTCTATTTTTTGGACAATCTTTGAACTCTTGTAACAGCTGGATGGAAACAGGCTACAGCATTTGAATACAAACTATACTCAATTTCTGTTTTAAAGAAAAAAAAACTTAGGATCAAGAATTTACAAACTTATTCGATGCAAACATACACTGTTTCAAGTAATTGGATAATGCTGATATCTTCCCCAAAACAAAGTAAAAAATAAAGAAAATAATACCTTCAATGCAAGAAGCAGTAAGAAAGTCTCCACAGAGTAAAAACCTCTGTCCACAAAGTCACCTCAAAATAAATAATTGGTCTGTGACAATCTCCACCAAATTTGAACAACTCTTTCATATCATAAAATTGCCCATGAATGTCTCCACAAATCAGCAAAATGTAGTACGTGATATTAAGAAGAAGTTCATTTGTTTCATTTGTCTAAATAAGTGAAAATATTGTATTTATGTTAGATGCATCAGAATAATGTCCTTCAAATGATATAGATAACTTTGCTTCAGATGAGATCTTTACTAAATGACACTAAAATGTATTTGCAAAAAAAAAAAATGTAGACACTTCTACCTTCAAATTTTATTTTAAAATTGATTTATTGGTTATCTTAAAAAAGGATAAAGAACCCAGTTACTCAAAATGGAACATCTCCCTAACAGATTTGGATGGCACATATAGAACTCTTAGAATGCAACTATTCTTTCAATAGGAGGAGCAGGCAGATTTTACATTTCTATAACAATCTGAGCTTAGTGGTCCAGTATACTACATATACAAAGATAGAATATAGAAACATTTAACTAGGGATTACCCAGTTCATTTATTCATCCAACAATAATATTAATATATACAATTCCCCTTATATTAGCAAAATTATGAAGAGAACTACATAATAACTTATCTGCAAATTCCCTGAGCCAAAATGAAGTTTAGATATATTTATGCAAGACACCAACAGACCACGGTCATTATATAACTCATGTATCTTGTTTTCCTGGAAATTTTTGGCCACATCCAACCTATAGCTATGGCATAAAGGTTCAATTGGTCATCCTATAAGTGCATAAGTATATAGCGGTCTAGCATATAATTTTTTGCTAAATGGGAAAGCTGACATAATTCTAGGCACAATAATACAATTCCTTTTACTGATAAAAAAATTATAACATTAGCATTTAATGAATGAATGTGGAGTAAAGATTCCTATTTTAATAATCAATGTTTCCCATCTATTTGGGATGTAGGACCTTATCCTGAGACCATTGTTCAACCAAGTAAAGGCATTGGAAGCTTCTTTCTCACCCATTTCATTTTAAAACCTACAAAGAGCTAAACATGGAAGTAGAATAGTAGACACACCTTCCAAAAAAGCATTGAAGATTCCAGAGGGTACATGGGAGATTAATGAAGAGGAATCTGGGGTATTTCTCCCAGTTTCTTTGAGATCCCTATATACCTAACATATTTGCATTTCTCTATTTCTGTTGTGAGCAATCCATCTTCACTAGATATACATGTTTTCAAATTTTGAATTTGATGATGAATGGGCTCAAATCCATGTTTTGTATTTTACATATATAGATGGCTGTACGTAAGACTTAAAAGTAGTTTATGATTATGGACTTTTTATTTTGGTTGACATTTTGACTATGAGGTATCACACTAGCTTGTGATGGAGATGAACATCAGAGAGATCTACGATGTTTATAGATGTAAGTTTTTTCATACTGAACTAAAAGTTTACAATATTTTCCTAAGAAAAAATATATCTATATTCATGAGGACATAAATGATTTCAATCAATAGATCCAACTACATAATACAAACCAAATAATCTCATATTCATTAGAGAACTAGCTAAAAAAAGGAGGGTGCAACAACAAGTTCATTCACTTGTGAGAGATTGCAAGTGAACATTAAATTGTTGCAAGACTCAAGAGCCATACAAGAGGAAAAAATCATCAACATAAGGCAAGTGTAAATACTAAATAGGCAGAGTTTCATGATAAATTTTGCACAAGAAACTAAAATATACTCAGCTCGGGAGATTCAATATGTCAAAAACAGTCCCAATCCTTGATTATTCGTAAGAAAAAAGTCAAAGAATGACACATTGAAGAACTCACTACAGATATATTGTGCCACAAAAAACAATGCCTATTAAGAATAGAGCCAAAACTATGGAAATTATTGTGGTGTGTGGCAGGTCATGAGAAAAACAACAAAAATAAGTAGGGTAGATAAATTTTACTCAAATAGACAGGGCTCTCTCCTGTTGGTTTCATGATGTGAATGAGCTCTAAAAAAAGGGTAATATGCACCTAACCAGTACCATCGAAGTAGTAATTCGGGCTCAAGATTTCGAAAAGAGCCACCAACAGTAGCACCTGCACAAATATTGCGGTAGATATCAAGTTCCTTATATAAAATTCTGCAAGAATGGTTAATGCAATATATCAACACAATTATATAATAGAAAATGTCATTCCAGTGAGACCAAGGATTAACAGCATTGGAACAGAAACTCTCAGTTGGTCCCAATCCACTGTATTGTCTCCCGTCCAAACTATGCCGACCCTCTAGCTTCCAACAAAAAAGGAACGTGATAAAAAAAATGGCCTATCATTCCCACCTCCTCGTTTCAGAAGACCATCAGCAGAACTCATATGAAAGAAATATCCATAAGAATTGTGAACATCGCGGCGCTCAACATCTCCAAAGTGAAGAGCATCTATGGGCATTGTTTCCTGCACCATAGAAGGGAGCATCACAAAGAAAACAAATCAAAACTCCAATGAATTTCATCTATGAATTTCGAAGCTCATAAATGTGTATCTTAAATAAAAAAATTCAAGGAAAATAATGGGAGCCTATGAGAACAATAACATACATATGGACCATTGAATATAGAAGGTTCATTCATATCATTCCATATGTACAACAATGGTGTTGAACCCTTATAGAAGCTAAGAGAAAACTTGTCATCCCACCATGATCCGATTTCTAGATTTAGAATATCCAAATAAGCTAACGCGCCTGACCAACACCAGCCATCATAATCCTTACCATGGACATCCTTAACATAATACCCCTTTTGAGTCGCTTCCTTTTGTAGTGGAAATCCATCATCCCTCTTAATATGAGGATCAAAAATAGCCACCATATGTCGGAATTTTTACATGAGCTTATTCTGCATCTCCCCTGGATTCGGAAACAGAAATTTGTCCCATGTAAAGTATATCTTCCCATCAATCTGCTCAATTTAAATCCAAAGAACATCATAAGGTATATCAAACTCATCAAACTTGGCCTCCAAATTGGCTAGATCTTCCTTTTATCTGTAATTCCAACGACACTGGTGATAGGCACTTGTGAAAAGCTGTGGCATGGAAGAAGTTCCAGTAAGTCTAGCATATTGCCTCATAACATCCTTGGGGACAAGACCAACAAAAATAGAACCCATTCAGCATACCACTCTCGGCCATCCACATTCAACATACCACTCTCGGCCATCCACATGGTATGGATCGCATCGCGTTGGAACCAGAAGCTGAAGCGAAACCCCCATCCCACCCCGTGGTGAACACATCTATTTGCATTTCGGAAAAATTTAGCCAGAAAAAACCGGTTGTGTATTCCTTACTATGAGACAGCATGAAAGGAATGGAACCGAAGATTCCAAAGGGGGATTCACTGATGTATTCAAAGAAATCAAGATTGAATAAGCGGTAGGGCTCGGAATCGACCTAGGGACCTCTAGTTGGCTTGAGGGCGAGGCCAGTGGCATGTTTGGGTATCCCATACACATGCTTGGCCCTATGAAAATAAATGTCTAGGCTAATAGATTGGGCGCCATGGGGTTTGGAAAATTCCATGTCTTTGTCGTTTGTCTATTTCTACTTAATCATTGGTTCTTCAAGGCCCATGTTGAACTTGGATATAAGATTTTTTAGTTCATTGGTTTAATATGCGACTAGCTTATGGAAGATACTTTTGTGTCTCATATTTTATGTATAAAATATATTGTATGTAAATATTTCAATAATATTAATGGTTAAAGAAAGCATTTTATTCAAAAATTTAATATGCAACTAGCTTATGGAAGCTGCTTTTGTGTCCCATATTTTATGTATAAAATATATTGTATGTAAATATTTCAATAATATTAATGGTTAAAGAAAGCATTTTATTCAAAAATAAATTTGTTAAAAATATGTTTTACTTTTTGTTTCATGTTTCTATCAAACCCACTTGCATTAAGTGTCATGTATTTGGATATTGGTGTTGAAACTCACTTAAATATCCTAAAAACATTATATAATTATGAACAATGTATGTATATTTTTGTATACTTGTGCATGTGGTTATTTATAAAAATAAAAAATAAAATTCTAAGAAAATTGTAAGGATCCCAGTTTGTCAACAAAGAATATATGAGCTTCCAAACCACCTATTTAAGTAAACATGATATATACATGAAAAAAAGGAGGATCTAACAGTATTCTAGAGGAAATCATCTTTCTCTTTGAAAGACTAGTCATCTATGTGTTAGGATTATTATCATTCCTCCCTTTGTCTCATTTGACCACATAAAGTCTATTTGACTAATTTCCCTAGCTTAGGAGGTATCGTCACTTCACCAATACATTGGGTACATAACTAGTGGATATATGCCACTTACTGCACCTGTCTGCATCCATTTTGGAGCTCCAGGGGAAAATTCCATGTCTTTGTCATTTTTCCATTTCTACTGGAGCTTATAACTGTGAAATTGCTCATCCCAATTCTCTTCCTCGTTCTTATTTCCAAGCTCCTCAAAATGGAAAATTTCTTTGATATTAAACCAAAAGAGAGGTTCATTTTTACCTCTTATCACATAGATTTCCAGTGATTGTGATGTAGGATGGCCTCATATCCAATGATGAGATAAACAGAAGAAAGTCCATCATGCTCGTGCTCGATTCTCTACAGCCAAAGACGCCTATCCTCCAAATCTTCCACTAAGATGTCAGGCACCTCAAACCGCTTTCTCTTTCCATCCTTCTCCATGTTCTCATCGACCTTGAATCTCAGGATGTCATCTGGGAAAACTGACATTCAAATAATTAATGCATTTTGTGCCTTGACCTCAAGGTTTAGTGTTTTGGTTATGATTTTTGCAGTGAGCTGCTCATCTTGTAGGGTAATATCAATAGCTCTGAGGTTCGATGTTTTGGGATTTCTTTCTCGTCCTTTCTCTAGAGACGAATGTAATATACGTTTCTATAGTGACGAACATCCTTCACTATAGCAACATTATGGACTATGCATCACTATAGCGATGATCGTCAGGGACATTTTCATTTTTTTCCAAAATTTTAAATTGTTTTTCCACGAAAAAATCGATTTTAACTTGTTCGTGGAAAACTGTCATGGGACATTTGAGCCATATGTAGTAGTGATTCTATGCATAGTACATCGTCCTAATGCGTGTTAATTACAACTTGCAAATTATGACACTGTTTATATCACCCGTATGTTTTATTGCTTTTGTTTTTTCCACTAGCGGTCTTGTCAATCCTTATAAAAACTTATATAATTATATGCCTGCAAGGTCATGTAAAAAGCCTATAAAAACTATAATTATATGCCAAGGTCATGCAAATTAGCCTTATAATTAACATTATATGCCAAGGTTTAATGGGTTTTTTTATATGCCAAGGTCATGTCCAAATTAACATATATCTTGATTGCATTAATTCAATTTTGTTAATACAAGAACATGTAAATATATATTATATATATGTTAGAATTTAGTAAAATGTACAAATTCATTGTCAAAATTGTAATTTTTTCACTGTCGGAGTGACAACTAAAAATGACCAAATAAATGACCAATTGTTATGTGGTCATTTTTAGTCTAAATATCCCATGACCAAATTTGGTCATTTATCTTGGTTGTTTTTAGTTGGTTTTTATCCCGTGACCAAAAGTGGTCATTTATCTTGGTCCTTTTTAGTTAGCTCACTTAAATTTATCAATTTTTGTCATTTATCCCTCGAAAAAAACCGTGGTGACCAAAAATTTTGGTCTCCTGGTCACTAATCTCTGATTTTCCACTAGTGTCAAGGAGTTGTAGGGTCTATACCAAAAATATTTTGCACAGATAAACAAGTGTGTTCAGAAGATTATTCAGTCTCAAAGCTTCCACAAGAAGATGAGGTCCTTATGAAAGAATAAGCCATTGAAATAACTCCAGAATTAAACCAAATTAAGAATTCTTTGCAGACATATAAGGAGCAAACCAGGTTTTTACAGAAAATTAATGAGAAGTTAATGACTGCAAATAAAAGATTACGAGAGGATTTGGAGGAGAAGGAAGCAAATTTTTCAGAAGTTACTTTCGATATCTAAAGACATTTTGAAAGAGAAAAGAACCATCTAGAAGCAGTTCGAACACATGAAGACTCAGAGTAAGGAGACGCATAATCAAATGGAGAATAAAGATGCTGAGTTTGCCAGATTGTAAAGAAGATCCTAGGTTTTAAGTGATCTAACTGTCTTGGTAGAGGCTTCTAAGAGTATTTATACTTAGAGTCATAGTTGGCTTTTGAAAGCAATTAGGTTTTGACAGATGTCTTTTTCTATTTTTATTTTGTATTACACTTGTATTAGAATTGTTTTAGGAAGATCGAGTTTTCTATTTTTGAAAGAATTCGATCCATAGAAATAGGATCTGATAACTATCTCAGAAGCTCAGAAGTTTTGTATATAAGGATAGTAGTTAGATTTGAAAAGGGTGGAAATTGGAGATGGGAATCCAATTTTGATGTACAATGTATGACATGAAACTCTCTGCATCTTCAATACAAGTTCTGCTTTGATATGATTATGATTATGAGCTGATTTTGTATTTTATGAATTGTATTTTTTATGATTTATCCTGTATATGGTCAATTACATTCCATTACATGATTCTTATGATAAAATACAGTTATCTTTCAAACATTTAGTGACAGAGTTAGTTTCATTCCATAAATTCGTGCTCGTAGTTCTCTTGATATTGAATTTTGTATTCCATTTTATGTCATACAGATATTTAATGATTATGTGATTTTCCTATATCTTTGATTATATACCAACCCAATTTTGATTTTGATTTTATTGAATTATATTTTTTTAAATATTTCTTTAAGCTTGAACCCCTGTAGTATAGGTTCAACTTTAGGGATAACATCTTTTGGCGTCGTTGTCGAGGACGGAGAAATGAAAGAACATCTTCCTTGGGTATTCAAAATTCTTATGAATCTAATTTTGGAAGGTGAAAAAGATCAGTCAAACTTGTTATAGACTACATCAGTCACCTACAGAAAGTTACAGTGGCTTCAAAAAATACAGGAACTCAAGGAAATCCCTCATCACCTTTAAATCCAGGAGTCTCAGATCCTAAACAGATATTAAAATAAGCTAGGAGAAGGTCGAGCTCTACCTCATTAGAAAAAATTAAATATCCCTCAATCTTGGAGATTCCTGAATCTTCATATATTCATGTTCCATCTTTTGATCCATATTCAGAAAAAGGAAAAGAAGAATTAGATCTGCTATTTATCCCTTCTCAAATTGATAATTTCCAAGTCTTCACAAATCCTTTGTTGTCGAAGAAGGTTAAACTTGAAGCATTGCAGACATGAGCTTCTTCTTTGTTTTCAACCCACATACCTTCTATTAAGACCATCCCAGTGAATCATCCAAATCCTAGTAATTTTCTTCCTTCATCACAACATTCAAGCACCCATCAGTCTAATACAAGTTCAAATATTTCCAGTCCTAGAATGGCTCACCCTCAGAATCGGATGGCTGCTATGGTAGTAGCAAGATATGCCCCACTAGTTTTTCCCCAGCCTCTTAATGCTCTCCCAGGAGGAGATTACCAGAAATATCTTTCGATATTTAATGGTCAAGGAGATATTACTGCAGAAGAACACTGGAACACATACTTGAGTTATGCAGACAATTAGAATTTTGAAAATGAAGATGTTTGGATGAGTGTTTTTGTTCAAAGTTTAGATGGTGATGTGAGAAAATGGTTTAGAGAATTACCACCAAACTCTATAGATGGTATAGATGCTTTAGAAGAGGTATTCGTGAGACAATGGGGAGATACTAAAGATTATTTATACTACATTACAGAGTTTGGATCATTGAAAAGAAAGAAGGATGAAGCCGTGGGATATTTTTCTAAAAGGTTCAATAAAATGTACAATAGAATACTAGCTGAAATAAAACCCTCAGATACATCAGCAAAGTTAACTTATGCAAACTCATTTTATCATGGGTTTTCTTTGTTGTTGAGGGAAAGAAAGTCTGTGTCACTTCAAAATATGCAAGATGCAGCATTGGAAGTAGAGTCTAATATTTTGGCTTCAAACAAACTCAAAGAGGAAACAAAATATCAAACTATAGATAAAAAAGGTAAAAAGGAAATCATTACATCTAATCCTACAGGAAGATCTTCAGACAGTAAAATGGATGAAATGAGTAAAATTATTAAAAATTTGTCTATTAAGATTGATAGGTTGGAGTTGGGAAATAAAAATCAGAACAAACCTATACCTGAAGGAGAAAGAAATCAAAATCAATTTAGAAGACCTTTTGATCCTAGGTTTTTGCCAAGAGAAAGACAAAATACTGATATTCAGAAGGACAAGCGAGAAAATGATGAACATAGAATTCAACCTCCTTTTCAAAATAATAATGTGAGAGATGATGAGTCATATGAGATAGATGAAAAAGAGTTGGATGATTTGGAAGAACGGGAACACAACATTAATCAATTTGATGATGATTCTTCTTCTCATTTTCTGACTAAAGTTGATTATCATTATGCTACAGAACTAGATCATTATGAAGAAAATAATTATCAAATGTCCATGCCTGAAGTTTGTCAGGAAATACCACAAAAATCATATGGTCTTAGATCGGGGGTAAAACATGTAGCACGGGCTAAAAAGATTGTGAAATTTCATTCTATTAGACAAAACATTGTAGAAATTCTAAAGCCTTGATGGCATAAGGAATTTCATAAACTGGCTAAGGATCTAGGTACACAATTAACCTCACAAAGAATTGTAGAGAATTAGCATAATGAGAGAAGAAGAAGAATTAATGAACACACATTAATGAATGATCAATAAATGATAATTGATATTATTACATAGGTAATACATCCTTATAAAGGAAAAGGGAGTTGCATGAAGACAACTCAAGCTAGCTCATAAAGAAGGCTTACTAATTAAGCAAATCCCCCATAGGTGTCAAAAGCTGATCCCAAATCAGTCATGGAGCTCACGAATTAGCAAAGTGGATTAGGAAAGCTAAAGAGTGATGGAATGACAACTCATACATTATTTTCCAAGGAGAAAAGAGTGGAGGATGAAGAGGACAAAAAACTAGTTCACTTCACCTAGTCTAGCTTTCCTATTTGCCTTAAAACACTGAAAAAGCAGGCAATAAAGCAGAAAAAACAGAAGGGCACCTAGGAGGCCAGGAATAAAGTAGAATTGATTCCTATAGGTTTCCCAAGCGCTACATGAGTCAAATAAGGCAAGTTTGACCACTATGGATAGGTAAAAGACAACTTGCACAAGGTGGGACACATGAACTAGGCTAATAAGACAAAAATAATTAAATTAATGTCTAAGGTAGTAAAATATGGGTTGATTATTCTAACACCCCCCCTTAAGCCTAACTTATGAGAAATATATCAAAAATATATAGGGCCCAGCAATAAAGCTATGGTCACCCTTTTTACAATTTATGTTGTCCGAAGAAATGAGGAAAGAGGCAAAACCTCAAGGGGAAAATCCTCCCTCAAGAAAGGACATGAAAAGCAACACCAAAAATGTTGAACTGCTGGTGTTGTTGCTGCTCCAAACTAAATGCTGATGTCTAGAGGAATCTTCTTCTTGGGAAGAAGATAAATATGCTCACCTAGATCAAGGACAGCTGCAGGATGGAACCTGGGACCATGTAGAACAACTGAAATCCAATGATGTGAAGGAAATATTGAAGGATATTGAGACTTGTAATCAGCTCCAAGATGATGATATTACTTGAAATTCGAACCAGTAGAGATGAAATGAGCTCTAGATAGGTGAAATAACTGTCTAAGCGAATGTATCATATCTCCATCTTCATTTACACAGAGAGGATGTGTGCAAGTGATCATGTAGGAACATAGAGAAGGCATGGGATCAAAGAGTGTGAATGCATGGGCTCCATGGGTTGATCTAGCTTTCAAAGAATCCAAGAGATCACAAATAAACACAACAGTGGACTCATGGGAATATACTGGTAAAGAATCCTCTATGGTAGAAGTATGAGAGGAGGAAAGATAGTGATGTTCAAAATCTTCAAGGAGCTTCTGAAAATGAGTGCCAAGAACAAAGGAGGAGATGCAGAAGCACATGGGATCAAGTATGGTAAGTGGAAAAACAATGGAAGGACTTGATTTGGCTAAGCATACATCCTGGAAATCACTGGGTTGCGCACCATCAAGAAAAGAGGCATGCACAAGGTGTGAGAGGTCTGGCATATGGATCTCAGGATCCATGATAGAAGACATAGAGAACACTGAATGTGTGAGTGAATCATCAATAGCAATAGCAGCTCCATTAGTCACTTCTTTTTCATCAACAGCGTCATGAGAAGATGAATCAAGATCTTCTACTTCAGGAGACACAGAAAAAGATGGCTCTTCAATATTTGCTTCTTGATTGAAAGAGGAAGCATTCGAATCAAAGAGAGTAGTAGCAACAGGAACTGTATGAGAAACTTCTTCTTTATGATCAACTTCATCAGAGACTGTAGAGGTCGAGACATCTTGAGAGAGAGAAATCATTGAGGAGCTAGAGGCACTCTCCACATAGATAGAAGGATCCTCATTGTCCTTTCCCAAAACTCTATCCAATGTTGTCCAGATATCCTTTGGGGAATCAATAGAATCAATAAGGTAGCGCATGCATGGAGAGATAGATAGGAAAATAGCTCCAATTTCTCTGTCACAGTCATTCAACCAGTCACTTGGCTCTTCATAAGATTCTTCACCAGCTCCAATAGATATCTCATAGAGACCTTGTCTCTTTAGATATGAAATCATCTTCAGTTTCCACTCTGAATAGCTTGTGAATGGAGAAAGAAGAGGAACTGATATTCTTGAATCCATTCGAATTTGAACCTGCAAAATAAACCTGCAAATCTGGAAAGGAGGATTAATTAATGAACTCTCAAAGATCTGATATCATGTAGAGCTTTGATATCCTCAGCTCTAATTGCATGAAGAACTTGAACTTTGAGAACCTTAGCTCTGATACCATGTAGAAATTCTAAATCCTTGATGGCATAAGGAATTTCATAAACTGGCTAAGGATCTAGGCACACAAATAACCTCACAGAGAATTGTAGAGAATTAGCATAATGAGAGAAGAAGAAGAATTAATGAACACGCATTAATGAATTATCAATAAATGATAATTGATATTATTACATAGGCAATACATCCTTATAAAGGAAAAGGGAGTTGCATGAAGACAACTCAAGCTAGCTCATAAAGCAGGCTTACTAATTAAGAAAATCCCCCATAGGTGTAAAAAGTTGATCCCAAATCAGTCATGGAGCTCACGAATTAGCAAAGTGTCTTAGGCAAGCTAAAGAGTGATGGAATGACAACTCATACATGCTTTTCCAAGGAGAAAAGAGTGGAGGATGAAGCGGACAAAAAACTAGTTCACTTCACCTAGTCTAGCTTTCCTATTTGCCTTAAAACACTGAAAAAGCAGGCAATAAAGCAGAAAAAGCAGAAGGGCACCTAGGAGGCCAGGAATAAAGCAGAATTGATTCCTAGAGGTTTCCCAAGCGCTACATGAGTCAAATAAGGCAATTTTGACCACTATGGATAGGTAAAAGACAACTTGCACAAGGTGGGACACATGAACTAGGCTAATAAGACAAAAATAATTAAATTAATGTCTAAGGTAGTAAACTATGGGTTGATTATTCTAACAAACATGTCTTCAAATCAAAAGCAAATTGTAAAAGAGAAAAAAGATGAAGTGGTAATTCTTGAGGAGGTGAATAAAGTCATAGGTGGGTTCAATTTGGAGAATGAACTTAATAAGGTTAAAATCCCTATTCCTTTAACAAAGTTGATTAAGAACAAAGATTATAGGGAAGCAAATTTTAAAACTTTCAAAAATGCGGTGAATACTATCCCATCTGATGAAATTAATTTGCAGGATAAAAAACCTACAATCACTATGGGGTCAAAACTTTTGATAAACCTGATGATAATTCAAAATATCCCCCTCCATTTTATGTAACTCTTTCAATACATGATCAACTACTACATAAGTGTCTTCTAGATTCAAGAGCTTCACATAACCTCATGCCAAAAGCAGTCATGGAAGCTTTAGGTTTGAGTGTTACCAAACCATATCATGATTTATATGCGTTTGATTCTAGGGAAGTGAAGTGTATTGAGGTTATTAAAGATTTAGTGGTGAATTTAACCCAAGTACCGATGAAAAGTGTATTGATGGATATAGTTGTAGCAGATACTTCTCCTAAATTTGGTATGCTATTGTCTAAATATTGGGAAAAGAGAGTGGGAGGAACTCTACAAATGGATATTTCATATGCTACAATTCCAATATTTGGAGGATAATTCAAAAGAATTTACAGAGAAGTACAGATGGCATATTTGGTAAGTGATAGTAAAAACCGTAATAATCATTCGATCTATTCAATTGATGAAAATCTTGGTTCTTGTATGTTGCAATTAAGTGATGAAGTTGAAGGATTTTTAATAGTGCAGAAGGATATTCTAGTTCAGATAAAGAAAGAAGAACCAAATGTATTTTGATGGTGCATCAAGTAAGGAAGGGGCAGGAGCAGGAGTATTATTGATTCCAGCTGGAGGTGAGGTCATTTCCCTTGTGTACAAATTGGAATTTAAAACAACCAATAATACTGCTGAGTATGAGGCTTTGATTCTTGGATTAAGAGGAGCAAAATATTTGGGTATTAAAGAGCTTGTTGTGTTTGGCGACTCTGAATTAGTGATTCAGCAAGTAAAAAATGTTTACCAGGTAAAGTAGTATTTATTGAAAGTATATAGAAATGAAGCTTGGGATCTAATTGAAAATTTCTTTATAGATTTCAATATAACTTTTGTTCCAAGAGAATATAATGAAACAGTTGATTCCCTAGCCTTAGCAACAGCCTATTTTAAAGTTTCAAAAGTAACACATTTGAAATATCCAATTGATGTAAGATACAGACCCTATGTCCCAGATGATATCAAACATTGGAAATTTTTTCATGATTATCAAGAGATAAAAGAATTTCTGGAGTTAGTAGGTGAATTCTCAGATGATATAGACGATCCATAACAGGATTTTGAATTGATGGAAAATGAACCTTGTAGAAATGATTCAATAGTTGATCACAAGATTGTTGAATTAAAAGGAAATTTCATTCCTAAGGGACTTGTTCCACTAGAGAGGTTGTTTTCAAAGGATGATACATTGTTAAATCCCACCTTGCAGACCACTGAGGAGAATGTTATAGATTATAACATTGGTTCTAAAGATCAGCCTAAAATGATAAAATTGTCAAAATCACTGTCAGAGAAGGAAAAGAAAAAATATATTGGTTTGCTGAAAGAATTTGTGGAAATTTTTTCTTGGTCATATCATGATTTAAGAACTTATGACACTATCATAATTCAGCATAAAATTCCTTTGAAACCAAATACTAAGCCTTTTAAACAGAAACCTAGAAGGCTTAACCTGGCATTGCTGCTAGTGATTGAAAAAGAGGTAAAAAAAGTACTAGATGCAAAAATTATTGTACCTTTGAGATATTCATCATGGATTGCAAATTTGGTGCCTGTACATAAGAAAAATGGAGAAATAAGGCTTTGTGTTGATTTCTGCAACTTGAACAAATCTTGTTTGAAAGATAATTATCCATTACCAAAAATAGATCAGATTTTGCAGAGAGTTGTAGGATCTCATAGAATTTCAATGATTGATAGTTTTTTTGGTTATAACCAGATTGCAGTACAGCCTAAAGACAGAGAAAAAACAGCATTCACAACTCCATGGGGGACTTTTATGTATGATAAAATGCCTTTTGGGATTATGAACGTAGGTGCTACTTTTCAGAGGGCTATGGATATAGCCTTTGTGGGGGAGAATGAAAAATTTGTAGTAATATACCAAGATGATATTACAGTATTTTCCAAGTCTCATGACGATCATCTGAAACATTTAAGACAAATTTTTATTAAGTGCAGAAAAATTGGTTTATCATTAAACCCAAAAAAGTCTCACTTTGCTATCACAGAAGGTAAGTTGTTAGGGCATATTGTTTCTACTGAAGGAATCAAAATAGATCCAAAGAGGGTAAAGGCCATCTTAAAAATCAGTATTCCTATAAATAAAAAGGAGATTCAATCTTTCATTGGAAAGATCAATTTCTTAAGATGGTTTATTCCTAATTTTGCAGAAATTATCAAACATATCACTGAGATGCTCAAGAAGGATAAGGAAGTTAAATGGTCAAATCAGGCTAAACAATCATTTGAAGCCATAAAGAAGGAATTGATAGAAGCACCCATATTGATAGCTCCATATTATCCAAAGTATTTTGCAATTTTTTCATTTGCATTTGAAGATACTATAGCTGCTATGTTATTACAAAAGAATGCAGATGCTTTGGAACAACCAATTTCTTTTTTCAGTAAAACATTAAGAGATTCAGAGCTTAAATATAATACAATGGAAAAACAAGCATATGCATTAGTTAAAGCTCTCAAATTTTTTAGAATATATGTTTTACATTCCAAGATTTCGGCATATGTTCCAAGTTCAGCAGTCAAGGAGATTTTAGCATAGCCTAACAGTGAGGGGAAAAGAGGTAGATTGATAGCAAAGGTTATGGAGTATGATGTGGATATTAAACCAAAAAAATTGGTAAAAGGCCATGGATTAGCAAAACTTCTAACAGAATCAAATTGTTAGGTATTAAATCTTCATTTGATAGCAGAATATTCAAAACAAGTTGTGGCAACAGAATACAGTAAGAAGCAAGTTTATAGCAGGTATGGTGAGTCTGATTGGTATAAAGACATTGCATATTTCCTTTTATACTTACAATTCCCTCTAGAGTTGAATATAAATGAATGCAAATCATTAAAACTTAAAGCAATGAAATATGTTTTAATAGATCAGGTTTTGTACTAGAAAGATCCTGGACGAATATTGTTGAAGTGTTTGGAGAAATCAGAGGTTGATGCTGTTACTTCTGAATTACACAGTGGAGTATGTGGTGGGCACAAGTATTGGAAAGAAACTGCTTTTAAAATCCTAAGAGAAGGATATTATTGGCCTACTCTTTTCTCAGATGTGTATCATCAGGTCAGATCATGTTTGGAGTGTCAAAAGTTTGCAAGTAAGCATAAACTTCAGTCATTACCCTTGAAGCCTATAATAGTAAATGGTCCATTTCAGCAGTGGGGTTTAGATTTTATAGGTGAAATTCATCCTCCTTCTAGTGGTCAGCACAAATGGATCTTAACTGCAACTGATTTTTTCACTAAGTGGGTGGAGGCAATCCCCACAAGGAGAGCAACTGAACAAATCATAATTAATTTCCTACAAGAAAATATTCTTAGCAGATTTGGATGCCCTAGGATATTAATTACTAACAATGCTCCTTCTTTTGAATCAAAAAAGATGATGAAATTTTTTGAAGAAAATAATATTAACTTGAAACAGTCCACACCATATTACCCATAGGGTAATGGATTAGCAGAATCCAGTAATAAAAATATTGTGAACAGTATCAAGAAAATGTTATTTGAAAATAAAAGAAGTTGGGATACCAAATTAAAATTTACTCTTTGGGCTGATAGAGTAACTATTAAAAAGTCAACAGGGACATCCCTTTTCCAGTTGGTATATGGAGTTGATGTTGTGTTTCCTATTCAATTAGTTGCTCCAGTCATTAAATTTATGCAAGAAATAAATGAAGAACCTAATGATATAAGAAGAAGAATGTTTCAGATAATTCAATTGCAACAGGAGAGAGAAACTATTGAAAATACAACTAAGATGCATAGAAAAAGGGTGAAGGAAAGCTTGGATAAAAAAGTTAAAAAATATGTCTTTGCAATGGGTGACCTTGTTCTCAGGTGGGATGCACGAAAGGATGAAAAGGAAAGCATGCAAAGTTTGATAATTTATGGATAGGGCCTTTTATAGTGATCAAAATTCTGGGAAACAATACTTTTGTTTTGCAAAATTTGAATGGTGAAGAAATTGCAGGTCCAGTCAATGGACATTTTCTAAAGTATTTTCATACATATTGAAGGGATAAAGGATTATTGTACATATTCACTATATATATCATTTGCTTTGAATAAGACTCCAGCCCAATCAGACAGAAATGACTTTAGCAGATTTCTGAAGGCACAGGTCAACATGTTCTCAAAGCTTCACAGGGAAAGCTTTGTCCCCAGTCAGAGCCAGATGTTATCACTATGGTTGTTTTTCATTTTTATCCTAGGGTTCTTATAGTTGTTTGTTTATGTTCAGTTCATTTCTTTAATTTTACCTTATTTTATATCTTTGAGTGACATAATTTTTTATATTTTTTATTGTGATTTCCTTTGAAGGATCAAATCATTTATTATTTAACGTTATGAACCTATATCAAGAGCAAGAGGTTTTATTATAAATTGGATTTTATAAACTGGCAGCATTCCTTAAAAGTATTGCATTGATGGTTTTATTCATGAATATCATTCGTTGTAAAAAATATGACAATGAAACGATGGTATATGGATGTATGTAAATACATGATAAAATTGACAGGCTCGGTACTATGATTTAAAAGCATCATTATTATTTCTTAAAGGCATTCCTGTCTAAATAATAATTTTTACATCGTGTCACTCATATGCTTTCACAAATGTTCTTCATATGAAATCGAGGCATTTGGTGTAATGAGTAATGGAACCATTGTTGAGAGTGTTGACAGTTGATAGTAATATTCTATATTTCCCTAAAAACCGGTCATATTACTATTCTCAAATTCTATATTTTGAATATTTTGCAGAATGCCGAGAGTAACAATGGAAGAAGATTAAAAAATTGTGGTGAAAGAAAGACCGAGAGGCCTAATTTGCAGACTGGAACTCGATAACACACAATGGATACTGCAATTTCCAAGGTCATCCCAGTTGATGAAAAATGTTGGATGGTTTGCTTTCTGTGAAAATTTGTAGGGTTATCATTCACAGGTAACTATGGCTTTCATAAAAAATTATAAAGATGGAATGGTTCAGCTCAAGAGTTTAAAGATCATGGTGAATGAAGAGTCTATTGTAGAAGCAATAGTGGTTCCAGCACAAGGAGAAAGATGGTTTAAGTAGCAGGATTTTCAAGGAAATTATGGTGAGTTGTTAATGCCAGGGTTTGAAAAATTAGACTAGAAGAATGGTATTCATGTGAGCAAGATATAACCTAACTGGAAAATTCCCTTGGAAATGGTTCAAAATTATATTACATGCGAAGGTCGGTATGATAGGGTTCTCAAATGTCATTTAAGGTTGTTGATGCACCTTAATGGAAGCTTAAAGCTCAATCTCCCATTTTATCTATTGAAGAGCTTGCAAAAGATGGTTACATGGGTTCAAGCCCATCCAGAGCATACTGCTCGTTCTATATACCATCAAGTTTTAATAAAACTGTTGCTAATTTCACAATTGCATAGAGAAGGACGAACTTGGGAAAGTTTACCATCAGAGTTAGGGTTTGAAGAAAGGACCAAAGAAAATGAAAAAGGGTAACAGAAGACTTGAACCAGCAAACAAGAAATCATGAAGAACAAGCTGAATATGTTACAGCAAAAGGTAATGGTTTTGTAGAAGAACCAAATCAGAATAATTTGTTTCCTGAAATTTCAGTTACAGATGAAAACCCTGAAACATTAAGTATGATGTTAAAGAATATAACTTGAAAGAATGAAGCACGAGTTCAGCTTTGGAAATCACAAAGCATTGGTGTGAAGCCTAGGACTAGGTTAAGAAGTAAATTGCAGGCAGAAATGGAATTGGTGCATGAATACTGTGAAGAAATTGTGATCATAAATTATTATTTCAGCAAAGAAACTGTACACACATCCAAAGGTCTATATGGTTTAGATAATGAGAATTCATTGATGTTCAAGGAGTTGCAGGGTCTATACCAGAAATATTTTGCACAAATAAACAAGTGTGTTCAAAATATTGTTTAGTCTCGACGCTTCCACAAGAAGATGAGGTCCGTATGAAAAAAGAAGCCATTGAAATAACTCCAGAATTAAACCAAATTAAGAATTCTTTGCAGACATATAAGGAGAAAACCAGGTTTTTACAGAATATTAATGAGAAGTTAATGACTGCAAATAAAAGATTACAAGAGGATTTGGAGGAGAAGGAAGCAGATTATCAGAAGTTACTTTCAATATCTAAAGACATTTTGAAAGAGAAAAGAACCATCTAGAAGCAGTTCGAACACATGAAGACTCAGAGTAAGGAGACGCACAATCAAATGGAGAACAAAGATGCTAAGTTTGCCATATTGCAAAGAAGATCCCAGGTTTTAAGTGATCTAACTGTCTTGTTAGAGGCTTCTAAGAGTCTTTAGACTTAGATTCATAGTTGGATTTTGAAAGCAATTAAGTTTTGACAGATGTCTGTTTCTATTTGTATTTTGTATTACACTTGTGTTACAACTGTTTTAGGAAGATCAACTTTTCTATTTTTGAAAGAATTCGATCCACAGAAATAGGATCTGACAACTATCTCAGAAGCTCAGAAGTTTTGTATATAAGGATAGTAGCTAGATTTGAAAAGGGTGGCAATTGGAAATGGGAATCCAATTTTGATGTATGCTGTATGACATGAAACTCTCTGCATCTTCAATATAGGTTCTGCTTTGATATGCTTATGATTATGAGCTGATTTTATATTTTATGAATTGTATTTTTTATGATTTATCCTTTATAAGGTCAATTACATTCCATTACATGATTCTTATGATAGAAAATAGTTATCTTTCAAACATTTAGTGACAGAGTCAGTTTCATTTCATAAATTCATGCTCGTAGTTCCCTTGATATGGAATTTTGTATTCCATTTTATGTCATATAGATCTTTAATGATTATGTGATTTTCCTATATTTTTTATTATATACCAACCCAATTTTTATTTTGATTTTATTGAATTATATTTTTTAAAATATTTCTTTAAGCTTGAACCCCTATAGTCTAGGTTCAACTTTAGGGATAACAGCTACCTTGGGTCATTTATTTTTCATGCTCATTGTTCAAGGATCTTTACTCTTTGTCTATTCATCTTGATCTCTATAATTTCCTTTGACATCATCTTATGTACATATTCCTTTATCCAGTCTACTAGTTACTCATGTAACCTGTTGAATAATTCAATGCTTTCCTCCTTGCACAATGGCTTCTGATCAGTACCTCCTATAGACGAAGACCTTGAGTTTCAAATATAGTACCTGATGATCCACTGCTCATATTGTTGGAATCCTCTGCATTGGTTGTCAATACAACTCTCTAAATGACACTTTGATGGCACCCTTACATGTTTGACTTCAACTCATATATTCACATGGTAGGATTTGTACAGGTTTCTATGGATTCAGACGAAAACCTTGGGTTACATCCTACACCAACATAGATCCAAATCCTAGGATCTACAAAGCGCTGAGATGGATCCAATATTTCGAGGTGCAAACCTCTTCTTAAGTATTGCACTCAACTATCAGGTTTGGTGTGATTCGGACCAAAAAACACATATTTTTATTTAAGGTCAACATATAATATTTGTATTATCAATATTTAATACTATTTATGGCCGACATTAAATATTTTTTATTATTTTGTATTTTGTTAAGTAAGAACATTACAACATCTTCCCCATACATGGTTTCAAAACCATGGGTTGTTTAGGAGGCCTTGCACATGGTCTTAAAACCATTTGCAATGACCTTCTAAACCATGTACAATAAAACCATGGGTTGTTTAGGAAGCTTTGCACATGATTTTAAAACCATTTGAAAAGCCCTCATAAACCATGTACAATAAAACCATAGGTTGTTTAGGATGCCCTGTACATACATCCAGGGTGCCAGCCCAGACCAGCCAGGAGACTGTGCTACAGAACAAGGTAAGCCCTTGATACTCCCTCAGTGTTATTTGAAAATGGATGTAACAAAAGTGGTAGGGGTGAGAGATGATGTAGAGCCTGAGGCCTTAGGTCAAAGGGTAGAAGAGAGCCTATTAGATGAAAACGCTAAGAGTTTTGATACCATCCTGATGGGGGAAGCTATTGAAACTGCTAGAGGCAAATTGGAAACTCTTAAGAACCGAGGTAGAGATACCTGCGGTGTTTTTAAATCTTTATTCCACTTCTTCTCTGTCGTCCAAACCCCCATTGCCCTGAATTTGTCAGATGGTGTGCAGACAATTTCTCTGTCACCGAAGGAATTATTATAAATAAGTCTAAGTCTAAAATCCTTTGCCTATTTCAAGCTTCTGTCATCCGTAAAACCCTAGATATCCCAGATGAATTCACCCATATATTCCAAGACTACTGAGAAGTAGACATTGTACATTGTTTTAGAGAGTCTACTGACGAAAGTAAAGAAACATTCCTGAAGGCCTGTTCTAAACCCAATGGTGAACCCATCGACCTATCTTACCCTATTCACCTCAACCAATTCAATGAAGAAGCTCAGTGGTGTATATCCCTCGCCAGTCAGTTCCTAGGTCTAGATACCGACGCGTACGTCCCAGAGTCATTGTTGAGTCTTTTGTTCATCTTAAGTACTTGTCTGACTAAACCTGAATTACCTGGACAATCTGGTCAGTCTTGTTGCCTTAAATTTGATGAGTTCCTGGCTAAGAACATCTGTTCTCAGTTAGCGAACTTCCACGACACTAGAATGTTCATATTCCAATCCTTTTTGCTGACGATGTTCATAGCCTATAATGAGGAGGAACTACAAGTACCAGAATTGGCAATAACTACTGATATGGCCACGGATTATTGTAAATTCATGAACCAACTGTTGGCCAAAATATATGAACTCTTCTTTCAGGAAAGGTTACCTAGGGTGTTTCCTGAGATGAGGCAAATGCTACAACTGTCAAATAGCAATAAAATAGGGGACTGGTTCCTCACAAAATTTGGAATGACCATAAGGTTGTATGGCTTCGTACATCCACCCTACATCCTGCCAGCTTCTCTAACCTCCAGGGTTTTCTCCCTAGAATTAATCCGGAAAAAACTCATTGTTGAAGAATAACACTTCTTGAACTTTAAGAAAATTTCAAATTTGATTTTTCCATGGGAATTAAAACCATACACAGTTAGAAGTAGGGATGCTTTGCCCCTGGTCACCAACTTACTTAGAGGCATGGAGTTTTCCCTAGGACAAGCAATAAATTATGATCCTCACCAGGTGATTTCCAAAAGAAGGAAATCCCACAAATGTAGGAGTTTTTAGCACACTGAGATACCTGGGCTTAGAGAAGTGGAGAATTGGGACGATTTCCCTAATCCTGCCCCAATGGATACTAGCGTAGATCAGGACATTGGCTCATAGCTACCGGGTGTATCTTCTCCCCAAAGAGAGTTGGCTATAGTAGTTGCGATAGCAAGGGGATTCTTATCACTGGTCATCTATTCGGCAAGTTCAATGAAAAGAGGGGATCTAGAGCCCATGGACACTGCTAGCATGCCCAAGAAATAGAAAGTGGAACCAAGACAACAATTGGTGCAGATCAAAAAGGGCCAAGTGAAGGGATAGGCAAAGAAGAAGAATTTAATGAAAGAACAGCAACAAGAAGAGCCCAAGGCATCCAAATTGCAAATACAAGAGTATGTATTTTACAGACAAACTCTGGGAAAGCATACATCCAAAGAATAATGGCTAAGATCTTACCGAGAGAGGGCTGATAAAACCTTCGAGGAGACAACAGAACTATACAGTGAAGCCTTGCTCTTGCCTCACCCCAATGTGGCACTGAAAACTGTAAGGGATCATGCCACTGATACTCTTAGCTTAGCCTTGGCAATGGGGAACAAGGTGTCCGACGTCAGTGTGAACCTCTCAAAGGTTCCCACTACTGACATCATACACCTGAACAAAGAGACTAGAGATATACTGAATACCAGACTGCTTAAGGATACCATACAGATGTCCAAGCTGGAGGAGAATAAGGATAAAACTTCAAATATTTTAAGAAAGGCGAGAGTGGATAATAAAGCACTCAAAGCCCAAATAAAAAACTTACAAAAGGAAGCTATGCAAATAGAAGGACCTGTATAGAAAGGGAGTTTGGCTCAAAAATTGCTCGATGACAAAGAGAAGGAGATCCAGACCTTAAAAAAGAAGTTAAAAATCCCTGCCACCCAGCTCGCTCAAGGGGAAGAATTGGCTGACTTTGAAAGAGAAAAAGAGGCATTGAATTCCAAGCTTACTGACTGCAAGGCTAAGCTACTGAATCTCGAAGAAAAGGGGAGACAGTAGAAAACAGATATCCAGCTTTTGAAGAATAGTGAGGTAGAATTGAAAAGCATATTAGCAATGAAGGAAAATGAGCTTCAAGGCAGAAGTACAGAGAATACATTTCAGTCCAAAGGTATGGCTGCAGAGATAGATACTAGCTCCCTCTCCAAAGCAATGTCCCAAATACGCCTAAACGATACCGAGCTCATTAAACTGAAACAACAGATTGAGGAATTGGAAAAGGAAATATTCAAAGAGAAACAAGGAAGAGAAAAGGTCAAGGAGAAATGCCAAGAACTGACTCAACAAAATGCTAAATTGAGCCAACAGGTGGTAAGCAAACTTTTCTTTCAAGTGCTAGGCATCTGATATGGGAGCAAATCATCATGGAAGCTGACAAGTTCCGACCCTACCTAGATTTTATTGAAGATCAAGAAATTGCTATGGGAGAAGCCAGGAAACAAGTCTAGATAGTATCAGCAGAAATGAACAAAAGGCCCATGGTGACTGCAAAGAATGCCATAACCTTCCTGATCCTTTTGTTAGAAGGGTCCGCTAGCAGATACGGTATTCAAAACAGGGTCGTTGTTGTCTTTGGAGCCAGAAAGGTAGTGGCTAAGCATAGGATGATGGAGATGGTACGAAGCAAAATAGAAGTTATTGAGCACAAAGTTTGAGAAGTTGTCAAGCTATTCAGACCACTGGTAAGCAGAGGGATCTTTTTTTTCTGGGAAGAAAAGGGTCCTTTAATGTCCCATAAGGAGTATTAGGAGTGCCTATTGCACTGCTGATTGGACCACAGCAAATTTGGAGATATGCAACAAGCGTTGTTAGGGAAGGTCATTTTTGAAATTGGTCAATGATTTTGAATTATTGTTTGATTTTAAAGCCGCATGGCCCAAGGTCCCCAAGACTTCATACCCAGAAATGATGGAGCTCAAAGCGCAAGCATATGACATGGTGGTTGCGACCCTGCCTGGTCCTGATTTATGGAGAGTCATCCAACAATATGGGTCAACCAAAATCAAAACGGACCTGTAGAAGTGACGATGATGGTACGCATGAAATTTTCTCGGTGTTGCACGCATGTCCCAACGGTTGCTGCTCTCAAAGCTTTGTACAGTCATCACCAGCCAGATGGGAGTACGGGGCACTCCCGTACTTAGTTCCTCTTGTATTCCACATTTCATTGTTTAGCCGTTTCATGCAAATCATAGCTTATGTGCCACCTAAGGGTTGGTTAGAGGATGTCCTTCTGTTGTAACAAATTTTGATTCTCGGATGTCGGTCTGGCAAATACGAATGCTATAAATATACCTCCTGAAGAAGGAGAATAGGTTGAAACGAATGTAATTTTTGTTGTGTATGTTTTTCAAGAGAATTTTAATATAATTGCAGATCCGAGGTCAATGTTTTCATACAGGGATTCATGTGTCATTCGCACTTACATTCTGTTGCTTCTTTTCTTATGTGAATGTTATTCCAGTTCGCCTTTCCCATTCTGTTTTCTTTCATATCTTAAACTTAGTGTATAACAATTCAGAATTCATACTTTCTATGCTTCGTTTGTTGTTTTATATATTCACCAAAGTTTTCTTCTAAAGTTAATACAGAATTCATTTATCAATTCTCAGTGTTGATGGTCTATTCATGTTCCTCTTTTCCACCAGACAATTATAAATCGATTGTGATCAAGTGGCTACCTTGCCCTTGTGTTGAAATCGGTTGCATTAAGTTCTATTTATTCCTGTTATATATCTTGATTCCATCGCCCAATGGTGTTGTGGTTTGTTTCAACCAATTTTACAAAAAATTTATAGTTTCATTTGTATATATATCTCGCACTGTTAACATTTGGTGAGAGATCCCTCTTGGAAGAGCAGAAGGCCAATTCTCTTTTTGAAAGTGGTTTTGTTGTTACCTAGGAGCAATCCTTCCACAACCTTTGGTTCAATTCCAGTGCTAACAAACTGGCGTCGTTGCCATGGATGAGATTGAAGATCATCCCTAGGAAGAACGACAAAGATTCAAAGGATAAAGAGTTTATGTGGGAAAATAGAGATTCTTACATGTGAAGAAGGTTGTATCATTTTCCCTGGTGACTCCACTAAAAGATTCTGGAAGGTGACTCCACTGAGGAGACCGACGATCGAAAAGAAAGAGATTTCTAGGGGTAAACATAAATTTCTGAATTCACTAGAAGGTTGTACGTTTGTCCTGGAAACTCCACACATGATTCGACCAGTATCACACTAGATATCCTGGCTTCCAAAAAGATCCACACAAGAGGTAACCTTGATACCGAAAGTTTACTCAGTGTGGATAATCCAGAAAGAATACTTAGGAATAGAAATAAAGAGAGAGTGGGTTCTCCATTGTTTGGTACTTCATCATCTCAAGATTCGTACGGCTTAGATGAACCCAAGTGGGGGGTTAGGGTAGAAAGACTGCTAACCAAATCTAAATCTCAATCTAACCTAAGAAAAGTTGGGGTTGACCCTAATACAATGCAATCCTATCTGCTTGATTCTTTGTGGATGAACCTAGAAACCCCACCAAAATCTGAAGAGATAGCCCCTATATTTCAAAACATCCAGTTTCCCAACCCCCTAACTTTTCCTAACCTACCAACCCCGATGGTTGCTGCTAGATTTTCCTCGTTAGCCCTACCTCTGGTTCTACACGACCTCCCTATGAATTATGCCCAAAGGATCGCACTCTATGACAGGGAGGGGAATGTCTCAACAAGGTACCATGTGGATAAGTTGAATGACTTCATCGACCTGCAAGATGTGGATGATGAAGATTTCAATATGCGGTTTTTTCACTCAGAGTTTATATGGGGAATCCAAGAAATGGTACTAAGATTTTCCACCTAGTTCTATCCATGGTTTCGCTGGCTTTCAAACCATATTTCTAGAAAGGTGGGATGATAAACAAAGCCCATTATAGGTCTTGTCTCAATACAACAATCTCAAGAAAGGAGGCTTTGAATCAGTCCATGTCAAAACCCCAAATTTTCACAAAAATTTAAATTTTTGAAGTACATAAAATGCTGAGACTGTGGTTTACTAACAACTAACAGTTAGCAATAAAAGAAATAGTTACCAGATTAGTTTATACATAATCTCGATTATGTTAACTCATAATTATACTTTTTGATACAAGGTTAGGTTTAACTTGTGCAATATTTCTTCTTTCAGTTTACTGATGAGTTTTTGTAGGTGGAACTGTCTTTGAAATCCGAGGCTTACTTAGAATTTTATGCTAACGCATAAAGCTTACTTGTTCTTACAGGTTTTACAGGTATGATTAAATGACTAACGCTTTAAAATTTCATAAAGTATCCAACAGTATTTCTTTTTGCAATTACGAGCTTAGTAAATAAGCTGTTATATTTCAAACTACTTCCGTGAGGTAAAACAGTTTGTTTCCTTCATCTATTTTTGTAAACGAAAAGCAGGTAATTGAATATCTTTCTTTACTGTAGGTAGCGACAATAAAATACTTTCTTTGGCTTTCAACTTGTGATCTTATATGCAAGAAACTTCTACTTTAGTGTTCATAGTATGTAATCTTATAATGATTGTTCTATCAATATTTATACATTATCAAATTATAATATCAGTATAACAAATTGTCGACATTTAACTTTTGCAAAGAAGCTTACTGCCTGTAAAGTTCTTATCAATACGTAGAAATATGTGGTTCTAAAGACTTAGACTCTAGTAGGAATGTTCCAGATCGGTTACTTATTTTTCTATAATACTTTTCTTGTATTAAGTTACTATCCATAAATAGTTTACTGAAGTGGACGCTTTCGAGAATGATTGACTTTCTACACCATGCTAAGCACCTGATAAGTTATATAATTCTAAATCCATTTTAACTTCTTCACAAGACATGTTGGAAATATAGCAATTGCCATGTTGAGAAATCAACCATTATTCTACTAACGTCTAGCTGACCTGAGTTTATGTAAAAGAATTTAACAAAGTGTTCTTATATTATACTTAGCCAAATTCATAGTTTTTCTACCAACTGATTTATTGGTTTCTAAGAGACTTGTACCATGCATAAACTATCTGATTTATAGACATACAAGTTTATAAAAACTCAAAGTTATAAACGAGAGTAAAATAGAGTTCATGATTCTCTTTAATACTATGTTGTGAAATCTTATAAGTGTCACAACTTGAATTGTAGTTGGAAACGAGATAAACTATGCATAGACTAAATGTTTGCTACATATAGAAACTATAATGGTTAAGTGATTATAAAGCCCTTTTACTTGGCATCTCCCCATAACACATGATTGCTACGTGAATCAAAGTCAAGGTTAAGAACAAGGTTTACCAATATCCGAAAAGTGATTTCAATGCTACGATATAATGAACATATGGTTGACGATGATATATATATATATATATTTCTATGCATAAATTATTTCATGGTAAACTAAAGTTTTGAAGGTGACACCGATTGCTAAGTCAACGTATAGTTTTAACGTGATTAACCTTGGTAGTTATACTATCATACCATACAATATGCGATGTAATCAAATACAAGGTAATAATAAGGTTGTTATGCTACATGCTCCATGATCCGAATTATTGTTTATCATTGTAATGCAGGTGACTATTGCATCGACTCACTGCATGGTTAAAAAAAATTATAGTGACCACGTGGTCTTCTCTCGGCCAAGTGTTGGAATTATAAAAATCATCGTAACCCTACTCCTTGTTATTTCCCTCCATCGTTATCAGGCCTTCGGGCTGCTCTGTAACTCCTTTCATGGCGGCCATGCTACCTTGTTGTTGCTAGCTATGCTCCGAGTCCTGGATTAAATATATTTCAATCTACATTATCCATTCTAAAACTCTTTATGTGAACTGTTTGTCTTATCTCTACAAGGTTGTTATACCAAAATTCTATCACCATCATGTGATAAGACATTTGACATACCTACTTTCCCTGAATCCCAGCTCTTGGAGTGGAAACTCATGCTAATTGTCAATCTTCCATGAAAATTCCCAGCACCGCACATCCTCTATTGTCTAGGAGTGGTACCTTGTTCGCACCTCCTATCACTTGTTGTCCATAAGCAGTGCCACCACTGATGGCCCTTAATCCATAAGTGTTTCTTACCAGAACCACCCTGTCATTGAAGGAGAAACGCGGTACCCTGGGTAAAAAGAGAAAAAGAGAAGTTTTTCAAGGCTTATAGATGATAAGCCTTGTGTACTACCTTATCCCTACTATTGTGGGTTGGTTGAGCTCGAGATCCCTCATCCTAGTATCTTAGAGGCCACCTCACCCACTAATTTCTCAACCATCTCTATCCATTAAATCCCTATAAATATGAGCTCATAGCCATGGTTGAGAGGAAAACATTGAAGGTATTGTTATGTTGTTGGATTAATTCTTGGTCCAAGATCATTTGGAGAGAGCATAGAGAGCTAGAGTCAGAGCTTTTGGGGATGAAGAGCTGGTTTCATGGAGATGCATGTCAACACTAAGGCTTGGTTGTAAACTTCTTCATATTTCTAATGCAAGTTGATTTCTATCCCACATATGATGTTGTTGTTTTGATTTCGCATATATATGTTGCTAGATTCCTTAGTCACTAGCATAGATTAGTAGGTCATATTCTGGTTACTTTGATTCATTTCGTGTTGAGATTTTTTGCAGGTACACAGGTGAACTGTCAAAGCCTTGTATTCCAGATGTCTATAGCGTCCAGGGAGAGTCTTCAACCTTTGTCCTCTATTTGTTCTGGATCTGAACCATTCAGACCAGTGGAACACCTTGCTGTCCACAGGAGGTGAAATATTCCAGATAACAAAGGTCTGTAGAGAGTCATGGCATAAGGTTTACGACCTACAAGAAACTCCTTGTTTGTTTCTCTGTGGCTTGCCCTTGCAGAGATAGTTTAAATAATTTTCTTTCTGCAGTTACAGCACTGCCCTTGTCGTGGGTTTTGTGAATCTCACTTTCATGCCTTGCATTATTGGTGACAGCTTCAGCTTCGTTGTCTGATTCTTTCTTGGTCATTTCCCATGCCTCTTTCTTCTACTGCTGTTAGTGGCTTGTATATGAGTCTCTGGTTCCTCTGTTGCTGCGAGAATGAAGACTTGGCTTTTTGTTTCACTGGTGGTAGTGTTGTTGTTCCTTCGTGGTTCCATAACCTTCAATCTCAGGTACTATAACTCTTAAGAACTCTTAAACTAGATTTTACTTTGGTTTACAATTCTGAAATATATTTTAATTAACTTAGGTTTTTACTGCTTGCAGGTGGCAGTTCGCTCATCTCGTGGCAACGATACTCTAAGGAAAGATTCGGCACTCTGGCTACGGGTAAGCCCTGGTTAACAAATGGCATTCACCACTTGTGTAGTCCTTAAGGGACAGTTTCTAGTTGGAAAAAAATTACAGCCTGTTAGTACCCTTCATGGGTTACTCTTCTTCAGACTAATAGTTTATTTTTATTTTTTTATTAAACCCTTGCTTCTAGCAAGGTACTCCAGCTCAAGCCGTGATTTGTAAATGTTGTTTACTTGTTTTTGTACACAGTTATGTTAATATCTCTTGCAGCTTGTCAAGCCATACACTATTTAGTTCTAATCATAGAGATTTTTCTCTTTTGAGCTCGAACTCAGTTTAATTGTAAGTTCTTTAAGAGATTTTGTAAACTAGGGTTTTTACCCTTATTCGCCTGTGTAAAAGAAAACTTTGCTGTATATTAATTAGTTTGTATTAATGATACTATTAATAGCTTAACCTGTGATTCTATCATGTTATAATTATTTATTTACAAGCTCAGATATTCGAGCTAGGGTTTTCCTGTAGTTGATATTAATCTTGCACATTGATCTAGGAACAAAGAATCAATCTCATCAAAGAATAATCAACAAATACTCATGAAATGATGTTAATCGGAACCAAAATGGTTTCCTCTCTGTATATTCAATAAACAATGAATAGTTACAATAACAATGTCAAGCAATAGCTTGAATCCATGAGGAATTCGAATACCTAAGGAGGCAATTCAAATTCAATGAGTGAGTCTAGCTTAACTAACTCTCAACCATAGGTTCACTCTCAATTAACCACTTGAACAAAACCCTAATTGGCTCACCAAACCCTAACTGAAGTCGGAGTGCAATAAATGACTAAATCTCAACTAAAGGAGATCAAACACATGTCATAGCAAGCCAAACATCAAGTGCTAGTGCTCCATGACTTCAATGAACCCCGATGAGGTTAACTGAAGCTAAACTGATCATCAAAAGTTGGTGGAGGCGCCCTGTTGACTCCAGATCATTAAATAATAATAAATAATCATTAAATAATAATAAATAATCATTAAATAATATATTTAATGAGAGGAGGCACCTTAACTGACTGGTTGAACTGATTGTAACCACCAGTTAGCAATTAGGTGCATTAATATCACTCAGATCACCCCCTGAGTGCTCCAGTTAGCCTCCTTGACTGTAGGAGAAGGTTAAGTTAGCCTTCTTGACTGTAGCTAGGCGTGGGTGTGACTGGATGATGGCAATTAATGCTCCACTGATGTCAATTAATGTCAATTATACTTAGGATAATGGTTTAACTAGGCTAATTTGACCAAAAAGAGTGTGTATGATGGTAAATGTCTCCAACATGTGACCTATGTATAAAATAATTTCTTTATTTTATTCTTTAAGTTTTAGTTCAATAATAAATTTAATTTAATTATTGTTACAGGTATATAGTGTTATATTACCATAGTTATTTTTCCACTAACCTTAGAGGACTGTAACAATCTACAATAATTTTGTTGTTTAAATAATAATTAATCTAGAAACTTGGATCATTATTTAAATGGTTGTTATTTATAAATATTAATGTTATTAGGGTTTTGAATTTGTACTTTCTTTTTATAAGTAATTTTTGTTCAAAATATTTGAATGAAATAGTTCTTTTATAAATAACATTTATTAAATGTTATTTACCATTGTATTCTAGTTGTTTTTATTAAATAAAAAATATAGATAGGTTTATTATTGATCTTTGTTACAGTGTTCTACATTGTGGTATTTAATTTGTTTATTAGAATTTAACTATGCTAGTATTACCCTACTTGAAGTATGAAAGTATGAACATTTGTAGATATAGTTGGTTATTATGAACATTAAAATAAACTATGTGAATCAAACTTTATTCTTTCCTTCGCGGAATAAAATTGAGTGCTTTAACTAAGTTATTCCTTTTGCCTATGTTACAAGTTAATAGTATAATTTACAAATTTAAGTACTGCGTAAAAGTAATAAATTATTTACTTGAAGAATTTGTTAATATAATAACCTGCTATCTGTAAAGTATTTGGTTATTTGTTTGCTAGAATTCTTATCACAACAGTCTAGTTAACAATAAACTTAACTAGACAGGTTAATATTCTTTTCTGATAACAAACTACATGCAGGAATAAATCATTTCAATATTATGAAATACATAATAACTCTATTCATTTCAGATTTCTATCATATCTATTTTAAAATATACTTCCTATGCTAGAGTACGGTCTAGTCCATTCTAGACATGGAAAAACACAGGTTAGGATTATTTTTCATCAATTACAGATTCAATATTTCAAATAACTAAAAAAAATTTACAATCTCTATTAATTCACCACTAAACATTTAAGCATTCATTAATCATTTAGTCTCACATATAAAATTTTAACACAGTAAAATAAAATACTGTAGAACCTGTTTAAGCTGGACAAAAATAGCGTTTGGAGGCCGTTCCTCCCTACCAACTCCTGGAGAGCACTCAAAACAACGTCTTCTTAGGTCCCCTGAGCATGTTCCTGGTCTCCTTGGCTGAGAACTGGTGGAGCAAGCAAATAAAATACTAGTCCAATGACTCAGTAATAAATCTGCACTCAGCAGTAAGATCCTTCAGCTGAAAAGCTGCACTAGATCACTTTCTACAGTTAACCCCTCAAACACCTTCCACAAATTCCCTTTCCATTGAAATCCTTTGAAGTTCATTCACCTAAATTATCTCCTTCCTGGAATGAGCAGCCCCAGCTTTCCTCAATGGGCATTTTCATTAAGATTGCCTAGGTCTTTTGGGTCAGTTGTCATTAATTGAGCCACCTGCTCTGATCCCACTTTCTTAGGGGATCATGACCCTAAATGTAGGGAGGTTTCCACTTGCAACATTGGAAGTGTTTGAGGATGTTGCCACTTGTCTATTTTCTCTCCACCTAGTCTCCTCCACCAACTTGACCAGTAAACACTCTTTTAACAGCTCTCCCAAGCTATTGTCTCCAATTTTATTTATTTATTATTAAAATATTCAGAATTACATTCAATATCCTTGACTCTGCTGAGTCATCAATTACAACTTAGCATAAAATTTAACATATTGTCTTGAAATAAAATAAAAAATGATAATATTATTTTTGCAAAATTCGGGCATGTGACAGTCCATGATTTTTCCAGCAGATTCATGTGGGTCTACAATTCAATACCCGTCGATATCAAACCTTCACCTGGGGTGGCTAAACTTCATTACGTTGATGCCTTTGAAAATGATTTTGCTTCATTATTAAGAGAAATGAAGTCAAACACCCTCCCAAACATGTTCACTGATGCCCTAGAAGTGGAGGCCAACATGATAGCATGTGGTAAAATTAAACCAAGGGCGGAGATCGACAAAAGGAAAGGTAGAGAAGAGGCACACCCCTCTACTTCCACCTCTTCATCCAGTGATATAAAATTTGAGATGATGCTCAAGACTATGGAAAAGTTGATGGAAAGGCTAACGGTAGAGAGGGGTCGGCAAACCGGGAGTAGAATGAGTGTCAGATAAGGAATCCCAATTTTAAAAGGCAAGTCCCTCCCTCGCTCTAACCAAATAGACCAAGGGATGTGAGAAATCTGAGAAACCAAGAAGAGCAGCCAATCAGGCCCCCTTTCCCTGAAAACTATGTGGCTACCAAAGATGAAGTTGAATCCACCAAATATCATATCCATCATTTCGGCGATTTGGACTCTGAGATCTACTTGACTGAAGAGATGTTAGTTTTTCAACATTAAGCTAGCATTAATAGGATCTTTAACTGAGAGAATAACAAGTACAACAATCAAATAAAAGAGACAATGAACACAATGTTTTTCCTCAGGGAAACCATAAATAGAGAAAAACTCGCAACCTCCTCAAAGATAGAATCAGCACCAAAATAGTAAGTGATCTCCTGACAGCAGTAACCTTCTTCTTATCTAGCCCCAATGTCTTCTCCTTACTCAACTATGCGCTACACTTGAGTGTGTATGTGATGTGTACTAAATAGAGAGTCCAGCTCTTTATTTATACTAATCCCGACATGACTAAAACCCTACTAGGTCCAACCTCTCTAGGAGAGTCTAATAACCCTAGTGCCCTGGAACCGCGGGGACTTTAACCCTTAGACAATAGGAGGGTTACCCACAATGACTTGACGTGACTTGTTTACATTGTAGATCTTCCCAATCATAACATCAAGGAATGACATGACATAAGTACATCCTGGAATAAACATCGGGTTACAATAGATAAGAAATACAAGTGAATACATTTCGAAGTTACAATTACATCAACACTCCCTCTTAACTAGGAAGGTATTATCTCAACACAATTTTCATCACTGGTCTTCTTCTCTAGGTCATCTCGTCATCTGCATCTTCAAGTCATATTCATCTCTCAATCTAGATCATCACTCGATCTAGATCATCACTAGACATCATCACTGGATCTGGATCATCACTCGATCTAGATCATCACTGCTAGATCATCATCAATGGATCATCATGGGTGCTATCTAATGATTCTTCTCGTCACAGGAATTTCTACAGAGCCAGCCCTTTTTCATGCTGGTTGTAGGCCTAGCCTCCATGTAGGTCTTCCTCAGCACTTATATCTGACCTACTCGTCAGAATGGCCCACCCAGCACTTACATCTGACCTACTCGTCAGAAAGGCACACCTAGCACTCACATTTAGCCATGCGGGAACACATCCTGCAACCATGCTAGAAAGGCTCTTCTCTTCCACCCATGCGGGAACACATCCTTCAACCATGATGAAAGAACTCTACACTTACATCCACCCATGCAGGAACACATCCTGCAACCATGATGGAAGTGCTCTGCACTTACATTCACCCATGTGGGAACACATCCTGCAACCATGATGAAAGGGCTCTGCACTTACATCCACCCATGTGAGAACACATCCTTCAACCATGATGGAAGGGCTTTGCACTTACATCCACCCATGTGGGAACACATCCTGCAACCATGATGGAAGGTCTCTGCACTTATATCCACCCATGCGGGAACACATCCTACAACCATGATGGGAGGGCTCTACACTTACATCTGACCTACTCATCAGAAAGGCATGCACTCACATCTGATCTTGTAGGAACCAATCCTACAGTCACATTAGAATGGCCCCCAGTCCTAGACTGAGCTACCTGGTAACTAACCAAGTGCCTCCATTCTCCTAGAGAATGACAGTAGCCCTTACATCCGACCTACTCGTCGGAATGGCCAGCACTCACATCTGACATGGAAGGAACTTAATCCTTTAGCCATGACAGAATGGCTCAGCCCTTACATCTGATCAAGTGGTAACACATTCCTCTATCATATCAGAATGGCCATGCACTCATATCTGATCATATGAGAACACATCTCACAATCATATCAGAATGGCCCTCAGTCTTAGACTGAGTTTTCCTGGTAATTGACCAAGCACCTCCATTCCAAAAATGGCAACAACCCTTATATCTGATCATGTAGGAACCAATCTTACAGTCATATCAGAATGGCTTAGCATTCATATCTGACATGGAAGGAACCAATCCTCTCACCATGACAGAATGGCTCATCCCTTACATCTCACCATGGAAGGAACCAATATTCTCACCATGTCAGAATGGCTCATGGACTCATCACTTCGCTTTGGAGGGAACCTCGATCTGGAGAACACCAAGCTTCTCCCTAAAGTACTCAAACTTAATCCTAGACAATGGCTTTGTCAACACATCAGCTATCTGATTGTCTGTCGCAACACATTGGAGCTTCACTACTCCCCTCTGTACCATATCCCTGATATAGTGATACGTGATCTCAAATATGCTTCGAATTGTCATGGAACACTAGATTCTCTGACAACTTCATTCAAATCTGGTTGTCACAATGTATATAAGTAGCATCCAATTGATATCAAATAAATTAGACAATAGCTTCCTCAACCATACTGCCTCACAACTAGCTGAACAAGCTGCGACATACTCTGCTTCAGTTGTACTTAGTGTCACACAGGATTGCTTCCTGCTAAACCAAGAAGTTCTCTTCCTATCGATGGCACTACCTACCTAATCTGAATCAACATAACCCTCCAGGTTAATATTCTAACTCGCCTCATACTTGAGCCCATAATAAACTATACCCCTCAGGTACCTCAGAATATGTATTGCAGCAATCAAGTGAACATGTCTCGTACCTGTCAGGAACTGGCTTAATGTGTTCACAGCAAAGCAAATATCTGATCTCATGTTCATCAAGTACATCAAGGACCCAATCATCTGATGATACATCGTAGCACCAACCGACTCTGATGAATCATCACTCAATAGCTTCAGGTTCCATGCCATAGGTGTGGCCATAGCCTTGCATTCCATCATCCCAAACCTCTTCAGGATATCTACTGCATACTTCCCTTGTCCAAGGAAAATTCCATCCGCACTCTGCCACACCTCCATACCTAGAAAATAGTGCATCATACCCAAGTCCTTCATTTTGAACTTGGCAGCAAGCTTTCTCTTCGTATCAGCAATCAACCCATCCATACATGTTATGAACAGATCATCTACATATAGTAGAAGCATCACTAGGTTGCCATCTTCAACCTTGTAGTAAAGGTTGGAATCTGCTTTACTCTTGGTAAAGCCCAAACTGGATAGAAAGCTATCAATTCTACTGTACCATGACCTGGGTGCCTGTTTCAAACCGTACAGGGATTTCTTCAATCTGCACACATGAGACTCCCTGTCATGTGTCTCAAAACCGAGTGGCTGCTCTACATACACTTCCTCTTCTACTAAACCATTCAAGAAAGTAGTCTTGACATCCATTTGGTGTATCTTCCATTTCATCACTGCAGCTAGACAAAGTACTGATTTGATGGAAGTCTATCTGGCTACAGGTGCAAAGGTTTCTTCATAATCTATTCCTTCCTTCTGAAAGAAACCCCAAGCCACAAATATTGCTTTATATTTTTCAATGCTACTGTCTGCAGCATGCTTGATTTTGTAGATCCATTTGAAAGTTACAACTGACTTCCCTTCTAGTCTTGGAACAATATCCCAAACATCATTCTTCATGATCGATTGGTACTCGTCAATCATAGCATCCTTCCATTCTTTTCATTATGCCACTTCTTCATAACTGGAAGGTTCTTTATCAATGAAATCACATAGTAAAGCTACATACCCGAAGCAGGATCTGGTCCTCTTTATTTCTCTATGATTCTCTTCTGGAGCCCCATATCTTTCTACACCTTGGATAATTTCACAGACCCAAGCAGATTTCCTCTTATGAGGATTATTTTCCAGAGGTGGATCTATAGGTCTTTATGGTTCTTCATATTCTCGATCTTCTTCTTGAGTTTCTTCATTCATGGTTGTATCATGAATTCTGGGTGCTTCTGCTTCTTTAGGTTCTTCAGGAGGTCTCTTTTTGGATTTGTTGTAAGCTGTGTCTTCATCAAATGTCACATCCCTGCTGATGTCAATCTTCTTGTATACTGGAAATATATTTTGTAAGCCTTCGAGCTTTCAGAGTATCCCACAAATATACCCTTCTTTCTTGAAGGATCTAATTTTGTTCTCTTCTCTTTTGGAATGTGTATGTATATAGGATAGCTGAATATTTTGAGATGGCTGAATTCTAGTTTCTTATCAGAGAATACTTCTTCAGGAGTCTTGTTCTCGAGTACTCCATGTGGAGTATGGTTCTGTACATACAGAGATGTTCTGGCAACTTCCACCCAAAGATGCATAGGAATATCTTGATCATGAAGCATAGCTCTTGCAGCTTCCATGATAGTTATGTTCTTCCATTCCACAATCCCATTCTGTTGTGGATTATAAGGAGTGGACAACTCCCCCTTAATCCTTGATTCTTTACATAGCTCTTTGAATTCATTCGAAGTGAATTCTCTGCCATTATCTAATCGAAAAGTCTTGATCTTGTTTTCAGTGTGATTCTCGATCAAGGCTTTGAATTCCCTGAACTTGATGAATACTTCGTCTTTGTTCTTCATGAAGTAAACCCATGTATTCCTAGAAAAATCATCAATGAAAGAAGCATAATATGCATACCCGCTTAGTGGGCTTGAAGACATAGGACCGCATGCATCAGAGTGGATGATTTCTAGGATTCCTTTGGCTTTGCTTTCGCTGTTAGGAAATGTCTTCTTTGTATTCTTTCCTTTCGCACATCCTTTGCAAACCCCATCATGTTTTGATTGGAATTCTGGAAGACCTTCAACAGCTTTGCTTGTAATTGGTAGTGCTCTGTAATGCACATGTGTAAGCTTTCTATGCCAAAGTTCACTTGGATCTACTGTGTCATGGACCAAGGCTTGTTCTGGATGGCCCTTTAATTTGTACAATCCTCCTTCTTGTTCTCCAATCACCACCACATCATCTATAGTCTTTCCTTTTGGCCACATGATGACTTGAACATCTATGAATGCAACCCTCATTACTTTTGCATCTAATGTAGATATGGAGAGGGGGTTCTTCTTGAGTCCTGGTACAAACAAAACTTCCTTCATTATCATAGAATTTCCAGAGTCTAGTTTATAGGAAGATTCCCCACTACCTTTTATTGGATACTGGTAGTCATCTCCTAGCTTCACCTTGTGAGGTGATTCATGTTCTGATAGTTTTACAAAGGATTCCTTGAATCTTGTCATATGATTGGAAGCCCCACAGTCTATAAGCGAATTAGTGCTTCCATGAGTAATGTTTCCTGTAAGAGTGGAAATCAAAACATATTCATCTTCACTGGAAGAATATTCACTTTCATATTTGGTTCTTTTCTTGGATGGTTCATCATCCTCTGCAGCATGAGCATGATGTCTTCTTTTGTTTCCCTTCTTCTTATGAGAATGAACCTTGTTCTTAGGACAGTATTTTGCAAAGTGTCCTCTTTCATCACATGTATAACATCTCAATTTAGATAGGTCCTTTCTACTGTTATCTTTATGGTAAGGATTATTACCTCTAGTGTGATGAGAGTTTCTTCTACCTTTCTTGGAGTGGAATGTGAGAGCTTGATCTTCACTTCCCATCTTCTCTTCTCGAGCTGCTATCTAAGCTTCTTCTTGAGAGCATTCTTCTTGGAGTTCTGTCCAACCAATTGCTTTGAATTTTATCCCTAACTTTGATTTTAGGGAGGAGATCAATTCAGGCCTGGGCTCACTGAAAAATTCCTCTTCTGTGAAAAGCCCTAATTTTCGATAGCAGTTTCGGGTCCAAAACTGAAAAACCTCAGAATTGGATTTTGCTTCAACAGAAAGATGCACCATAGGGAGGAGAGTTATTCCACCCTAATTTTTCTGAAAATATGTGGAGAGAGATCCACAAAATAGGAAGCCCTAGTTCCTGTAGTTGCACAGTGTCTTCTCCTTAGGTTAGCTCTAATACCATGTTAGTTTTTCAACATTAAGCTAGCATTATTAGGATGTTTAATTAAGAGAATAACAAGTACAGAAATCAAACACAAGAGACAATGAACATAGTGCTTTTCCTCAGGTAAACCATAAATGGAGAAAACCTTGCAACTTCCTTAGAGATAGAATCAACACCAAAATAGTAAAACCCAAAACAGTAAGTGGTCTCCCGACAGCAGTAACCTTCTTCTTATCTAGCCCCAATGTCTTCTCCTTCCTCAACTATGCGCTACACTTGAGTGTGTATGTGATGTGTACTAAATAGAGAGTCCAGCTCTCTATTTATACTAATCCCAACATGACTAAAACCCTACTAGGGTCAACCTCTCTAGGAGAGTCTAATAGCCCTAGTACCCCAGAATTGCAGGGGCTTTAACCCTTAGACAATAGGAGGGTTACCTACAATGACTTGACATGACTTGTTTACATTATATATCTTCCCAATCAAAATGTCGGGGAATGACATGACATAAGTACATCCCAGAATAAACATCGGGTTACAATAAATAAGAAATACAAGTGAATACATTCTGAAGTTACAATTACATCTACAAGAGGAACATGACATGTTCGCTTAGATGGATGATAAGACACTGACTGGGGAATTGGAGCAATATCATAAAGGGTATATGCATGCCATATACGATGTCAGGAAGATCAAGTTGAGAAGTAGGGACGTTTCCATACATAAGAAAGGTGGCAACTCTGCTGGCAACACTGCTATTCCTAAAGGAGGATCCAACCCAGACCAGCCTTATAGTAGTCAGGATGACTCGAGGAAAGTAGATAAAAAGAAAAAGGGACCAATGGGACCTAGAGAAATGGAAAAGGGGAAAATAATGTGAGAGAGCTAGAACCAGTGGTACTTGTCGAACTGGGAAAAACCCCTCCCATGTTCAATCTCCAAAACGAGCTAGCTAAGCTAAAGGTCTCGATTCCCTTCAATGAATTATTGAGGAATTAGGAGTACCGGGACACTATAACAAAGATGATTACAAATCAAGGATAATCTCACCCTGATATCTTAGAGTTGACTAAATAAAACCCTACTATTATTCTGGGATCTAAGATTGACAGCATGGACAACGACGATGAGGAGGTGCCCCACTTTTACATGAGCTTGAATGTGCATGATATGGTGTTACACAATGCTATGCTAGATTCAGGAGCCTCACACAATCTGATGCCAAAGGGAGTGGTGGAAATCCTGGGGTTGGAGATTACAAGGCCTTATAAAGACCTGTATTCGTTTGATTCTAAAAGGCTGAAATGTCTGGGACTGATCAAAGACATGGTGGTATCTTTAAATAAGTTTCCATCTAAAATTGTGGTCATGGACGTCGTCATGGCCGACATTCCTCTCAAGTTTGGCATTTTGCTATAAAGATCTTGGACTTCAATGCTGAAAGGTAGCTTGCAAATGGAAATGACCTATGCAACAATTCATATTTGAAATGAAAGCAAAAGGTTCTACAGCGAGAAGAGGTTGCCTTACGTCGTGAGCAGTCAAACTCAGCCCAACATCCATCATGTTTATCCCATCGACACAGACTTGGGGTCCTCTATTTTCTTCAATGATATATCTCCTTGCAACTCAGAGATCGTTGTGCCACAAAAAGATAAAAAATAGGCCAGCAAGCTCGAAGCTATGGAAAGGAAGTAGATGGACGAAGGACTATGGAGGATGTATTTCGACGAATTGGTGTCTAAAGCAGGTGCTAACGTAGGTGTGTATATTATCTCCCCCATTAAGGATACCAAAGCTTACTCTTACAAATCAATTTTTGAATGCTATAACAATGTAGCAGAGTATGAGGCCTTGTTTCTAGGCCTACATGCGCTGAAAGATTTAGGAGCGAAAAAGGTCCAAATTTTTGGGGACTCAGAGCTTGTAGTAAATCAAGTGAATGATATCTATCAGACTAAACATCCAAGAATGAGAGCCTACCGGAATGAGGTGTGGGATATTTTCAGGAATTTCTTCATTGAACATATAGTCCAAGTGATTCCCAGAGATGAGAATGCAGTGGCAGACTCTCTGGTGACTGCAGCAGGAAATTTTGAAGCTCCTGCGGCAGGAAAAAAGAAATATAAAGTGGAGATTGTAAATAGACCTTCCATACAATATAACACTAAATATTGGAAAGTCTTCAAAGACGATATGCATATCAAAAGATTTCTAGAGATGTCTGGTGAGTTTGTGAACACTCACATTGATGAAGGTGGCACTAACCCCGAAAACTTCCTAGGCATTGAAGAGGAAGGGGAAGGAGTCGTCGGGACAAGGAAGCTAAAATACTCCTTGGGAGACAAGGATAGAGTCTAGTTGAAAAGCAATCATATTCCCAGGGGCTTGATCCCTTTAGAGTCTCTTTTTGACCAAAATGATGTAGCCAGGGATCCGAAGGTCGAACCTTCCACGGATGCCATCGAAGATGTAGATATCAGCATTGAAGGTGACCCAAAAATTATTAAATTGTCCAAGAAATTACCCGCTAATGAAAAATAAGGGTATGTGAACCTGATGAAGAAGTACATGGATGTGTTTGCATGGAGTTATGAAGATCTCAAAGAATATGACACTTCCATCATATAGCATACTATTCCGATTAAACCTAGAGAAAAACCATTCAGGAAAAAACTAAGGAGAATTAATCCAAAGCTAGTACTCATTATTGAAAAAGAAGTAAAAAGGTTGTTTGATGCAAAGATAATAGTAACTATGAGGTTTTCAAAATGGGTAGCCAATTTGGTTCCCGTTTGGAAAAAGAATGGGGAGATAAGGCTATGCATAGATTTCAGGAATTTGAACAAAGTTTCTTTGAAAGATAACTACCCGTTGCAGAAAATGGACCAGATCCTGTAGAGGGTGGTAGGCTCGGAGAGGATATCCACCATGGATGGTTTTTCTGGGTACAATCATGTGAAGGTGTTGCCTGAAGACCAAGAAAAAACCACTTTCACCACAGCTTGGGGTACATTCATGTACGCAAAGATGTTGTTTGGGTTAATGAATGCTCAAGCAACTTTCCAATGTGCCATGGATATTGCTTTTGTAGATGAGAAAGAAAAATTTGTGGTGATATACATGGATGACATTACTATGTACTCTAGGTGGGATGAAGATCATATCAGACACCTAGAAAGAGTTTTCATTAAATCCGGAAAGTATGGATTTTCCTTAAACCCTAGAAAGTCAAACTTTGCTATGCAAGAAGGAAAGTTGCTAAGGCACATTATTTCAAAGGAAGGAATTAGGATCGATCTGGACAGGGTAAAAGGCATTTTGAAATTTGAGGAACCAAGGAGCAAGAAACAAATCCAATATTTCATCCGTCAAGTCAAATTCTTGAGGAGATTCATCCCTAGCTTCACCGAAATCTTGATGGACATTACTTACATGCTAAGGAAAGATCATGAAATTAAGTGGACAGTAGGAGCCAAGAAAGCCTTTAAAGATATAAAGCAGGCCATTTCAGAAGCTCCTGTTCTGATCAACCCGGATTTTGAGAAGGATTTCTTAGTATTCTCTTATGCTTCAGAACACACTGTTGCAGCAGTGTTGTTACAAAAGAATGATCGGGGTGAAGAACAGCCTATAGAGTTCTTTAGTAAGATATTGAGAGATGGAGAACTGAAATATAGTATAATGGAAAAACAATCCTACACCTTGGTTAAAGCCTTGAAGGATTTTAGAATCTACCTCCTCCATTCCCACATAATTGCCTATGTATCTTGCAGTGTAGTGAAAAGCATACTTACACAGCCTGACCTAGAAGGAAAGAGAGCTAAATGGGTTGCAATGCTCCTAGAATATGACATAGAAATCAAGCCCATAAAGTTGATCAAAGGGTAGGGGTTGGCTAGGATGATGACGGACTCCCATTGTGACTCTCTGCAACTAAATTTTCTTTCTTGTTAGTTTGGTCAGGAAGAAGTAGAGGTGCAGGTGAATCCTGATTTCTCTGCATCTCCTTGGTATGTTGACATTCTTTTTGTGTTACATAACTTAATAGCCCCCTGATGGGATAAGAAAAACCTGGGCTAGATCTATAAAACTGAAAGATACGAAATTTTGCATCATAGAACAATATCTCTACTAGAAGGACCATGGAGGGATACTACTGAATTGTCTTCTAGAGGATGAAGCTCAACATATGGAAAAGGAATTTCATGAAGGAGATTATGGAGGACATCACTCCTGGAAAGTTACCACAAAAAAAATTCTGAGGGAAGGATTTTATTGGCCTTCCTTGTTCTCACATGTCTATAAGGAAACGACTAAATGCCACCAGTGTCAAATTTTTTAAGGGAAAAAGAAGGTAGTGTCTCTCCCCCTCAACCCTATATCTGTGGAAGCCCCTTTCTAGAAATGGGGGTTAGATTTCATCGGTGAGATGAATCCAAACTCCTCTGGGAAACATAAGTGGATTCTGACTGCCACCGATTACTTCACAAAGTGGATTGAGGCCACACCCACTAGGCAGACTACAGAAGAAGTGATAATGGATTTTATTGAAAAAAATATTCTGGCAAGGTTCGGCTTCCTGAGGCGGATTGTGACCAACAATGCCCCTGCATTCAAATCTAGAAAGATGATCAATTTTTTCCATAAGTACCATATAATCCTAAATCACTCTACGGCTTATTACCCACAGGGGAACGGATTGGTCGAATCTTCTAACAAAAGCCTTGTGAGGATCATTGAGAAGCTGTTGGAGGATAACAAGAAAGCTTGGCACACTAAATTGAAATATTCCTTGTGGGCCGATAGAATTAGCACCAAAAGGGCCATTGGTATGTCACCGTTTCAGTTAGTATATGGAGCCGAAGTAATTTTTCCTGCCTCTTTGGAGTTCCAGTCATGAAGTTATTACGGGATCCGTTGGATGAGCCCAATCCAATTCAAAGAAGGATAAACCAGATCATTGAGCTTAATACAGTAAGGGACAAGGCTTATGATAAAGTACAGATACACCAGGAGAAAATGAAGAATACCTTCAACAGGAGAGTAAAAGAAGATGTTTTCCAGGTTGATGACTTGGTGTTAAAATGGGATTCCCCTCACGAAGACAAAGGGAAGCACGAAAAATTTGACCATTTGTGGGTGGGCCCATATCTTATTACGATGCATAGAGGAGACAACGCGTTCATTTTGCAGTATCCAGATGGGTCGCAGTATGAAGGAAGCACGGTGAATGGGAGGTTCCTGAAGCATCACTTGGAATAAAGGGACTTAGGTCCATGTATCATAGTGTAAATATGTCTTATGTTTTAATCAGTACGGATGGTGAATCATAAGATTTGAAGCCTGTGGAGAAGGCCCTAAGATCAGAAGAGGTAACCATTCTTTCAAAGTTTTTTTTTCTTTTAGGAAGTAAAATAATAGGAGGTTTTCAATGGATGAGGCGAATAGTCTAGGGGGTTCTTTACTACTTCACTGGGAGGATAGCATCCCCTATGGAGCCGGTTGTTAACACTCTGTTAAATTTTGGTCATAAGAAATACTCGCATACTTCAGCCTCATCAAGAAGTATTGAGACGGTAACATAGTATTCGCAGAAGGGGCTGAGGGGACACACAAGATAGCACCTAGCCTTTGGAATCAGCTTCGGTGATGAATTCCAAAAGCAGCAAAAAAATATGTGGATCTGAGAAGTGAGGCTAAGAAGAAAACGTTGGGAGCACTAGAGGTGTTAAAGGGGAGTCATGATAGAAGGCTCAGGTTGATCAGATGGCAGATCAACGGCGTCAAACCATCTCGCACAGCGAACATGCCCGACCAAAGCTGTGTTTTCAATTTTGTGAAATAGTTTAAAGAACGAGTGCATCCAACGGTCGAGATTGGTACCCAAGAATATCTGTGGCTGAAAACGATTTCACATCCCCAAACTAGCAAGGATGAAGTAGCAATTCCGGATTGTGAAAAGTGGTAGCACGGAGGGAAAACAGAACCTCGCTTCATGAATAATGGTGGGGTCCGCTCGGATCAACGGTTGTAAAGGATGTCAGTCTCGATCAACGGTTGTGCTGCACACATGTGAAGTAAGGAAATGCGTGGCATAAAGAACCCCACATATCTACAGTTTAGGTCGCGAAGAGTAAAATCTACGGTGCAAACTGCCTAGGACATGCGCGAAGGTTATGTTGTGTAAAAAGCTATAAAGAGGCCCACACGAAGTTGCAAAGATTTGTCTTTTCTAAAACCTCAAAGCCATCGAATATCCAACCACATCTAGAGTGCCAGCCCAAACCATCCAATTCAATGAAGAAGCTCAGTGGTGTATATCCCTCGCCAGTCAGTTCCTAGGTCTATATACCAACACGTACATCCCAGAGTCATTGTTGAGTCTTTTGTTCGTCTTAAGTACTTGTCCAACCGAACCTGAATTACTTGGACAATCCGATCAGTCTTGTTGCCTTAAATTTGATGAGTTCCTCGCCGAGAACATCTGTTCTCAGTTAGTGAACTTCCACAACACTAGAATGTTCAGATTCTAATCCTTTTTGCTGACGATGTTCATAGCCTATAATGAGGAAGACCTACAAGTGCTAGAATTGGAAATCAATGCTGATATGGCCACTAATTACTATAAATTCATGAACCAGTTGATGGCCAAAATATATGGACTCTTATTTCAGGAAAGGTTACCTAGGGTGTTTCCTGAGATGAGGAAAATGCTGCAATTGTCAAATAGCAAGAATATAGGGGGCTGGTTCCTCACAGAATTTGGAATGACCATAAGGTTGTATGGCTTTGTACATCCACCCTACATCCTGCCTGTTTTTATAACCTCCAGGTTTTTCTCCCTGGAATTAATCCGGCAAAAACTCTTTGTTGAAGAAGAACACTTCTTGAACTTTAAGAAAAGTTAAAATTTGATTTTTCCATGGGAATTAAAACCATACACAGTTAGAAGTAGGGCTGCTTTGCCCCTGGTCACCAACTTGCTTAAAGGCATGGAGTTTTCCCTAGGACAAGTAATAAATTATGATCCTCACCAGGTGATTTCCAAAAGAAGGAAAGCTCACAAATGCAAGCCTTTTGAGCACACTGCGATACCTAGACTTAGAGAAGCGGTGAACTGGGACGATTTCCCTAATCCTGCCCCAATGGATACCAGTGCAGAGCAGGACACCGGATCACAGTTACCGGGTGTATCTTCTCCCCAAAGAGAGTTGGCTACAGTATTTGCGATGGCAGGGGGATTCTCATCACTGGTCAGCTATTCGGCAAGTTCAACGAAAATAGGGGATCCAGAGCCCATGGACACTGAAGAAATGGACACTGCCAGCATGCCCAAGAAACAGAAAGTGGAACTGGGACAGCAATTAATGCAGATCAAAAGGGGCCAGGCGAAGGGACAAGAAAATAAGAAGAATTTAATGAAAGAACAGCAACAAGAAGAACCCAAGGCAGCCGAATTGCAAATACAAGAGTATGTATTTTACAGATAGACTCTGGGCAAGCATACATCCAAAGAAGAATGGTTGATATCTTACCGAGAGATGGCTAATAAAACCTTCGAGGAGACAATAGAACTATACAGCGAAGCCTCGTGGTTTTCCTCACCCCAATGTGGCACTGAAAACTGTAAGGGATCATGCCATTGATACCCTTAGCTTAGCCTTGGAAATGGGGAACAAGGTGTCTGAGGTCAGTGTGAACCTCTCAAAGGTTCCCACTACTGACATCATCCACCTGAACAAAGAGACTAGAGATATACTGAATACCAAACTGCTTAAGCCTACCATACAGATGTCCAAGATGGAGGAGAGTAAGGCGAAAACTTCAAATCCTTTAAGAAAGGTGAGAGTGGAGAATAAAGCACTCAAAGCCCAAATAAACAACTTACAAAATGAATCTATGCAAATAGAAGGACCTGCATAGAAAGGGAGTTTGGCTCAAAAATTGCTCGATGACAAAGAGAAGGAGATCCAGGCCTTAAAAATGAAGTTAAAAATCCCTGCCACCCAACTCGCTCAAGCGGAAGAATTGGCTGACTTCGAAAGAGAAAAATAGGCATTGAACGCCGAGCTTACTAACTACAAGGCTAAGCTACTAAAGCTCGAAGAAAAGGGGAAACAGTGGGAAGCAGATATCTAGCTTTTGAAGAATAGTGAGGCAGAATTGAAAACTAGATTAGCAATGAAGGAAAATGAGCTTCAAGGCAGAAGTACAGAGAATACAATTCAGTCCACAGGTATGGCTGCAGAGATAGATACCAGCTCCCTTTCCAAAGCAATGTCCCAAATACACCTAAAGGATACCGAGCTCATTAAACTGAAATAGTAGATTGAGGAACTGGAAAAGGAAAGAGTCAAAGAGAAACGAGGAAGAGAAAAGGCAAAGGAGAAATGCCAAGAATTGACTCAACAAAATGCTAAATTGAGCCAACAGGTGGTCGGAAAACCTATCTTGTAAGGCGCTAGGCATCTGATCTGGGATCAAATCATCATGGAAGCTGACAAGTTCTGGCCCTACCTCGATTTTATTAAAGATCGGGAAATTGCTATGGGAGAAACCAGGAAACAAGTCTAGATAGTATCGGTAGAAATGAACAAAAGGCCCGTGGCGACCATAGAGAATGCCATAACCTTCCTGAGCTCTTTGTCAGATGGATCTGCTAGCAGATACGGTATTCAAAATAGGTTTGTTGTTATCTCTGGAGCTAGAAAGGTAGTGGCTAAGCACAAGAAGATGGAGATGGTACGGGCCAAAATAGAAGTTATTGAGCACAAAGTCCAAGAATTTGTCAAGTTATTCAAACCACTGGTAAGCAGAGGGCTCCCCTTTTTCTGGGAAGAAAAGGGTCCTTTAATGTACCATAAGGAGTATCAGGAGTTCCTAGTGCAATGTCAATTGGACCATAGCAAATATGGAGATATGCAACAAGCGTTGTCAGGGAAGGTCGTTTTTGACAAATTGGCCAGTGATTTCGAATTATTGTTTGATTTTAAGGCTGCATGCCCCAAGATCCCCAAGACTTCATACCCGAAAACGATGGAGCTCAAAGCGCAAGCATATAACATGGTGGTTGCGACCCTGCCTGGTCCCGATTTATGGAGAGTCATCCAACAATATGGGTCAACCAAACTCAAAATGCACCTGTAGAAGTGACGATGATGGTACGTGGGAAATTTTCTCAACGTTGCATACCCGTCGCAATGGTCGCTGCTCTCAGAGCTTTGTACAGTCATCACTAGCCAGATGGGATTATGGGGTACTCTCGTACTTAATTCCTCTTGTATTCCACATTTCATTGTTTAGTCGTTTCATGCAAATCGCAACCCATGTGCCACCTAAGAGTTGGTTAGAGGATGTCCTTCTATTGTAACAAATTTTGATTCCTCGATGTCGGTCTGGGAAATCCAAATGCTATAAATATACCTCCTGAAGAAGGAGAAGGGGTTGAAACAAATGTAACGCCAACCTCAGCTGGTGATGACTGTACAAAGCTGAGGTTGGCATTTTCAAGAGAATTTTAATACGCAAACGAATGAAAACGCCAACCATTGTACTATTTTGGTTTTGATCCATCTTTGTAAAACATGTGTGGCCATGTTTCCTGTATTATATGTTGTAAATGAATCGTGTAAAGGAGCTAGTGTTCCACATTATTTAACATGGAATCCTCAGTGATGATTTTGTAAATGACCTTGATTTGTATGTTTCAGGTACTTCCCTGGAACCTTGATATTGATTCCCTCCATGGTAAAAGACTTGTAATTTATTCCGTCCATCGCTACCCTCTGATCTCACACATTAGGGGGCATTTGTTATACCATGAAACGACACTTCTCCATCTGAGTACTAAAACCTATTATTGTGTCGAGAGGTTCTCTACAACCCAGTATGGGGGAGATCTTGTAACGTTTCGTAACGTTGCTCATGTAAATGTTGGCTAAAAATATTATGAGGGAGATGTTGTAACGTTATGTAACGTTCCTCATGTAAATTTCAACTATAAATATTTACTTCTATTTTCTTATGATTTTCGATTATGAGGGAGATGTTGTAATGTTATGTAATGTCCTCGTGTAAATGTCGGCTATAAATATTTACTTATATTTACTTATGATTTTCGATTATGGGGGAGATGTTGTAACGCTATGTAATTTGTAATCTAATTTGTAAAAGCATAATCTAATTTGTAATTACAGTTTAAAATTAAGATTAAATTTAAATTGTAATCAAAGTTTCTGAATTATTAATAGTCTGCCAAGAGACCATTGCAGGAATGGAAAATCTATAAGCATCATAAAGGAGTGTAGATGCAAAGGCCAAATATGGGAAAATTAATACCATGCGTGGATAAAAACCCTTTGGAGTTCACTACCCGAATGTAGAGGGAAAATCTATAATGCCCCACATAAAAAAAATGTTTGGAGCTCATTGTTCATTATTCAGCCATAAGTATACCTCCATAAGATTCGATTCCTTCCTTTCTATCAATATTACAGACTTGTAACAATGCTTCTATTAGCACTGGAATTGAACCAAAGGTTGCGAAAGGCTCGCTCTCAGGTAACAACAAAACCAATTTCGAAGAGAGAACTGGCCTTTTGCTCTTCCGAGAGGGATCTCTCACCAAATGTTAACAGTGCTAGATATATATACAAATGAAACTATAAATTGTTTGTAAAATTGGTTGAAACAAACCATGACACCATTGGGTGGTGGAGTCAAGAGATATAACAGGAATAAACAGAACTTAAAGCAACCGATTTCAACACAGGGGGAAGGTAGACACTCGATCAGAGTCGATTTATAATTGTCTGGTGGAAAAGAGGAACATGAATAGACCATCAACATAGAACATTGATAAATGAATTCTATATTAACTTTAGAAGAAAACTTTGGTGAATATCTAAAACAACAAACAGAGCATAACAAGTATGAATTCCGAATTGTTATACACTAAGTTTTAGATATGAAAGAAAACAGAATGTGAAAGGCAAATTGGAATAACATTCACATAAGAAAAGAAGAAACAGGTTGTAAGTGCGAATGACACATGAATCCCTGTATGAAAATGCCAACCTCAGCTTTGAAATTATATTTCAAGAGAATTGTATGAAAACGCCAACCGATTTCAAAGCTGAGGTTGACGTTTTCATACAGGGATTCATGTGTCATTCGCACTTACAACCTGTTTCTTCTTTTCTTATGTGAATGTTATTCCAATTTTCCTTTCACATTCTGTTTTCTTTCATATCTAAAACTTGGTGTATAACAATTCGGAATTCATAATTGTTATGCTCTGTTTGTTGTTTTAGATATTCACCAAAATTTTCTTCTAAAGTTAATATAGAATTCATTTATCAATGTTCTATGTTGATGGTCTATTCATGTTCCTCTTTTCCACCAGACAATTATAAATCGACTCTGATCGAGTATCTACCTTCCCCCTGTGTTGAAATCGGTTGCTTTAAGTTCTGTTTATTCCTGTTATATCTCTTGACTCCACCACCCAATGGTGTCATGGTTTGTTTCAACCAATTTTACAAACAATTTACAGTTTCATTTGTATATATATCTAGCACTGTTAACATTTGGTGAGAGATCCCTCTCAGAAGAGCAAAAGGCCAGTTCTCTCTTCGAAATTGGTTTTGTTGTTACCTGGGAGCGAGCCTTCCGCAACCTTTGGTTCAATTCCAGTGCTAACAGAAGCAATGTTACAAGTCTGTAATATTGACAGAAAGGCAGGAATCGAATCTTATGGAGGTATACTTATGGCTGAACAATGAACAATGAGCTCCAAACATTTTTTTTTACGTGGGGCACTATAGATTTTCCCTCTACATTTAGGTAGTGAACTCCAAAGGGTTTTTATCCACGCATGGTATTAATTTTCCCATATTTGGCCTTTGCATCTACACTCATTTATGATGCTTATAGATTTTCCATTCCTGCAATGGTCTCTTGGCAGACTATTAATAATTCAGAAACTTTGATTACAATTTAAATTTAATCTTAATTTTAAACTGTAATTACAAATTAGATTACAAATTACATAGTGTTACAACATCTCCCCCATAATCGAAAATCATAAGTAAATATAAGTAAATATTTATAGCCGACATTTACATGAGGACGTTACATAATGTTACAACATCTCCCTCATAATCGAAAATCATAAGAAAATAGAAGTAAATATTTATAGCTGAAATTTACATGAGGAACGTTACATAACGTTACAACATCTCCCTCATAATATTTTTAGCCAACATTTACATGAGTAACGTTACGGAACGTTACAAGATCTCCCCCATACTGGGTTGTAGAGCACCTCTCAACACAATAACCTAAGTTGTTCAAGATTGTGCTATGATTCTGTGACATTATTTCTAGCTATTAAATATCTACCATTGTACTATTTTGGTTTTGATCCATCTTTGTAAAACATGCGTGGCCATGTTTCCTGTATTATATGTTGTAAATGAATCGTGTAAAGGAGCTAGTGTTCCACATTATTTAACATGGAATCCTCAGTGATGATTTTGTAAATGACCTTGATTTGTATGTTTCAGGTACTTCCCTGGAACCTTGATATTGATTCCCTCCATGGTAAAAGACTTGTAATTTATTCCGTCCATCGCTACCCTCTGATCTCACACATTAGGGGGCATTTGTTATACCATGAAATGACACTTCTCCATCTGAGTACTAAAACCTATTAGAATTGTTGTGCCATTAGATATTCAAATAAATGGTTGAAATTAGATTCTTAATTATCGTGCAGTGAATAGGAATGAAAAATACCCACTGAACAAAACAAATCTCACATGAAACAGACAAGAATTGTCAGATAATTATACTATAAACTTCATTGCATCCCAGCAGTATACAATGGTAATACATAAAGGAGAATTTGAATCATGAGAGATGAATTTGAATCTACCAACTCTATCTGACTGGATGTTGTTGCTACTGCGACTTCATCCCCCCAAAAAATCAAATTTTAGGGCCCCTCCTTCCATTTTTTATTTTAAAAATCACGCTTACACTTACTTCCCAACTTATATAAGCCCTCCTTGCATATCTAGTATTTACTAGTAGCTTGAGCAGAATATTGTTCCTAAGCATGAAGTTTTAATTTGGTAAAAGTCCTTAGGCACGACCTTGGAAACATGCCTTATGAGAAAAATCCCTCTTTCTGATTTCCACTTTGAAAGTTCAAATTTAAACTTTCAAAATTTGGCAAACCCGATTTCTGATTTCCAAAAGGGTAGAAAAGGAAAGGCAGAGGCATAAAGTTAAAAATTAAACTTCGAAATTTGATCTCCAACTTTTTAATTTCTGAAAGGACAGAAGTGGGAAGGAGAAATCGAAAAGGAGGAAGCGAAAAGATGGAGGAAGAAATTTAGAAGTTAATATTGATAAAAATTGAAAAACCTGTTTTCCATTTTTTTGTTTTCCAGAAGGGCGGAGCGGAAAGGAGGAAGAAGAAAAGAGGAAGCAAAAACTTTAAATTTAAACTTCAAAAAGTTGGTGAACCCAATTTCTACTTTCTAGAAGGATGAAAGAAGAAAGGAGCTATTGGGGCCCCATGATCTAATGGATCAAATCAAATCCAATCCATCTTTTGAGATGATCTAATCCATTCAATTTTTTTTTTTACTATGAACCATTGGGGAAACTGAGAATTTTTCCTCTCGAAGCTTAAATTAAATTAATTTCCTTGCGTAACAGGGCATTGGTCATTATCTTTCTTATGTTTAATAATTGATGCATATCATTAAATTGAAAATACTGTGAATTATTATTATTTCCAGATCATATCTATCTTTCAATATGTATTCTTTATGTATCATAGGTATTATTGCTCACTAGGTTTGAATACGGGAAGCGTGAAATGGACGCAGAAGCAGAGGATTAATCACCAAGAGACAACACACGTGGAGGCACAGCAACATGATTGGTGCTTGAGCCAAGCGACAGGATAAGAGAATAAGAATCTTGGAAATATCTAGGGTTAGGGGAGATGAAAGGTCACAGCATGACTAGAGAGAGTAATAAATAGAGGTGCAGAGCACCATAGAAAGGAATTTTGGCTAGTGAAAAGAATGTTGGACTATTTTGTGAAAGAGCTAACTCTTTGCTAATAAGAAGGATCCATTTTTTGGAACAAAGGCCTTCACATATATTTACTTGGAGTGTGTGGACTGCATCCTGTAGAACTATTTCTTCTTGCTTCTGTACATCATACAGTGAGATTGGTCTAACTTCCTGGAACTAATTCTTTGGTTATGAACGGTTTTCTATCTATATAAATGTCTATGTAATGAAAGGGTAATAAATGGTTTAATTATATCAGAGCTATATTTGGTATTTGGTATATTCCAAAATGACACATCTCTTCCTGCGACCACTTTCCCATGATTATGTCACTTATCGATACTTCCATGACGACACTTCATGAAAGTCACTGAAACTCACTGAAAAAACACCTATCTTAGAGGACCCATATCTGGATTTTTCTAACATTGTTTAACCTCTTCTTTACATTTTTGCAAAGGTATCTGAGTCAGATAAAACTTTCTAGAAGACACCAAAGTCTGAAAATTCCCAAAAGTATCCTTAAAACTAGAATCTTTGACCTATACATGACTTGTCATACCTTGTACCCGCATATTGTACGTGACTTGATCTACATGTCACCCGTGTATCCCTTTGTGTACGTGACTATTGACATTGAAAATAGTGTATCCCTTTGTATACATGATGAATTTTTTCACTCCAACCTACATATATATGCGACTGTTGTCAATGCAACCCGCGTATTTTTCCTGTACATGTAAAAAATGGATGTTTCTTGAATTCTTGGTAGTTTGGGTCGTTATGCAACTAAATCCTTCGATTGAAAATACTTTGTCTTTGATTTTATCTCTTCAAAAACATATATATAGAGGTAGAGAGCTAAATGAGAAGAGACCTGAGTCTTTTCATTGGTATTCTAGAGGAATTGAGACTCTCATTTCCCCCACCTTTTCCCTAGAATATTTCTCCTTGTGTTGCAAAGCTTCCAGGTTGAGTTCCTTGGAGAAGAGAAGCAGCAAAACCCGATCAAGGTTTTGTGAGGTGCCCAACTTGAAGAGAACGTATATTTGAACTTATTTTAATGATTAATAAAGGTGTGATATCCTTCTTCTTCCCAAATCATTGTTCAATGTGTGATTGAATCTTTGTGTATGATCAGATGTTTATGTTAATCATATTAGGATTTCATATTACTTTGATTATCATTGTTTTACATCCAGTCATATTGGTTTGAGGAAGGTATAATTTGTTTTCCAGGTCTCTTGGAGCAATAGAAGCAAGAGGAGGATTGAAGGGATACTTGGATCAACCTTCGTTTGTTAAGGTATGAACCATTCTAATCTTTGAAACTTGATCATATATACTTGCAGAACCATTTGCATCTCTCTTTCAACCCCAGTACATTGATGGCCTCTTAAACCCTAGCCATAGGAAAATTTCCTCTACAACAGAACTGGTGACTCTGTTGGGGAAATCCTTGTCTATTTGGGGATTCTATGTCTTTCTTCCAGTCTTTTGCAAGGTTCCAAGTCCTTCTTTCCACTTAGGAGTACCTCCCATTCTTTCCTAAGGCATTTTTTTCTAGGGAGGGGGGGTTTTCCCACCCATACATGAGTTGCAAACTCAACAGTCGTGTGTCTGGTATGTACATGTGACCTAGTATACTTTCAACCCATGTATGACACGTGACCTGTCAGTAGGGCAACTCGCATATGCCCCTGAAACAATGTTTTCCTCATTTTTGTGGTTTTTTCTACTCTTTGAGGGTTGTTTGGTAGGTTTTTTGGGGTCATCTTGAGGTGCATGGATCCAGGGAGTTAGTTTCATCCTTTTAGTGTTATATTTATCTAGGTTTTATGTCTTTTTGTAGCATTAGGGTTTTATATTTGCTCATTCCCCCACTCCCTTTGCTTGTTTTTTTTTTTTTGCGTTTCTTTCTAGTCAGCCTCTATCAGTGGTCTTTGTCTGATTTCATAATATTTTTTGTATTTTTTTCCTTCTTATTTTGTTGGTTAAATTCATAATTCCAAAATAGTTGACTTGTCTCTTATAGAAGCCTTCCTTCCAAGTAGGGTTTATACTGACTTTAAGGCATACTAGAGTCTGTTTGGTGGTTGTATAGTAGAGTTTCTTTTGTTTTGTTTTTGTCATCTACATACTTTAGTTTGTTGGTATTTTATATTTTTCATTTATAAAAGAAAAAGAAAAATAACATATAGTTGTTTTATATGCATGTATATTAGGGTTTTGTCTTTAATGCATTGCATATCTTTATTCTTGAAAAAATAAAAATAAATTATTATTTTGTAGCTTTCAAGTTCCTATTTGAAAAACAAAGAGAATAGTTTTTTGTTTTTTTGCATTTCATTTCTCTTTGCTTAGTCATATTGTTTCAACATTGAGTCAAAACACCATTGGTTTCACCTCTGCCACCCGATTTTATTAACATCCATTTAAAATAAATGCTTAATATTTAAAATTTATTAGTAACTGTTTGTTTATAGGAACGACACAAACTATTCTAGGCTAGTGTTTTGGGTTAGGGATATATTAACTACCCAAAACTTCAAAATCAAACATAGTGGCCTATGTTTTAGGAAATCCAACTTTGTTGGGAAAGACACCAGAAAACTCCTCACACAGGAGTCAAGCACGAGGTGGTGCAATACTGAGATGTTGGAGATAACCCTCCACTTCTCAGTAAAGCATACACAAGAGCTATTGCACATTTGGTGACTCATCAAGTACCTCCTCCCAGCCCTGTGTGGTGCCTAGTACTATTTGGGTTTCGATATTAGCTACCCTTCCCATGTGCATCGGCTAGACTAATGATTGTTCCATCGTACTTTCTCTGTGCTTTTAGTAGGCTTAGTATCTTGTCTGATAGGATCTTACGTGGTTGGAATTGGAGGATATATCTAATACACCTAGGGTATACTTGGAAGGTAACCTCGGTAGACAATCTGGGAGGGCGGTTGGGTGATTTCAGCACTTACACCTAGAGGGCTCTTCACAAGACGCAAAGTAACTACTCTCCTTCCTTCACTGGTTAGTTCTAGTCCCTCATCATCCCAAACTTTCCTTTGGAAGGATAACACCCCTTTGAACACCAACCAAGAGATCCACATGCTGGGAACTCCTTGTATTATTCCTCTCACAGGGAATGTGGGTGTTCCTTTGATGGCCACCTTGAATCTTCCTAGATTCACCCTAGGGCTATTGGTGTGGTTGTTTTCCACTCCAACTATCTTAAATGCTCATGATTCTTCGCAAGTAAGCTCCTTATACCAAGGCTATCAAAGCACTGCTTCCCCTTCACCTGTAGCTACTTCTCCTCCTCCTTCTACCTCATGCGGTGAAAGTATTGATACTAGTAACCGGTAGTATAAAAGGATTAAAATAAGGATGAATAAAAAGAATACACATAAGTCAAGGGGGCACCTGTTCATGTTGGGGGAACCTATCCAACCTCTGCAGTTCATGTTGGATCTAAGCACTCAACCTCTACAAGTCAAGTTGATCTTCATAATCCATCCTTTGTTGATCATGCTGGTGGGATCCTTCCAACATTTCTAGGTCACATTGGATCCAGTCACTCAGCCTCTACAGTTAATTCTTATGGCACTCATTCAACCTCTATAGGTCAAGTTGAACCTCCCCATACAACCTATACTAGGTCATGTTGGAACCATCCACCCAGCCACTAAAGGCCATGCTGGGGGCACACACTCAACTGCTGCAAAGAATGTTGATCATTCCCATCTAACCACTACAGTTCATGTTGGGCCTAGTCCCTCAGCCTCTACAGGTCATGTTGGTGTTAGAATAATCAACTCATAGTTACCTACCTCAGACATTAACCTTAATTATTTGTGTCTTATTACCTAGTTTTCTATATTCCACACTATGCTAGTTACCTTCTACAAGTCTTAGAAGTCAACACATGCTAAAATTGAGTCATGGAGTGCTTGGGAAACATCTTGGAAACCCAATTTAGCATGTATTCTTTATTCCATATCCTCCAAAGTGCATATCTTCTTTTTCTGAAAAGTTTCCTATTTTATTGAGAGTTAAGGAAAAAAGGAAAAGCTAGACTAGGTGTAGTTGACTTGTTTTTTTCCCACATCATCCTCTCTCATTTTCTCCTGATAAAAGAATGTATGAGTTGTATTTCCATCCCTAATTATCTTTCCTACTTGACTTATCCAATTTTTGAGCATCTTGGTAGATTTGGAAACTGCTTTATGCACCTATGGGGGATTTGACTAGATTTAGTAAGCCTACTTTTTGACCATTTCGAATGGAATCCTTATGCATTCGAATCTCTCATGAAATTATATATTACAGCAGCCTATTACTTCATAATTTTGGCTACTATACACTTATTGAATACAGATCAGTGTTATGCTCCAATTTCAGTCTCCTTTGGTGTGAATTTTGCATGTTTGATTAGCAATTTTGTGAGTGTAATTGTTCTATCTCTTGGGTTCAATTTACACATGGTATCAAAGCCTTTGTATATTTATTTCTATCCTTCCTTATTGCTATTTTAGGTTCAACATCTTGACTGGGAGCACATTCTGCTAACTGGAGGGCACCGTTTCTAAGATATGGACCAATCTCAGAAGATCATATTGACTCCATTCAATTTATTTGAGTGGAAAGCTGAGATTGAGATATTTTTGAGAGTGAAAGGTCTCTATAGGGTAAATATGGCAACAGAGGAAGAGCCCAATGCAACTATAGAGAAAATTAAATGGCACAACAGGAGGGATGAGGCCTATGGTCTTTTGTGTCTGAGCATTTCAAGAGACCTCCTCTTCCATATTGATGGATTGACATCACCTAATGAAGTGTGGTAGAAGATAGAAGATATTTTTGAAAATACAGATGAGATGAGAGGACATCAAATCAAGAATGAGCTAATCTCCTTGATTCCCAGTAGCTTCGAGTCATTGCAACTCTACTTTTCCAAGTTTAAGGCCCTTGTTTTGCAATTGAAGTAGTGTGGGATCAAAAATAAGGAAGAGAAACTAGTTTTGGCCATACTCTCTAAGATTGGTCCTGACTATTCAGTGTTTTTTTTTACCTTCCATGCCACCAAGTTGACAGCTCAAGCCTGGAAGATGCCTAAGCTTGTAGAGTTCATGGAATCCCTCACATAGGAGCAAGATAAGTTCGTGATTATGGGCACCATCAAACCTTCCAAAGACCAAGATTTGGTTGCTGGAGATTCAAAGGTGGATTCAAAAATCAAGAAAAAAACTAAAAAGCCACTCGAGAAAAAGAGAGACAAGAACAAGCCTCAAGAGGAGCCCCAAGGTTCCAAGAAGAACTCCCAAAAGAAGAAGGTTTCAATAATGTGTTGTATGTTTGTTATACCAAAATCCTGTCACCACCATGTGATAAGACCTTTGACTTACATATTTGCCCTTAAATCCCAGCAGTTGGAGAGAAAACCCATGTTGATTTTCAATCTTTCATAAAAAGACTCAGCACCACGCTTTCCTCATTATCCATGAGCGGTACCTTGCTCACACCACCTATACCTTGTTTACCATAAGCGGTGCCACCACTTATAGCCTTTGGCCCATAAGCATTTTTAACCTGAACTGCTCTGTCATAAGAGGCAAAAGGTAGTACCCTGGATAAAATGGGAAAAATGAGAGGTTTCTCAAGGATTCCAGATCATGAGCCTCATGTCCTCTCTTATCCCTAAAATTGTGGGTCAATTGAGCTCAAGATCCCCATCATAGGATCTTAGAAGCCACCTCCTCCACAAATATCTCAACCATTCCTATCCATTGAGCCTTACAAATACAAGCTCATGTCTATGGTTGAGGGAGGGAACTATAGAGGTATTGTTATGCTATTGGATTGATCACTTGGCCCAAGCCATTGGAGAGCATAGAGAGCAAAGTTGGATCTTATGGGGATGAAGTGTTGGTTTCATGGAGATGCATGTCAAAACTAAGGCTTAATTGGTTGTAAACTTCTCCATTTTATTCTAATGCAAAGCTGATTTTCGTCCCACATTTCTGTTGTTGTTTGATTTCACATGTAAATGTTGTTGGATTCCTTAGTCACTGACATGGATTAATAGATTGTGTCCTGGTAGCTTTGATGTGTTCGCATGTTTAATCTAATTGTAGGTACACATGTTTACTGTCGAAGCAGGCATTCCAGGTATCTACAATATCTAGGGAGGGTCTTCATCCTTTGTTGTTCATTTGTTCTAGATCTGAACCATTCAAACCAGAGGAACAACTTCTGTCCACAGAAGGTGAAATATTCCTGCTTACAATGTTCCAAGTATTGCCTATGATCTCTTGTCAGTGTATCATATGAATCATACTATGTCTCCAAAGAAGGTCCTCTTCTCCCTTGATGATGTTGAAATCACTGAGATTTTGAATGGTAAAATCATAGCAAAAGGTGTTGTAGATCACACTTCGAAGGTATACAAGTTTTCCCATTTTCTACCCTACTCAAACCCCTCTGCTCTTCTGATTCATGCTAATGAATCAATCAAGCTTTTGCATGAAATATTTGGCCATCTTAACTACAAGTATATTTCTGATTTGAGTGAAAAAACTATGGTCATAGGGTTACCAAAGATCAAGTTTTCTAAGGGAGTCTGTCAAAGGTTGTATTTTAGGAAAACACCCAGAGCACAAGTATGAGAAAGCTAGTCATGAGAGAACCTCTGCACCTCTGAAGATGATCCACAGTGACATTGCTGGTCCATTCCCTTATATGTCCATGATTCAATCCAAATATGCATTGACCTTCATATATGACTTTTCAAGGCATTGTTGGGTTTACTTCCTAAAGCATAAGTCTGAAGTTTTTGACCTCTTCAAAGTCTCTAGAGCCTTGGTTGAAAACCAGTCTGGGAGGAAACCCAAGATCCTCAGATTTGACAATGGTGGTGAGTATTTCAAGTCTAATTTCATTCAGTATTGTAAAGATGCAGGTATTCAGATGCACCAGTCAAACCCTTACACACCACAACAAAATGGTGTTGCTGAGAGAAAGAACAGATCATTGAAGGAGATGGAAACCTGCATGATGGAGGCTAAGACTTTGCCACCAAATTTTTGGGTCAAGGCTATAAACTGTGCATCCTAAATCTAGAATAGGGTGCCTCATAAGCATCTTGATGGTATGAATTCTTTCGAATCTTGGAGTGGGCACAAGCCAGATGTGACCCATTTCAAGGTTTTTGGCTCAAAGGCTTGGGCTAGAATTCCAACTGAAAAGAGGAAGGCTTTGCAGCCCCAAAGCCAAGAGTGCCTATTTGTTGGGTATTCTGAAGATTCAAAAGCATAAAGTCTGATCAACTTGAGCACTAACAAAGCTTTCATTTAAATAATTGTTCAATTCCAAGAAGAACCTTTAGTAACAGTTGAAGTTGGAGAGTCTTCTTCACCACCAGATCCATTGATTGTAAGTGGAGAGACTAATGAGTTTGCTGATTCTGATATGTATGATAATGATTATTTTATTGCAGATCCTAACAGTCCTACAAGACCAAAATAAGCAGAAAATACCATTCATGTAGCTGGGGAACTAGCTGGAAATCCTAGTGACACTAGGAGGACTAGATCTCAGTTTGAGAGTACCCTTTGTGTGAAAGATCCTATATTTGCTAAGAAGTGCTATCTGATGGTTGAATCAGATCCATGGACATATGAAGATGTATTATATGATCCAATATGGAAAAAATCCATGAAATAAGAATTCATCTCGCTCCAGAAGAACAACACTTCGGAATTGGTTGATCTTCCCCCAGGGAGGAAGCTAGTTCAATGTAAGTGGGTTTTCAAGACTAAGTTTTCTGCTGATGGTTCACCTTTGAAATATAAGGAAAGATTAGTAGCCAAGGGATACTCACTAGTACATTTTATTGATTACAATGAAACATTTGCACCAGTGGCAAAGATGGACTCCATAAGGCTAGCTCTAGCCATTGCATCCTCGAAGCAGTGGGAGGTACATCACATGGATGTGAAGTGTGCTTTCCTAAATGGAGATATCACTGAAGATATTTACATGCAGCAACCTGAAGGGTTTGTTTCTAATCCATCTTTAGTGTGCAGGTTAAATAAATCATTGTATGGGCTCAAGCAAGCCCCCAGGGCTTGGTATGCCAAGATTGATGGCTTTTTGCTATCATTGAGTTTTGTTCGATGCAAGTCTTATCCTAATGTCTATTTGAAGATGATTCATGGTTCTTTGATGATTATTGTCTTGTATGTGGATGACCTTCTGATTATAGGAAGTTCAAAGAAAGAGATTGCCTCCTTGAAGGATGGAATGAACCATGCATTTTCTATGACATATTTGGGATTGTTGAGCCAATTCTTGGGTCTTGAAATTGCTCAATCCCAACATGAAATAAAAGTACATTAGTACAAGTATGCTCTGTATTTTCTGAACAAGTTCAACATGAAATATTTCGAGCCAAGCAAGACTCCCTTCCTTTCAGGGGTTAAGCTTGAAGAAGCAGGTTCTTCTCCTATGGTAAATAATACACTGTATAGGCAGTTGATTGGGTGTTTTCTTTATCTTACACACACTCAACCTGATCTATATTATGTAGTTAGTGTGGATTCAAGATACATGGATCAGCCTCATGAGATTCATTGGAGAGAAGCCAAAAGCATCCTAAATTTTGTTCAAGGAACAAGAACTCATGGGATCTTCTACAAAGAAAAATCTGATCTTGATTTGATTGGGTTTACTGACAGTGATTGGGCAAGTGAAAATACAGATCGAAAGTCTACATCAGGATATGTGTTCCTTCTTGAAGAATGACCAATCATCTGGTTAAGAGAGAAGCAGAGTGCCATAGCACTCTCATCTACAGAAGCAGAGTATAGAGGAGTTGTAAATGCAGCAACTCAATGTTTGTGGTTGCAGGGGATACTTGGAGAATGTGGTTTTGAATTAGAGTTTTCAACTATTATCTGCTATGATAATAAGAGAACCATTAGAATATGCAATGATCCAATTCAGAGACAGTGAACCAAGCACATTGAGATCCATATGCATTACATCAGACAACTTGTGCATGAGGGCACCATTGATCTACTCTTTTGTGCATCTTCAGAACAAGTAGTAGACATCTTCACCAAATTTTTTTGTGAGACTACCTTCAGCAATCTCAAATCACTGTTGGGGATTGCTGATCATGCTATGAAGCATGCTTGATGACAATATTTCCATTTTCTTTTTTCCTATCCATGTTTAAGGGAGGATTTTCCCACTGGCTTTTTACCTCTTTCCTTGGTTGTATGGACAAGCAGTGTGTAAAGGGTGACTAAGCAGTATGTAAAGGGTGACAAGCAGTATGGACAAGCAGAGCTAACCTAACATAATGCTAGCTTGAATGATTAAAAACTAACATGGTATCAGAGCTAACCTGAGAAGAAGACACTGTGCAGCTGTGGGAACTAGGGATTCCTACTTTGTGGATCTCTCTCCACATATTTTCAGCAAAAGAAGGTTGGAATAACTCTCCTCCCTAGGGCACATCTTTCTGTTGAAGCAAAATCCAATTTTGAGGTTTTTCAGTTTTCGACCCGACACTACTACTAGAAATTAGGGATTTTCACAGAAGAGGAATTTTTTAGTGAGCCCAGGACTAGATTGATCTCCTCTCTAAAATCAAAGTTAGGGATCAAATTCAAACCAATTGGTCGAACAGAATTCTAGAAAAGAAAAACCCTAATTTTCTCCTGAACCAGCTCTGCAGGATTTCAGCTCCAAATCCATATCTGACATCTTGACCTGGTAAGATCTAAATATTTTGTATTTCCATTTGATGTTCTTAGTTAATATGTCTCATCATACAAGGCTTGATGAAAATCTTGAGGGAGGTGATAACTTTCGAGCTTGGAAGTATAGGATCTCCGTGGTCCTAGAAGAAAATGAGTTGGACTCCTATATCAATGAGGAGGTTCCAGTTCCAGAGGGAGATGAGGCAAAGGCCTTACATAAGAATAATTTAGTTATGGAAAAGAGGATCATTGTTGATTCTATCAAGGATCACCTCATACCACAGGTGTCCTCCCTAAAGACACCTAAATCTATGTTTGATGCCCTAACCAAATTGTTTGAAGGGAAGAACATAAACTGGAAGATGACTCTAAGAAACCAACTAAAGAATGTGAAGATTCATAATGAAAAAACATCCAGTATTACTTCACAAGAGTTTCTTAGATCAAGGAACAACTGGAAGCAGTAGATGAAGAAGTGGAAAATGCAGAGATTGTGATGACTACCTTGAATGGTCTCCCTAGATCATGGGACTCCTTTATTCAACGGATCTATTCTAGAAAGAAGTTAGTCAAGTTCAATAGACTATGGGAAGAGTGCTCTCAATAAAAATATCAGATAGTAGCTGGAGAAGAGAAGATGGGAAGTGAAAATCAAGCTTTCACGGTACACTCCAAGTCAACCAAAAGAAGATCTCATCACTCCAGAGGTAAGCACTCTCACAAAGATAACACTAGAAAATATTTGTCTTAAATCAGATGTTATGCATGTGATGAAGTGGGACACTTTGCAATAAATTGTCCTAAGAGACAGAATAAGAAAAAGAGAAACAAAAGAAGACATCATGCTCATGCTGCAGAGGATGATGAACCATCCAAGAAAAGAACTAGATATGAAAGTGAAGAATATTCAAGCAAGGATGAATATGTTTTGATTTCTACTCTCATAGGAAACATTACTCATGGAAGCAATGATTGGCTCATAGATAGTGGGGCTTCCAAACATATGACAGGATTCAAGGAATCCTTTGTGAGACTATCAGAACATGAATCACCTCACAAAGAAACTAGGGGATGACTACCAATATCCAATAAAAGGTAGTGGGGAATCCTCCTATAGGTAAGACTCTGGAAAGTCTATCACAATGAAGGAATTATTGTTTTTACTAGGACTCAAGAAGAACCTCCTCTCCATATCTGCATCAGATGCAAAAGGAATGAGAGTTGCATTCATAGATGGTCAATTCATCATGTTGCCAAAAGGAAAGACTACCAATGATGTGGTTGTGATTGGAGAACAAGAAGGAGGATTGTACAAATTGAAGGGCCATCCAGAACAAGCCTTGGCCCATGACTCAATAGAGCCTAATGAACTTTGGCATAGAAGGCTTGCACATGTGCATTACAGAGCACTACCTTTTGCAAGCAAAGTTGTTGAAGGTCTTCCAGAAATCCAAGCAAAACATGATGGGGTCTGCAAAGGATGTGCGAAAGGAAAGAAGACAAAGAAGACATTTCCAAGTAGCGAAAGAAAAGCAAAAGGAATCTTGGAAATCATCCAGTCCGATGTATGCGGTCCTATGTCATTAAGCTCACTAAGCGGGTATCCATATTATGTTTCTTTTATTGATGACTTTTCTTGGAAGACATGGGTTTACTTCATGAAGAACAAAGACGAAGTATTCAGTAAGTTCAAGGAATTCAAAGCCTTGATCGAGAATCACACTGAAAATAAGATCAATGCCTTTCGATAAGATAATGGTGGAGAATTCACTTCAAATGAATTCAAATATCTATGCAAAGACTCAGGGATTAAGAGGGAGTTGTCCACTCCTTATAATCCACAACAGAATGTGATTGTAGAAAGGAAGAATAGAACTATCATGGAAGCTACAAGAGAAATGCTTCATGATCAAGATCATCCTATGCACCTTTGGGCAAAAGCTGCCAGAACAACGGTGTATGTACAAAACCGTACTGCACACAGAGTACTCGAGAACAAGACTCCTGAAGAAGTCTTCTCCAGAAAGAAACTAGAAGTCATCCATCTCATAATATTCAGCTATCCAGTGTACATACACATTCCAAAAGAGAATAGGAGTAAATTAGATCCTTCAGGAAAGAAGAGTATATTTGTGGGATACTCTGAAAGCTCGAAGGCTTACAGAATATACTTCCCAAGATTCAAGAATATTGATATCAGTAGGGATGTGACATTTGATGAAGATACAGCTTACAACAAATCCAGAAAGAAACCTACCAAATAATCTGAAGAAACAGAAGCACCCAAAATTCATGATACAACCATGAATGAAGAAGCTCAAGAAGAAGATCGAGAATTTGAAGAACCACAAAGACCTATAGATCCACCTCAGGAAAAGAATCCTCGCAAGAGGAAACCTGCTTGGGTACGAGAAATTATCCAAGGTGTGGAAAGGTATGGGGCTCCAGAAGAGAATCATAGAGAAATAAAAAGGACCAGATCCTGCTCCAGGCATGTAGCATTACTATGTGATTCTATTGATAAAGAACCTTCCAGTTATGAAGAAGCGGCAAAATGGAGAATGGAAGGATGTTATGATCGAAGAGTACCAATCGATCATGAAGAATCATGTTTGGGATGTTGTCCCAAGACTAGAAGGGAAGTTAGTTGTGACTTCCAAATGGATCTACAAGATAAAGCATGTTGCAGATGGTAGCATTGAAAAATATAAGGCAAGATTTGTCACATGGGGTTTCTCTCAGAAAGAAGGAATAGATTATGAAGAAACCTTTGCACCTGGAGCCAAATACACTTCCATCAGATCAAAACTTGCTCAAGACTGCCAAATGGATGCTGCAGTATTGAAATGGAAGATACACCAAATGGATGTCAAGATCGCCTTCTTGAATGGTGTAGTGGAAGAGGAAGTGTATATAGAACAGCCACTCGGTTTTGAGACACATGACAGGGAGTCTCATGTGTGCAGATTGAAGAAATCCCCATACAGTTTGAAACAGACACCCAAGACATGGTACGGAAGAATCGACAACTTTTTATCTAGTTTGGGATTTACCAAGAGTAAAGCATATTCCAACATTTACTACAAGGTTGAATATGGCAACCCAGTGATGATTCTACTGTATGTATATGATCTGTTTGTGACAGGTATGGATGGGTTGATTGTTGATACAAAGAGAAATATTGCTGCCGAGTTTGAAATGAAGGACTTGGGTATGATGCATTATTTTCTAGGTATGGAGGTGTGGCAGAGTGCAGATGGAATCTTCCTTAGACAAGGGAAGTATGCAGTAGAGATCCTGAAGAGATTTGGGATGATGGGCTGCAAGACTATGGACACAACTATGGCATCGAACCTAAAGCTATTGAGCGATGCTTCATCAGAGTCGATTGATGCTATGATGTATTGTCATATGATTGGGTCTTTGATGTACCTAATGAACATGAGACCAGACATTTGCTTTGCTGTGAACACCTTGAGCCGGTTCTTGACAGATTCGAGAAATGTTCACTTGATTGCTGCAAAGCATATTCTGAGGTACATGAGGGGTACAATTGATTATGGGCTCAAGTAATATGCGAATCAGAAGATTAACCTAGAGGGTTATGTTGATTCAGATTGGGCAAGCAATGCCATCGATAGGAAGAGCACTTCAGGGTGTTGCTTCAGTATGGGATCAAGTGTGATCTCTTGGTTTAGCAGGAAGCAATCCTATGTGGCACTAAGTACAGCTGAAGCAGAGTATGTCACATCTTGTTAAGCTAGTTGTGAGGCAGTATGGATGAGGAAGCTACTGTCTAATTTATTTGATATCCAGTTGGACGCTACTTGTATACATTGTGACAACCATAGTTGTGTGAAGTTGTCAGAGAATCCAGTGTTCCATGACAAGTCGAAGCATATCGAGATCAAGTATCACTATATCAGGGATATGGTACATAGGGGAATAGTGAAGCTCCAGTATGTTGCGACGGACGATCAGATAGTTGATGTGTTGACAAAGACATTGGCCAGACTAAAGTTTGAGTACTTCAGGGAGAAGCTTGGTGTTCTCCAGATCAAGGTCCCTTCCAAGGGGAAGTGACGAGTCCGAAATCCATTCTGACGAGTAGGTCAGATATAAGGGCTGAGCCATTATGTCATGGTGAGAGGATTTGGTTCCTTCCATGTCAGATATGAGTGTTGAATGCCATTCTTGGAATGGAGGTACCTAGTCAGTTACCAGGAACACTCATTCTGGGACTAAGAGAGCCATTCTGATGAGCAGGTCAGATATAAGGGTTGAGCCATTTTGTCATGGTTAAAGGATTAGGTTCCTCCCATGTCAGATGTGAGTGCTGGCCATTATGGCGAGTAGGTCAGAAGTAAGGGAAATTTCCACTCTCCGGGAGAGTGGAGGCACCTAGTCAGTTTCCAGGTAGCTCAGTCTGGGACTAGGGGCCATTCTGATGTGACTGTAGGATTGGTTCCTACAAGATCATATTTGAGTGCATGCCCTTCTAGTGAGTAGGTCATATGTAAGTGCTGGGACATTCTAGCGAGCAGGTCAAATGTAAGGGCAATTTTCATTCTCCGGAAGAATGGAGGCACCTGGTTAGTTACCAGGTAGCTCAGTCTGGGACTGGGGGCCATTTTGATGTGGCTGTAGGATTGGTTCCTACAAGATCAAATGTGAGTGCATGCCTTTCTGATGAGTAGGTCAGATGTAAGTGCTGATCCTTTTCACAGATGATAGTAGTTGTGTCTTATCATGCTGGTGAATGTGAGTGCTAGGACTTTCTAATGTGATTATAGGATTGATCCTATATGATCATATGTGAGTGTTGGGCATGCCTTTCTAACAAGTAGGTCAGATGTAAGTGTTGGGCATGCCTTTTTGACGAGTAGGTCAGATGTAAGTGTTGGGCGGGCCATTCTGATGAGTAGGTCAGATATAAGCGCTGAATAACACCTACATGGTGGCTAGGCCTACAACCAGCATGAAAGAAGGATGGCTCTGTAGAACTTCCTGTGACGAGAAGAATCATGAGATAGAACATATGATGATGACCAGAGAAGATACAGATCGGGCTATGATCCAGATCCAGTTATGATGTCTCGGAGATGATCTGATCGAGTGATGATCCAGATCTAGTAGTGATGATCTAGATCGAATGATGATCCAGATCCAGCAGTGATGATCTAGATGAAGTGATGATGTCCAATAATGATCTAGATCAAGTGATGGTCCAAATCTAGTGATGATGTCCAGTGATGATCCAAATCCAGAAATGAAGATGACTTGAAGATGCATATGACGAGAAGATCCATAGAAGAAGACTAGTGATGAAAATTGTGTCGAGAGAATACCTTCCTAGTTAAGAGGGATTTTTGATGTAATTGTAACTTCAAAATGTATTCACTTGTATTTCTTATTCACTTGTAACCCGATGTTTATTCTGGGATGTTCTTATGTCATGGCATCCCCCTATGTTCCAATCAAGAAGATCTATAATGTAAACAAGTCATGTCAAGTCATGTCAAGTCATTGTGGGTAACCCTCCTATTGTCTAAGGGTTAAAGTCCCCATGGTTTTGAGGCACTAGGGTTATTAGACTCACCTAGTGAAGTCGGCCCTAGTAGGGTTTTAGTCATGTCGGGAATTAGTATAAATAGAGAGGTGACCTCTCTATTTATCATACACTCATCCACACTCAGTTGTAGTGCATAGCTAAGGAAGAGAAAGACACTGGGGCAAGAAAGAAAGAGGTTACTGCTGTCAAGAGATCATCTTACTATTTTGGGGTTTTACCTTTTGTGCTGATTCTATCTCTGAGGAAGTTGCGGGGTTTTTTCCATTTATGGTTTCCCTGAGGAAAAACACTGTGTTCATTGTTTCTTGTGTTTGATTGCTATACTTTTTGTTCTCTCAGTTAAAGATCCTAACTTAATGCTAGCTTGAATGATTAAAAACTAACAAAACCTGTGCGATAGAGGCCGTATCAACTGAACCCGCGATACAAAGAACATGTCAAGGCTCAGCTCGACCGTATGTTGGACACTAGAATAATCGAGCCTATTGAAGAATCATAATGAATAATCTCTATGGTGGTTTAGGACAAGAAGACTATAGAGGTTCGCATTTGTGTCAACCTGAGAAAATTGAACGATGCCTGCCTGCATGATCCATTTCCAACTCCCTTTACAAATGAGGTCCTTGAAGGGGTAGGCGGTTAGGAGATGTACTTCACGGATGGATTTTCTGGGTATCACCATTTTCGAATTGCAAAAGAATATTGGCATAAGACCACATTTGGTGACCGAATGGGGTTGTTTTCAATATACAGTCGTGCCCTTGGGATTGAAAAATGCACCAGCGATATTTTCTCGGGTGGTCGTCGTTACGTTCAAAGATTTCATTTAGAAGTTCTTGTAGGTATACATGGATTATTGGATAGTTTATGTTTTGGTTAAGGATCATTTAGCAAGCCTGCGATTAATGTTGGAAAGGTGTCGACAGCATCAAATTGCATTAAATTCAAAGAAGTGCATTTTTTGTGCACCATTTGGCATGTTGTTAGGACACATAGTCTACAAGCAATGTCTGTTGATCGACCCTACGAAGATCATGCTTATTCTTAGTCTACCAGCACCGACAAATGTGAAGATGCTTCATGCGACGCTGGGACACATGGGGTACTATCGCAAGTTCATCAAAGGATATGATGTGATTACTTCCCCTATGGAGAAGTTGTTAAAAAAGGATGTTGCATTTGACTGGAATCACAAGTGTCAAGGAAGCATTGACACACTAAAGGCCAAGATGGCGTCGGTGCCTATACTTGTATTCCCTTATTAGAACAAGGAGTTCCATGTCCATGTCAACTCCTCTTCTATTGCACTGGAGGTAGTACTTGTGCAACCAGGCGAGGGTGACTTGGATCATCTGATTGCATTTGGCAATTAGGAAGCTGTCTTTTTTTGAAAAGAATTACACAAGCACTTAGAGAGAGGGATTGGCCATGGTTTATGCACTGCAAAATTTTAGGCACTATCTGTTGGGCGGTCACTTGAAAATGTTTATGGGCCATTCTGCTTTGCAATATCTAGTCAATAATCTTGTGTTGGGGGGGAATATCTGTCGATGGCTGCTACTTTTCCAAGAATTTGACTTTGAGATCATTGTGAAGCTAGGACAATTGAATGTTGGTCCTAATCATCTATCCCACATCGAGACCAAAGAAGAACCTACCAATATTGATGATGGATTTCTTGATGCACGGTTGTTCTGGGTAGATATCGTAGAAGACTATTATGCTTCAATCATTCAGTTCTTGGAAACTGGAGTTTCCCTAGAGCACCTATCAACTAGTCAGAAGAAGCAGCTGGTAGTGAAGGCTTCATATTTCCAGGTGATTGCTGGGAAATTATATAAACTTGGACCACATAAAATCTTGTGATGATGCATCTTACCACATGAGAAAAGACCTATTCTAGCAGAGGTGCATACAGGGATCGTGGGAGGCCACTATGGAGGAATGGCTACTACACGTAAGGCGTTGCGCGTCGGGCTATGGTGGCCTACTTTATATAATGATGTGACAGATTATGCATAAAGCTATGATGTCTATCAGTGTGTTGGAAAACCATCATGGCGGGATGAGATGCCACTGGTCCCATGGGTAACCCTACAAACTTTTGATAAATGGGCCATGGATTTTGTGGGTCCAATTAATCCAAAAGGAAAGAGGACTGGTGCACGGTACATCATTACAACAACTGATTATCTGATGAGGTGGGCAGAGGCTGCGCCAGTTGTGGACTGCACCGCTTCAATGGTAGCAAAGTTCATATTTGAGAATATTGTGACACAGTTTGGATGCCCCAGGATATTCATGAGTGATCAGGGAAGTCACTTTATCAATTGAACGGTCAGAGCACTAACCGAGGAGTTGTAGGTGCAACATAAGAAAAGCACACCATACCATCCGCAAGAGAACGTGATTGTCGAGGCTTTCAACAAAATATTGGAAACCACACTTACAAAGATATGTAATGTTAATCGCAATGACTGGGATTTGAAAATTCCATCAGTACTATGGGTATATCGCACCACTTGTAAAATTATGACGGGACAGACATTGTTTAAATTGGTATATGGGCAAGAGGCAGACATGCCTACAGAATACATTGTCCCTAGTTTGTGTATTACTGCTGCAACTGGCATGGATGATGTGGAGGAACTGGAGAAGCGCATCACATAGTTGATCCATATTGAAGAGGACCTCTTTATCACAAGCTTCCATGAGTGCGTTGAGAAGGATCGACAGAAGGCAAGGCATGATCACCACATCAAGAGCAAGCAGTTTACACAGGTAGATTTGTCACTGTTATATGATAGTAAGTTCATGAAGCATCCCGGTAAGTTACAGATACACTGGTTTAGGCCTGTATCTTGTTCATTCAATTACTTCTAGGGGTGTAGTTAAATTACAGCAATTAGATGGTGTGGTGTTACCGAAACTTGTGAATGACAGCCGCTTGAAGCCCTATCAGACGGGGCCTCAACCACGCAATTCTTGAGGCACTACGCAAGAGTAAAAAAAAATAGGGTCGAGTAGTTAGCAGCACATAACTAGATAGCCATATAGAAGAGTTACGAGGGGGTCGCACGCAAGCAGGAGGTTGCACAAAAGGAAGAGGGTTATGACAAGGTGGTCGGTCAGATGAAGGGTTTACGACGGGAAAATATGGTGCATCCACAGGGTCGCCACTAGACAAAGGGATGGAGTTGCGTGACAGGTGGTCACCAGGAAAGAGTGGCTTGCACTATACAAAAAACTTGGTGACAATGACCGGATGTCATGTCATCACGGCTGTCAAAAGTCACATGGAAAGGGTAGTCAAGGAAAGAAACAATGGCATGGTTAATGTCATCAGTTAATGATAGCAGATATTAGGGGCAGGGTGGAAGAATCAATGATGTATTTAGCACATATATGAAGGATCCCATCGTAATAATGCCTCGAGTAAGTCATGATGGAATCTACGTCAAACAGGGGTGTTATAAGATGAGGATCGATCACTGTCTGCAACTCATTTCAGAAAGTACTGCACTGAGTTAAGTTGCATAATAGTTCGGTTGGGTAGTTAGAGGGAGCTCTACTGTGTAAGGTCAAGGTGGTTGAAAGATCAATGCAGACCTCCTTGGGTACTGGGAATCCAGTGAGTGAGAATGTTGTCCCAATAGAGGTTGATGAACAAGTTATGAATTAGTGAGTTAGTTCAGCCGAGATAGAGGTCTCTAGAAAAGTCATCCTTGGCTATGTTTCTCCCAGTCGGTCCGAGGCACCAATGTAGGAAACCACGAGGAATCTGAATGGGACCAGCGTTCCTGCTGCACTTGATTAAGTCTACAGGAACATGGAAGCGGGTCCTTCATGTAGCGTTGGATAAGCCTAGAAGGACCAAGTGGCCAGATGTGGCCTTAGCTAGCCTACATGGAAGGACCAAGTGGCCAAATATGGCCTAAACCATCCTAAACGGAAGGCCCAAGTGAACAGAAGTTCGGCTCCAGACCAGGCCAACAACCACTTGGTGAAGGATGACAACACCTGAAGAATGAGGTGGTATACGTCAAATTTGGAGCACAATGGCCTCTCTCATTAGATATCAGTCCAGAAGTTTGATTACATCTGCTACAGCAGACATGCAGGAAGCGGTTATGACCAGAACTATGAGTTGGAAACACATATCTAACAGTTTCTGCTTTTTAGGATCAACGAAAACAACATGGCCAGCTGACGTGGCTCAAGAATGAGCCACAAGACTGTGTTGGGGGGTTGTTGGGAGGGGTTTTGGCAAGTGAGTTTCACAACACCTCAAAGGTTGTGCAAGCTCACGTGACACCGCGTAGGACCAAATCCATGTGATAGAAGGAAGATAACCACTTTTGGAATTTCTTATGCAATTTTGTACCATTTGACCACAATTTGTGCATATAGGTCACTAGTTTGTTATAATTTTGTTAGAAGTTTGTTAGAAGTTAGTTAGAAGTGGACCTTGGATGTAAAGGTGCAAGCCTATATATAGAATTAGAATTGTAATTGTAAGGGGATCTCGGTCATATCTATAGAATTATTGCATAGCATCATAGAGGAGAAAGATCAAGTGATCAGACTGATTTTGCAATCTGTTCTGTGTTCTTGTCACTTTATCCTGTTTTGAGGGTTTTTGAATCTTGGGTTGTGATCAGTATCCTATTGTGGAGAAGTACTGTATGGTGTGGATTTGTTGTGCAGAAAAAATATGACATCACGGATGTTTCCCTAAATTGATCTTGTTTCTTATTTATTTCTTGTATTTATGTGTTGCGATGTCAATGATGAATGTTTACTAAATCTGTTATACAAATGAATGTTACTACTATGATGAATAAGTAATCGATGCGACCTGTTAACGATCCTCTAGTTATGCTGGTAGATTTGTGATGAATGCTACGGTTCTGATTAACTGTCTTTTAAGGACCTGATGATTATACTGTTTAGTTGGTGATTCCCTACCATCCCTTCTTACTATCAAAAACTTGGTTCCGGCAGCTCTCCCTTGACATCTCGGGTGAGACTTCATCCGCTCTGTGGGTGTTGTTGGGTAGGGTCAAACCTGTCTAAGCCAGTGCTCAAGGAGATAGCATTGGTTGGGCATCGATAGAGTGGGAACCCCTGTCGACGAGGCTTTGTTGGTGGGTTTTGCTAGCACTCATACAAAGAATCTATGTATGAAGAAAACAATAGACTAGAGGTATAGGATCCTTGAACATAACAACATTTCTCTTATTGAAGGAGAAAAGAAGTATGATGCTGGAAACAAGACTAAATAACATGAGAGGTGCCATGCTCTAAAGGTAGGATGTTCTCAGTCACAAGATTTTGTCATTGATTCTGGAGCCTTTTTTGTAATCACACAGATCACATAAGGTTACCAATAATACACATATAGAAAAATATATTCATACAAGTACAAGAGACAAGAACATGTGATAAAATAACAGATTATATTAGTGAATCACATGAGGGTCCATACATACACAGACCCTGAACCAATTTCTTATCTAAATCAACAACCTATTATATATGATTATAAAAAAGTTATGAATAACTACTTGTCAGCTCAGTCAACTGACATGACTTTGGAAGATGACCTAATCTCCAATTAGTCGGTTAACTAGTCTAGTCAGATCACCGACTAGCTCCTCCAACATCTCCCCCGGGAACAAAATATTTCTTCGTCCTGAAGAAACAGGGGAGATAACGAAACTCTATCTGAATTAGCTTTCTTCCCTTTGTTCTATCTTCATGGGTTGTGCAGTCTAATAGATGGTATTTTCTATACACATACTTCGACTATGGCTTCTGTTGTAATCGCCAATTGGTGTTGAAATTATGCCCAACTGCAGAGAGCTCTCTGGATGTCTATGGTCAAGGTTGTAATGCTGAATAGGGTCGACATTTTCTTCTGAATTGAAAGATCTATAATATTATTCATGTCATATTTTTCATTTGCTGTGTCCATCAGCCTTCTCATTTGTGGACAGATTGTGTCTAGTTTGTCGATGCTAGGAAGATCCTGGTTCACCCGCTGATGAGCTTGTTTCTCTAGCTTCATTAGCTTCATTGTTTCCAATACAATATGATCTTGTATTGTTCTCCTCATTGCTTCATCAAGACCCTGTTGATTTTCTATCATCCTAATATGTTCTCAGGTTTCTCAATCTTACTAAAATACTCAGCCATAGTGGGTGTATGAGTTGCGCAGTACTTCTTCTGTAGTAGCTGACTCCTCCAGATGTTCTTGCAGTACCTTGTGTGCTTCTGAAAATGTTGTGTACTGTTGTCTTAATAAAACATATGTTTATTCTTTTTTCTCCTCTTTCCTGGCCCGTAGCTGTGCCTAAAGGTTCGACACGACACTTTCTAGCAGCTGGCAAGCTCTCTCTAGTGGTTTGTCTATGTCAGTCTCATTTGCTCCTGGTAAAATTGTATGAGTCAAATTCCTGCATTTGGTCAAGAATTAGACTTGTTCTTTTTTAAGTTTGTCTATATTCTCTTTTCTGCTTTGATTTCTCATTGTAGCTTCCTTAGTGAGTGATCCCAATAGCTGATCCAGTTCTCCATCTCTAAGTTTTGGTGTTTTGACTACAGTAGTCGACCCTAGTTGATGAGGGTGGATGACTATCGGTGCCTGTTGTGTTTGTTGTTGTTCTTTTTTCTTCTTTTCTTTTCTTTTGCTCTTATGTTTGGAATGATGGACCACTACTAATCCTAATGGTGCTAATGTTGTTTCTTGTTGCTGTGTGTGGTTCTCTTCAGTCAAAGGGTTCTCCATCGACTGGACTTCTTTTGTGGAAGGGTTAGCTTCCTGAATTACATGGGTGGCACTTATGTTTGTTTGTGCTTCCAATGGTGGTGAGGTTGGTGGTTCTGGATTATGAGGCGATTCCAGTGCTAGTGGTGGCGATAGTGGTTCTGGGTTTGGTGAAGGTTCTAAAGTTGGTGGTGGTGATGGCGATGGTGAGTGATCTAGGGTCACTGGAGTGGTTGGAATGCATTTTTTGATATAGGATCTTCATCTTCTGGTTGTGGGTCGGTAGGGCCATCAGATTCAACAAAGTCAAAGAGGTTGTCGATGGTTTTCTCGATTTCTAATACATCACCCTGATCATCGTCCTCTAGGTCTCCGACTGGTTCATTGGTTGGTGTGAAGGTTGGTGTGAAAGATGAATTTCGTACTGCGACAACCTGGGATAACTTGTCGAGATTTCTAAGAAATGTCGATTGAATGACTCCCACAAGTTTTGGCGGTGGTGAGGCTTGGGTGGTTTGTAAGGTGAGGCTCTGTTGGGAAGAGCTCAACTCTAACAGTTTATGACTGGTGGTGATCTGCTGATCTTTGAGAAATATGTCAGGTAGCTTATTAATGAACTATTGGAGGTCAACATATTTTTCCACTCTCTCCCTAAGTGTTTCCGGCATTGCACTTTTGCACAAGTCAGTAGGACTGATGTTGGTCGAAATTGGCATATTTTCCTATATTATTTGGGTTGGAGATGGGCCGGGGGAGTTGAAACTAAATCAATGGCTTCGACTACAAGAGGGTTTTTAAGTTTTACCTTTTTAGCTTTGGCTTTCCTTATCTCTTCTTCAACAAATCATTTGAACTATTACTCGAAAGAGAATTTATTTTTGGAAGCATCTATCAATATGTCAGTTTCCCTAGCATGTAATTCATCCTCGTCCTCTGAGATTTCTTGGAGGATAAGCTTGCGCTTCCCTTCTCCTTTTATTGTAATCTCTAGGAATTTCCAAGACTTGGCAATTTCTGCAGCTATTTGTCGAATGTTCCTCTTCCTCAGCTGATATTCTGGCTTATCTATCTTTGTTTCTTCCTCCTCCTATTGTTGAGTCGGTACCATGGTGTTTTGTTCTATCGGTACCATGGCTTGTTTTTCTGTCGGTGCATTTCCAATTTGGAGGGGGTTCTGCTCCATTGTCGAGCTGTCTCCCAAAGTGAAGGTACTAATATGAAGGTGAACTTCATAGTATTGTTCCTTCTCCTGGTCGGTCAAATATTCGACAATAGAGTGGTTAATCTCTTTTGCATCCTCTGGTATAATTATTTTGGTTTTGGTCTGTCTGGCTAGTTCTATAAAAATATCCTTGGTTGTTGGATAATAGTTGAGTGGCTTTTCTTTTGCCGTGGAACCTTGTGCATGCCATACCGCAGTGTGGTCGAGTTCCAACTGGATGTGTGTTCTAGGAGGCAAACATCTTCAGATGTTTTGAGACACCCTCCATCTAGCTGTTTGAATTTTAAGATTTTGAAACCAGTGTTCTAAGAACACTTTTCCTTCTTCTTGTTCCTGTGGAGTTCTAGCCATTGAGAAAGGCTTGAAACGTCACATGTGAAACCTTGTCATCTCTAAGAAGTCTTTATACCCGACTGGACATAGGTGGTGCATAGCTATCCATATTAACAGTGATGGGAATCTGATTATTGCACCTGATTCCTAGCACTTTTCACAGATAGACTTGAGCATGTCAGCCATGTATTCATCCCGATAGTATACTTTCCCCGATTCTGCTATGTAGTCAACGACTTCCAGCATGACGAATTTCAAATCATAGCCTCGTCCTATGATATTCAGACCTATGGATACGATTTTGGCCACTATTTTAGGTGTATTGGCTTTAATTTGTCTGATAACTAACCCTTTTGAATTTTTCCCTGTTGACGTTCCTGTTAATATTTGGAGCAACCCTTCTTTGATACCTACAATAACAGGGTCACCTTTTTTTGAAATCCCAGTAAGTTTGTACATGGTTTTGACTGATATTTCCACTGGTTTATCAAAGTAGAGCTTCCCATTGTGGTACCGGCTGATGATGAATTTGGCGATATTTTCTTTTGTCCCTCCAAAACTCGTCATGAGGGATCCATTCATGTAATTCAAAATGGTGCTCTAGTTTATTTTTCTCCCTTCTTCTGTCATTCTTGAGTTACCTTTGTAAGCCCATTTTTTTTATTTCTACCCAGTGATGCACCCATGACACCTCCTGCACTTTTGTGTTTTTAATGTTTTGCAGTCATTTCACTAGTGGGCTTACAACGGATTCCAACTCTTTTGCTTTGGTTGTCATGGATCTAGTTTGTTTTGGGGCCATTTCATCAGTTTTTGGTTCGGCTTTCTTCGTAGTTGATTTTCTCATGGAAGTCTAGTAATTTTGTCGCTCTAGATCTTGGTAAAATGATATGAAATCTTCGTCCGCTGTAGCATTTATAGGTGGAGTGGACAGCGATCTTGTCAATGGTTCTATTAATGGTGGATTTGATGGTAGAGGATGCTCTATTGAAGGCTCTTTTAATGTGTTCTGGTTTCGGCACTCTCTCTGACCATAGTCATGATGGGTTGATTTGACCTTTTGATCCTCTTGTCTATGTCGATGATATGGTCAATATGTGGTATGTCGATGGTGAAAATGTCGATTATTGCCAGGTGGTGTTCTACTACATCTGTCGAGATTTCCTGTCATTTTGGTTTATTAATTCTTGCACATGATCTAGGAACTAGGAATCAAAATCATCAAAGAATAATTAACAAATACTCATGAATTGGAAAATAACTGGAACCAAAATAGGTTTCCTCTCTGTATATTTTATAAACAATAATGGGTTACAATTTCCATGCTGAGCAATGGCTTAACTCCATGAATAATTCGAATACCTAAGGGACAATTCGAATTCAATGAGTGATTCTAGCTTAACTGACTCTTTGCCATGCAATCTCACTCAGTTAACCACTTGAATAAAACCCTAATTGACTCACCAAACCCTAACTGAAGTCGGAGTGCAATAAATGACTGAATCTCATCTGAAGGAGATCAAACACATGTCATAGCAATCCAACCATCAAGTGCTAGTCCTGCATGACTCCAATGAACCCTGATGAAGTTAACTGAAGCTGAACTGACCATCAGAAGTTGGTGGAGGTGCCTTGTTGACTCCAGTTCATTAAATAATAATAAATAATCATTAAATAATATATTTAATGAATGGAGGCACCTTAACTGATTGTAACTGACTGGTTGAAATGATTGTAACCACCAATTAGTTATTAGGTGCATTAATATCACTCAGATCACCCTCGGAGTGCTCCAGTTAGCCTCCTTGACTATAGGAGAAGGCTAAGTTAGCCTCCTTGACTGTAGGTAGGCGTGGGTGTGACTGGATGATGGAAATTAATGCTCCACTGATGTCAATTAAACTTAGGATAGTGGTTTAACTAGGCCAATTTGACCAAAAGAGTGTGTATGATGGTAAATGTCTCCAACATGGTTTTCTTTGATTCTTTTGGATTTTAGGTTTTTGCTTTTTCTAGTTTTTGATATTTTTTGTTAACAGTTATAAAACCATTTCTCTTTTGATTTTTTTTTTCAAATTTTTCAGTATTGGTACCGCTTTAGTCGGGCACCATTTACCAATTTCTGAAATACTGTGCCCTGTAATGTTCTCAATCAGACTGAGCCATTGGCATTGATTTTTTGACAATATAGGGTCCCATCCACTCTGTGTGGAGTTTCTTTGTTTTTCCTATCACCCAACTGTTATACAGTAGTGCAAGATTTCCAATCGACAAGTTTTTGTTTTTAATGTTTTGGTCGTGCCAAGCCTTCTATTGTTTCTGAATTTCCTGGTGTTGTACAATAATTAGTTGGTGCTCTTCTAGTTTGGGTAATTGCATTAGTCGGTCCTTCCTTGCTTCCTCAACATTGATGTGTAAGATGTCAGCTCTTACTGGTGTCTATTGTCGGAAGTATAAAGGGACGACTGCTTCTTGGTCATAAACTAATCAAAAAGGTGTTTGGTATGCCGATTGTTTATATGTTGTTATGTATGCCCATAATACTATAGGAATTTTTTCATCCCAGTCGTCTTTGTTGGCATTGCAGATTTTGGTTATACCTCTTGTTAGTGTTTTGTCGAATTCCTCTATCGCCCCATTCAACTGAGGGTGATAGGTTGTGCTTCAATGGTGGTCGATTTTGAATTGTTATGTTAGTGTTGCAATGGTTTTATTGATGAAGTGTGAACCATTGTCACCGATTAGAGTTATTGGGAAGCGAAAACTAGTAATGATACTTTCATAAATGAATTTAGCAGCTACCTCACTAGAGCAAGTTTCGACAGGTTCTGCTTATGCCCATTTGGTTACATACTCTATTGTTGTTATGATGTACCTTGCACCTGTTCTTTTTGCTGGGACTGGAAATGTACCTATAAATTCGATAGTGTAGATTTCGAATGTTAATCTTGGGTTTATGGATATCAAGGGAATCTATGTGCTAGGTAAAGGTCAACCTAGATGTTGGCAGGGATCACATTTTCTAACAAACTTCTTACAGTATTTGTAAAGTGTCGACCACCACAATCCTGATTGTTGGATTTTCTTGGAAGTTGTATCCGACTAAAAATGTCCTCCTGCTGGTCCATGATGTGCTTCATACATAATGTTTTCTTGTTCATGCTCTAAAACACATCGAAGGAATACTTCATCCAAACCCATTTTGTACAAAAATCCATTGATTAGACTATATGGTGCAGCTTTCATGGCTAGAATTTGTTTCTTCTTAGTATTCATGCCCTCAGGTGCTTGTCCATTCTCTAGAAATTGTGTTATTTCTTCCAATTTTGTAGGAATAGCTTCTATTCGGAATAGATGTGCATTCGGCAGGTCATCTTCGACTCCTGTTGGTTCCTCCCCCATGTCAATTCTCAACAAGTGGTCGAGCCCGACATTTAGTCTTCCTGGTCGAACGACGACTTTGAATTCGAATTCTTGGAACAGTAACAACCATCGACAGATTCTTCCATGGTGTAGAGTCTTGTTTACCAGATATTTAAGTGCTTGATGGTCAGTGTAGACTATGAAAGGGTTAGCCAATAGGTAGTGTCGATACTTTTGGAGTGCAAATACCATCCCTAGTGCCTCCCTTTCTGTTTTTAGTAGTTTCATTCTGCCTTATTTAATTTTTTGTTGTTGTAAATGATTGGATAGTCCATTCCATTTTAACCAGTTTGTGTCAAAATTACATGGAATTTGATCGACCAATTTGGGAAACTAAGAATGGGTGCTTTGACTAACTTTATTTTTAATGTGTCGAATGATGTATCACAATATTATGTCCAGACGAACTCCTGATCTTCTCTTAACAGTTCTTCCAATGGGTATGTCATATCTAAGTAGTGTCGAATGAATTTTCTATAATATCCCGTATGACCTAGCAATACTCTGACCTGTTTTGGATTCACCGATGGTTTTAAGTTGAGGATTATTTTTATTTTTGCAAAATCAACTTTGATTCCTTCCTTACAGACAATATACCCTAGTGAGATTTCTATAGGGGTTAAGAAGATACATTTTTTTTATATTGAGAGATAACTGAATTTGTCGACATCGTTCCAACATAATCCTTAACCATTTACAATGGTTTTTCAGCATGGAAAAGATCGCCCAATCGTCAAAGTATACTGCCATCGTTTTATAAATGTATTCTTGAAATTTTTTGACAACTACTCTTGAAAACACTATAGGTGCATTCTTGAGACTGACTGGCATCACTCTATAAGCAAATGATCCAAATTCACAGACGAATGTAGTTTTTTCTGGTCTTCTTTGGCTATTGGTACTTGATTAGACCCTGAAAATCCATCCATGAATGAGTAACATTCGTGACCTACGACTTCATTTAGGATTTCGTCGGCGTATGGGGTAGGAAATGGATCTATTAGAGTGACTTTATTTAATTCTCAAAAATTGACACAAATTCTTAACTTTGTCAGTTCATTGTTTTTCGGTTGGATGACCATTGGGCTTGCCCGTTCCAACTAGTCGATGGGGTAAATAATTCCAGCTGTGAGCATATTGTCGATCTCCTTTTTTACCATTTCCTTGTATTTGTGAGCTAACTTGTAGGGTCTTTTCTTGATAAGCCTGGCTTCAGGCTTGATGTCGATCTTCATCTTGCCCATTTCTTTTACTAACCCTTTTAGGTCTTTGTAGTATCGAGAAAAGACATCCTGAACTTATTTTAATAACTCGATGATTTCTGTTGTTTGCTCTTTGCTCCAATAATCTCTGATTTTTTCCATTTTTGGGTCTATTATCATTAGATATGTCAATTTCTATGGTTTTAACTTTTGCGGCCATTCATTATGGCACCTTGCTTTCATTTATATGTCGACTACCTTCATTGAACTGTGAAAATGTCATTGGAAATTATGTTGCCATCATCCGGTCGGTATCATCTTTTTCTGTCAATTTGATTTTGAATATCATTCTGATTAGTTTGACTGTTTTCGGGTGATCAGATTTCCACTAAAAATTTTTCCCATATGTTTGCTCATTTTCTAGTCAGAGCCTCGTCGATTGTGGTATTTTGTTTGATCCAATGTTATGGCATGTTGCATTCGACTGGTTATTTTATGTTGATTTGTTAGTAGTTAGCTGTATAAATGTTTTTATTTGTTTCGTAGCTTCGACTAATTTTTTTGTCTTCTGGTATAAAGTTAAAGTCCTTAATTAAATTTTCTCTAAGTTCATTCCATAGAAATGTTTCACCTCATGCTTCTTCCATTTTATACCATTTATTTGGTATATTGTCCGATGTCGAGGGAAATAGGTGTGGCCATATACGTTCATCTTTGTAACCAAGTCTTCTCCATTCTTTTTCACATGTTCTTATGTGTTTTTCTGGATCTTTTCCTTGTGTGAAGTCAGGAATTTGTGCTTGTTTAGTTAGCTTCCTACCTCCAAACCTTTCTATAAAGAAAGTCGAAGCTGTTGTCCATGTTTGTAATCATGACTAATGGGTGTCCCACCATCAAGCATCTTGTCCTGTAAATGTTTCTACTAGGCTTTGGAGTCTTCCATGTTCACCTAGGTTATTAGAGACTTGTTCTACATGGAGAACTGGTGATTCTCTCTCTTTATACCAAAGATTTTGTTTATTATCTATGTTTATTGGTTTCAAAGAAGGGTATTCCCTTATTTTCTTTTCAAATATTTAGGAATAATCGATACAGAGAAACATTGTCGATTTGGTTTCTTCTGGATAGCCTGGATAGTCCAACAACCCCTTTCTTGTGTTTCATAGTTTTCGATTTCCCAATCATATAATTTTGCATCTGAATTATAGCTAAATGAGTCCTGGTTTCCTAGATGAAGTTCACCATAACTATTAGGTTCAGTATAATCTTCATCATTTTGAATCTGATAGAGTTGTCGAACATCGAATTCTTCGTCTATAGGCTCAGTCGAAGGTTCTCCTTGTGACGGATAAATAGGGACAGTAACTTTCTATCTGTTCCCTTTTATTTTTATTCTTTCTTTGTCCAATGAGATAGATGCCTTCATTTTTCTTCCCCATGGGTGTCCTACCAAGGCCGAGAAGGAATTGGATCCTTCCTTAGGGTCGATGATTTTGAAATCTACTTTTGTCGATATGCATTTTAACGTTGTATCGATATTTCTCCAAACCCAAATGGGTTCGATCAGTCCTTGGTCGGTTAACTTTAAATATATGCCTGATTCATTCAGTCGAGGCCTACACAAATGTTCCCATGTATCCCTCGTCATAATGTTTACTTGGGATGCAAAGTCAAGAATGACTTGTCGAATGTGGTATCCTTAGATTTCAATATCAAAAAGTGGATCAAAATCATTCTTATCCTTTTGATCTAGACTGCATATACTCTTAGTTTGTTTATCTGTATCATTTTTGTTCTTAATATTGTACAATAGGCCAATCAAATGTGCCACCGAATTATCTTTATGTATTAAGTTCAATAGTTCTTGAAGTGTGTTCTGTTGATTGTCATCGACATCTTCTTGTCTGGAAAATTCTTGAAACATGTTTGATGCATTGTTATATAAATTTTTTTGCTTTGTAGGGTTAGGATATTCATTTTTGTTCTTAACTTTGCTTATTCTTGGATTGTCACCTCCAATTTTTGTTCCTTATCTAGTTACTATGTGTAGATTCTTTATGTGAACTATATCACCTTTTTGAACACAAGATAAGACATTAACATTTTTCTTTTTATTAATTTTGTTGAGTATGATGGGACAATCTTCCAATGAGTGGTCACCCACACCACAGCTAGTACAAAACTTTAGGTCGGTTTTGTCTTTATATGGATAGTCCGCATACTGGTGTCCTTCTTTATAGCATGTAAAACATTGTATTGTTCGTTGTGGTCGATTGTCACAATTTCCAGAGAATCGTCCTCGACCTCCAAATCCTCCCTGATGGTTGTTGAACCGGCTCATATCTATGGCCTTCATATTGTTGATTGCTTGGTTCATTCTGTCCATTGTTCCTTGGGACATTGTCATTATTCTAGGTCAATAAATTTGTTTGGTAGACTACCTAATACTATGAACACATTCATAAGGGTCGTATGGTTTCCCATGCCCTTAATGATTATTAACAAGACTTTGTTGTGACAAAACAATGCAGGTTCATGCTACGTGCTATTCGTGATAGATGAACTATGGATGAGCAATAAAATGATTGGAAATCATTTGTTGAAATCCGAACTATGCAACGTTACCCAAAATGCATAAAAATCTATGTAACAACGTGGCACTCCCTAGTCCATGCATTTGATTGATAAAAGGTCTCCGTCAAACCCTAACTTCATCATTCTCCAATTGCCTTCGGGCAGTCTCTACTCTGTTGCGATTTCTCCTCAAGGCGCTATCATTATTTGCTGTATGACAGCCTCCCCCTCATCGTTCTTGCTTGAAGATTATTCCACTGTCTGTAAGAAGGTGTTAGTGTGCCATTGTTTGGTTATTACGAAGGCTATTGGTCAACCTAGGGTTACTCTCCCTCGGCGTTGCCTTATTCAAAACCCTCGACTACAATTTCTTCCTCCTTCGTGGGTGTTGAAGTATTCCTTGAGACAGTGTTAGATGTGTGTTGCGCATTCAATCCTTTCTTTCCTTTCTGCAGAAGGTTTTCATGGGCGTTTTGCAGTTAGATGGTGGCCACACTTTTCAAATATTCTGGTAAGAGGACTGTCAGTTCTTAGCTTTTGTTCATTAATTTGTTTTTTTGAAAACATAGGGTAGTTCTAACAATTTTTAATGGATACCTCTTGTTACAGGTCGACTTCTTCCTTCGGTTGGCTGTGCGAAAATACAACAGCGGTTCAAGGTTAACGGTAAGCCTGGTTTTTAACCATGGCCGCTACTATTTGTTTTGTCCAACTGGAACAGATTGGTTGCGTTGTTAATTCTGTTACCTTAGGGTTTCAGTTTGCTTGTTACTTTCCTTTTGTTGATTAAATTCGTAGTTACAAGGGTTCCTTGAACTGCACGATAGTGCTTGGGCTATGGCCGTGAAAGTATAAAAAAAAAGACAGTTTTACAAACTTGTAATGGTCGTGGCATGCGTAGTCCCTCACATAGTATTTACTGTGTAAATACAAATGTCGAGAGATGACTTGGAAGAAGGGCTTGAAAACCCCGATTCCACCCTACTGTAAATGTTTTATATTTATAGGGTTGAAACCCTAACTAAAATATGAATTATTACCAGTTCTTTCTGGTTATTTTGAGCTTTCAATTCCTTACTGTTTTCATGTATTTATTTAATTTTTGTTTACTTATAATATGTTGACAACATTTGGAATCGGCTGTAAAAGAAAATGTTTTACCTAAACTTTAAAAATTTGTTCTGTTAAAAATAAAATACCTTTGTAACTTATTATAGTAAAAGAATTAGCTCGGTAAGTCAAGCTCACTATAACACTATTTATTTAATTTACTTTTGCGGTGGAGTACTAAAGTAACTAATGGTTACTTTCTTTATAAGTACTGAAAAATGGAAATTATCTTGTACTATTAATGATTGAATTTATCACCCAAGTTACTGTTTGTTCTTAATATTTTAACTTGCATACTTTGTCTATTTAGTACATTTAATAAACAGAACATTGTTGTTCTGGTACTGTCGGATACTTAGTTATTTTAATCGAGAGAGTGTTGGAATTGCTATTATATAATTATTATCCTGCAACGTATAAATAATTTGTGTTTATTTACAGTAATACTAGTTTATTCTCAGTTTATAAAAAAATCTGTGATTTAAGTACTCTCCAACTTATTGTTAAATAAATTTGTTGTCAAGGGTTCTGTACTGGCTTAATAACCTGACTTCTATTTGTTAGAGACTGTAAATTTTAATGCACAGTGCATACCTTTCAAATTTATGTAAGACTGTTATACTCTTATTATATTTTATTAATGTCTTTAAGTATTAATTAATTGCTATATAATACGCAGAGTATAAACAGTTTATTTTTACATAGTCTTTATTTATTTGTACATAGAGTATAAATAATCTAAGTTTGCAATTGTAATAATAAAATATTACTTTAAGTATTACATTAGTATTGCTCTTATATTGTTTGTAATATAAGTTCATTATTATTAATACAACAACGATATTACTTCTTTTGTGAGTACAAAGTTTCTATATTTATTATTTTAATTTTATTATCCAATTTTTGGTTTGGTCTATCTATTTAGTTATGATGCCTGTGTATATTTACTTAATACGCATATAATATTTAAGCTTTATCTCTTATACATATATATAAATTCCTGTGTATATAATAACATTCATTTACCACATATAAAATAAAACAGAATAACAGTTTTGTAATCTGATTGAGCTCAGTTGAAATAAAAGAGGATTTAGTAATTAAATAACTACAGACTAACACAATTAGGTTTAACTGTAAAATCTAACCAATAGATAATTACTCATGCTATTAGTATTGTCTTTTCAGCATAAGAAGTTAGATTCTTTCAAACTGGAAGATAAACAATTATAGGGCTTAAACAGTAGATATACTTAGTCTATCTTTTCTTTATTACAACTAGCATAATCTTCTATCTGTTCTTTGCAATAATCGAATTACAAAGAAAGATACACTATACGAAAGAATAGTTTTTATCTACGTGCATAACAACTATTAGTCAAACAAATAATGTCTTCTAATGATATGTGAAGAATCACTCTACAATTTTTACCATCTCATCATACTACCTTCTTATAATTTTTTCCCCTGCGCTAGAGTACTATCTGGTAAAACCCAAATGTGGAAAAACACAGTGGGTCATTATTTTTCATCCACAAATTCAATTACTGATAAACTAAAACATTTATATTACTAAACCAGCTAAATCTTCTGTCATATAATATAAGCATAGCATTCACTCATTCACATTTATTTAAAACCAAAATAGTTAAGTGACAGAACCTGTTGAAACTGTGGACAATAACAGCAATGGGAGGCCGTTCCTCCCTACCAACTCCTGGAGAGTGCTCAAACAGCGACTCCTCGGGACCCCCGAGCTTTCTCTAATCTCCCTAGTCGGAACTAGGTGCAGCAAGTCAAATACCAGTCTTCAAAACTCAGTATCAATCTGAACTTATCAGTAAGCTCTTCCAGCTAACAAGCTGTAATAAACCAAGTTACTGCAGCAATCCTCTCAGTACAACTTCCTTACTGTTTTTCCCTCTTTCTTCAATGAATTTCCTGAATATCATTCACCTGAATGAATTCTCTCTGGAAAATATCTGAGCCGCCTCAGCTCTCTTCATTGAGTACTTTTAAAAGATTGCCTAGGTCTTTTTGGGTTAGTTGTCATTTAATGAGCCACCTGCTCTGATCCCACTTTCTTGGGGTATCATGACCCCAATTATAGGGAAGTTGCCACCTGCAACTTAGGAAGTGTCTGAGGATGCTACCACTTTTCTTTTTCCCTCCACCTAGTTCCATCCACCAGTTTGACCAGTAACCTCTTTTTAACAGCTCTCCCATGCTGTTGTCTCCACAATTTATTTATTAATAATAAAATATTCTGAATTTACATTCCATTTTTGTTGACTCTGCTGAGTCATCAGTTCCTACTTAGCATTAATTTTAACATAATGTCTCAGGAATATAATGAAAACAATTAACATTATTTACAAAATTGGGGTATGTGACATTTTCAAAGAAAACTTATCTTCTTTTCTTGGATAAAATGTTCCAGGGGGGGATGATTTACACCCTACCATAGGATGTTCCTCTTTAGAATTCCTCCCCCGTGCTAGCTCTGAGATCACGAATGAAAAAAAAGAAATGGAAAAGCAATCCAAACCCTAAGGCCTTTGCAAAAATCAACCAAAATGTCACTACTCAGAATTTGTTTATTCTTTCAACTAGCCCATCTCTTGGCACACTTCCCCTTGTTCCACACAACAAAGGAATCCATCCTTTATATGTTACACAGTCCCTCAAACATGCCCTTCTCTTTAGTTCTCTTCAATATGGACAAGGTAAGATCCAAGCAACTGCCTACTTCCAACTTTCTTTACAAAAGTATGACACCTCTTAGATACAATATTATGACACTATGTACAACAAAAATAACCCACAATTCTCTAATATTGTTAAAATGGTAGCTTGAAATCCCTCTAATGGTGTCTAATACTTCTCAAAAGTCACTCTTTCACCCCCTCCATGATTCATCTATTAGGCGGGTTGAATTTTCTTTCTTCAAAAACTTCTCTCCTTGTCAAAAACAACTCTTTTTCTATCCTCTCTTCTCCTAATCGAATTTTCTTCATAATGGATCAGTGAATGAGGGATGTGGAGGTATTTTTCCTCCACTTATTTCTTAGTTCCACAAATATAGGAGGTGGTTGCTTCTAAATAGGAACTGGGCACTTTTACATTAAGACTTTTAAGTCTCAACTCATTTTTATTTTTCTTCTAACTTTGCATTAATTTTTATCTTATAAGGTTCTGGGGAAAGGTTAACCTAGCATAAAAATGCTCATGGGTTGGATAAGGAATCATCCAAGGCATAAATAATCCCCTCATTGGACCCCCCTTACTCTTCTTCCTTAGTGAACTCATAGCGCATCAGTGCCCTTCCCTGGTCAACCTTGAAATTTTCTTTTGTTGTTGGTCACAAATAGTCATGTTATAAGTTGTTTTTTTCAAACAAAATCGCCATGCTATGTTTATCTCATGGCCTAATGTAACAAAGTCACATGAAACTTAATTACAATATATATTAAATAAAATAATAAAAAATAAGAGTTTTTTATAGGGTCAAAATTGGGCTATTACATCACATTTGTCATTATTTGGAGTTGACCAATTCATGATGGCCTCAATATTTTCTAGATCCATAGGTATTCCTTCCTTTGAAATAATGTGACCTAAATAATGAATTTGATTTTGATAAAAAAACACATTTGCTTAGTTTTGCATACAACTTATGCTCTCTTAAAACTCGAAAACGCATTCTAAAATGTTCTTCGTGGGCATCTTCATTCTTAGAATAAATAAGAGTATCATCAAGAAAAAATAGCACAAACTTATACAAGCACTTGTTGAAAGCATCATTTATAAGACACATGAATGTAGTTTATGCATTAGTGAGACCAAATGGTGTCACCACAAACTCATAATGTCCATAGCTCGTTATGAAGGTTGTTTTGTGGATGTCTTCTTCCTTGATTCTAACTTGATGATAACTAGATGTCAAATCAATTTGTGAAAATATCATTTCCCCTCTCATTTGGTCAAAGAGATCATCAATTCAAGGTAGAGGATATTTTTTCCACTATAACCTTATTTAATTGTGTGTCATCATGCAAAACCTAAGGTTCCATCTTTCTTTATCATAAATAAAATTGGTGCTCCCCATTGAAAAATGATAGGTCAAATGTAATTCCTCTCCAATAATCCTTACAATTGCATTTTGAGCTCTAAACCATTCAAATATACTCATTATTTAGGTTTTTTAACCATTTTTTATATTTTGTCTATTTTATATTTTTTAATAAAAGTTTTTTACATAATTTTTATATGATTCTTTATATTATTTTACTAGAGTAGAGTTTTACTTTGTTTTTTAAGTTGTTTTACCATGTTATTAAAAAAAAAATTGATTTAATTTAAATTGTAGTTTTTCATTTTTCTTAAGTAAAATCATTGTGATTGTTAATAAGTTTTATATATATAAAAAGGTAGGAAAATTATTATTGATGGTGGTGGTGGTGGCTATTAACATCCATTCAGACCAACTTTGATTTTTCAATCATAAAAGGGTAAGGAATAACTTGGTTTTCTTTAGAATTTTATTTGTGCTCTAAAATTTTTAAGAGAAACATTGCTAAATCATCATAGTTATGAGCACCGAATGTTTATGTTTCGAAATTGCAAGTTAATGTGAGTGTGCTTACAAGATATTCTAAGAGAAAGTGATATTCATTTTCAACCCCCTTATTACCACAAAAATGACAAATTCTTTGATCCGGTGTTTTAGAAATTGTCCAATATCATATTTCACTATAAAACTCAAAAAGATTCTTCAAAAAAAATTAAATATTTTTTTTCAAAAAATTTATTTAAAAAAATAAAATTAATATATTTTTTTAATATACCAAACTCATCATTTTTAAAAATAAATTCTCTTTATATTAATAATATAACCACTTGAAACAAAGTTACATTGTAAAGAAATAGCATGTCTATTTTTTTTTCATATGGAAATATGCACCAGAAACCCAACAATACTACCCCACATTAGTAGATGGTAGAGGTGGTAAACCGCCGGCCATCCTCACAGAAAGCCTAACCCCAAAAGACTCAAGGCTCGAACCCGTGACCTCTCCTCGAACTAAGAGAGTGTGCACATATCTATTTACTACTATTTATACCTCACTCCAAAACATAAAGAACAGGATGACATTTACATACTAATATAATTATAAATCACAAGAAATAAAATAACAAATCTTCTAACAACAATTAAAACCTCAAATACATTTACCCAAAAAAATCCATGAAATCTCCATCCATACAAAGTCATTTATACAATCTCAGATATTGGAGTCAACAAAGAAACAACTATAACTTCTCAACTACCACTCAACCAATTGAACAAGTTTTTCAATCAATTCATTATTTATTGCATGAATATAATCTCTTTAAGCGTAACAAAACATGCATACTCAAAACATAAAATGCCCTCAAAACGTGGTACGATAATTATTAAAGAAATTTCTAGTAAAGATTCCTCTACAACGCTTATATTTAGAAAGATATTAAATCATTGCACATACTTTTAAAAGATGATTACTTCTATTTAACTTTCATTTTCACTTTTGTGTGTTATCTCTTCAACGCTTTCTATTTAACTTTCATTTTTACTTTTGTGTGTTATCTCTTCAACGCTTTTTCCAAACTTCAAAAATGATGAGTCAGCTCAATTCTCCATAATAATGGATAAGACTAAAGCTTTCATTAAATATATAATATTTTGAATTCCATACAATGTCTTTAATCGACGCTTAAAGGTGCTACTTCATATAAATTTTTGCAATGATTATCAATGAAGTGGCATGTGCTACTTATCTTTTTATGCAAGTTTTATCTTAGTTGTAAACTACTTATATTATATTGTTACAGTTGATTTTTTACGATCCATTTTAATTATACATTTTTTTTAAGTGATGTTGACCTAACCAAATTTCTTCTTTTTTTTAAATAAAGGTCAAGGTAGCCATGACTTTAAAGATTAAAAAAAAATATAATAAAGGTTCTCATCTAAAAAAGGGATTGAAACTTGGGATTAAAGGTTCTTAATTGAAGAATGAATTGAAACTATGGATTTTATAAATTGAGAATACTTGTAAAAAAACAATTTGAAAGAACCATGACAAAAACAAATTATTTTGTCTTACGTAAATTCATCATGTTATGAATGATGACAAAACAAATTATTTTGTCTTATGTAAATTCATTAGGTTATGTTTTTTTAATTATGTTTAAGATTTCATAAGATTTAGTTATTTAGATTATACAAAGTGATATAGAATTATATCTTTTTTAATGAATATTATTAATTGAATCAAGAGGTGCTATATAGTCTACTATGGGGGAGATCTTGTAACATTATGTAACGTTCCTCATGTAACATTTCTGTTGTAAATGTCGGCCATAAAAAATAGAAATAAAATTATTATCCTCCAAAATAATTGTCGGCCACAAAAACAACATAATATGGGGGAGATGTTGTAATGTTCTTACCTAACAAAACAATAAAAAATAAAAAAATAAATTAATTATCGATAATAAAAAATGTCGTAGAAAAACAACACAATATGGGGGAGATGTTATAATGTTCCTACTTAACAAAAAAATAATAAAAAAATGAATTATCCGCAAAAAAAATGTTGGTCATGCACATGGTTTTAAAACCATGTGCAAGGCCTCCTAAACAACCCATGGTTTTATTGTACATGGTTTAGGAGGTCGTTGCAAATGGTTTTAAGACCATGTGCAAGGCCTCCTAAACAACCCATGGTTTAGGAAGGCCTTGCACATGGTTTTAAAACCATGTATGGGGGAGTTGTTGTAATGTTCTTTCCTAAAAAAATAAAAAATAAGATAAAATATTATATGTCGGCCAAAAATAGTATTAAATGTTAATAATAAAAACACTACAACAAAAACTGGATTTAGCATCTCTTTTTGCATCATTTTTTGCGTCTAGACTATCTTTTAGTGTATTTTTCTTCATTTTTTGGACAAAATGGCGCAATTTCACGGGGTTGGTGCTATTTTAGGCGTTTTTTGCGTCTTTTTTCTAAATTTGGCGCAAATTGCGGCGTAATTTGCACCGGGTTTTGCACCTAGTTATGCGCCAGGTTTTGCATCAGGTTTTGCGACAAGTTTTGAGCCTAGTTTTGCACCTAATTTTGCACCTAGTTTGTACATCTACTCTTGTTGCACCCCCTTTTACGCCCATGTTTGCCTCAACTTTTACGCCCTTGTTTCCATCCACTTTTGCATCCTTTTTTACATCCACTTTTGCATCGACTTCTGCTTCTTTTTTTGCATCCCTTCATGCACCAAGTTTTGCATCAAAGTTTACATCCTGTTTTGAGTCTAGTTTTGCATCTCGTTTTGTTTCAGCAATTTTTGCATCCATTTTTTCGTCCACTTTTGCACCCACGTTTTCATCCCTTTTTGCATCCCAATTTGCATCCATGTTTACGTATTTTTTTGCATCTACTATTGCATCCACGTTTGGATCCACTTTTTTCGCGTCCCAATTCATACCCATTTTTGCGCTTACTTTTACACCCACTTTTGCTTCAACTTTTGCATCTACATTTGCATCTTTTTTTGCATCCAATTTTACATCAGTTATTGCATCCCTTTTTGCATCCACTTTTGCATTGGGTTTTGCGTTGGGTGTTAGGACTAATTTTGCATCTAGTTTTGCATCTACTTTTGTTGCATCCACTTTCGCATCCAATTTTGTATCCAATTTTACATCCATGGTTGTATCCACTTTTGCGCCACTTTTTTCATCATGTTTTGCTTCCATGATTGCATCATTTTTTGCATCCACTTTTGCATCACGTTTTGCATCCATTTTTGGTGCACCCCATTATGCGCCCACTTTTGCGCCTACTTTTGTTGCATCCATGTTTGCATCATTTATTGCATCCATGTTTTTATCCACTTTTGCATCCAGTTTTACACCCAGATGTTGAAGATGAAAATGAGGATAATGATTATGATATTGAGGATGGTTATGATGATGATGATAATGTTGTTGATAATGAGAAGAATGATGACAATGATGATGATGATGAGGATTATGATAATGATGAGGATAATGGCAATGACAACATTGCCGATGATTATGATGGCAATGCAATGAATGGTGATGATGGTGATGATGACAATGACAATGATGATGAGTACAATCAGAATGATGATGTTGATCATCTTAAAAAAATAAGTTGTTATTTGTCATGCATAAATTGTGTGTGTCCTCCATGACCCTTTTCCACTAATCACATATTTTGGGTAGATGTTGTTTCTTATGCCAAAGGTAATGATGAATAACTGATGAAAATGTCAATAATCATGATGATGATGTCAAGGACAATGGTGATGATGATGACATGGATGATGATTATGCCAATGATGATGACTATTGTGATAATAATGATGACAATGACAAAGACGAAGATGATGATCATGATCATGATCATCATTTTCATCATCATCTTCATTAAAAACATCATCACTGTCATTGTCATCTAATTCATCATCATCATCATTTAAAGCATATGGGATATGTTTACCATTTACAACATGCATAACAAGTGGGATTATTCTAAAACATGCCACCAAAGTACAAAATTCAAACCACAAGGGAAACATAATATTGAAATTGTTCCAATTTTCTTTCTCCCAACAAAACATGCTTCATTTTAGGGAATTATGTTGAAATCCATACATTCATAGTCCATCCATACTATACTTGTAATAAATGTAAATATAATACTTAACTGAATTTATAAAATAGGTAAATATTTTATAAACACCCTTATGATATATAAACTTCTTTCACCTTAATAATGGTAAAATATGTAAATATAATAATAACATATAACTAATATAAATATGTTACTATAGTTCATATGTTAAAAGATTTAATATAAATAAATATATATAGTTCATATGTTATGTGATTTAATATAATTAAATATACACACATATTATTTACTTATACATTATACAAATTAAAATATAGATTAAAACCTATGAAGTTTCATAGGGAGGCGAAGCAAAACATGAAGGATTTTTCAAATATAGATCTATGTACAACAACCCATTTCCCAATGGGGCTTCTGCTAAATCAATCTATGGATTCAGGGTTATGAGTATCAATTTGGTCCCTCTGGTCCGTCCCCAATTTGGCCATGAGAGGATTTAATTCGGTCATGAGAGGATTTAACATTATTACGCCCATGAGGACTTCTGAGGGCACCTAGTTGGCAACATGGGTGTCTTGATTCTCGGTCCAGGACGTTCAAAGCCTGGATTTTGGGGATGGATCAAAGTAAACTAGGAGCTCTACCATTGTTGATGCCTCTACTGTCTATGTCTTAGATGTTTCTCTCTCGTATACTATATAAGATATACCTATGCTGGTGGTGCTACTGATGCTAGGTCACCAAAATTTAGATCGCTATCTCGCCCTGCCCATGGAACAAGAATTTGGTCGAATCTCAAGTCTGCCACATGCTTTCCATTCCAAAAAACTTCACAGTTTTGCATGATTCGATTTCCTTCTGGTACTCTGTGCTGGTTGGGTATTCCATCTATATTTTCAATTAAATGAGGAATTCGTGTAATGCAGTTTAGTCGTTTTGGCGGATAGGTGTGATGCTTGTAACTGCAAATCTAATTCTTTCAGCCCGCGTTGAAATATTTGTAGTTACATATTTTATTGAAAGCACGTTTGAGAATAGAAATTTCAGAAAACGAGATCAAACATATAAATCCATATCTTACTAAAAAGAGTTGGTATTTGTTTTTATCTAATTATTGGTTAAGAGTTTTTAAGATGGAAGGAATTAAAAGAGTAGG
>LPNX010059739.1:628098-750664 GCA_001517045.1 Pseudotsuga menziesii
TTTCCAGGCAAAAAGTGATTACTTTTAAGTTTTACCACAGCCCTATCAATATCAGAGAGAAACTTTTATATTTGTGATACATTTCTATGACTTAGTCTCGAAAATAGTTTGTGTATTCAAGTCTTCATGGTTTGAGACTTGGGCTTAAATCTGATCCTTTCTGGCCTGTTGAAAACACCTCTTTGAAGGTTCAACTTGAACAATTTGTCTTCAGGGACATGAACCTTAAAATCTTTCTGTAATGCTTAAATGACAGTTTACCTTAATCACATGGTTGAACCTGAAGTCATATTATAGCTTTATCAGCATATCTATTAGTTACTAAACAACTTGTCTCCAAGGATCTGAACCTTCAAACAGCTTGAACTCGTTGTTGATATTCCCACATAGGGTATTCATTTTTCGTATTTTAGCACTACATAGTGGGAATAGAAAGCCAAGCCTTCTGATATTGAGGGTGCCTGTCATGAAAGGGGGTGTAACTCAAAGATAGAGGAGCCCATTGAGCAAGTCCAGGGTTTCATTCTTAGCATGTCCAGTTTCAAATACCCCAAACAATACCATAATGCATTTCTGCTTTGCTAAGAAATGGGTGAGATATTACAAAATACAAAATCACAGAATGGACTTCAGCCCCAATGCCACCTTTTTAGTTAGACAAATTCCTTGGTTCAAAACATGGGCATCACTGAAATAAGAACAAATTCATGTGACATTCATTACAACAATGGCCTAGAACCTGAAGAGATGAAAGGCAAGCTATGCAAGAAGAAGAACAAAATGGTTGAAAATGAAGAATCCAACTCCTCCGAGGTTACAGCAACAGCAACATTTACATGTAGTACAAAATAGCCTAGAACAACCTTGTACTGCAGCAACTAGTCAGATCTCATAATCAGACTGAATTAGGGAACCTGATGACATACATCCTAGACTGAATTAAGAAATCATAATAATAGAATTCATAGAAGTAGAGAAATATCTATTCCCATATCATCTAGAATCAGCTGGTTTTCTATTCACTTTTTTGGGATCGGCAGAATGGATTTTATCTTCAGAGAATATCCTATACCATAGATCATAATGCCATTGAGTTTAGAATCGTAATCTAAATCATAGAATTTGATTAGGGATTAAACACAACTTCATCTTAGTTAGGTATCCACAAATGGCATTGTTAAATCTAACTCCATTTTTATTAGGCAAGCTCAAATTTAATTCCATGTTCATTAGGCAACAACAAAATTGTTAAACCCAGCTCCATCCATATTGGGCAAGCTCAAACCTAACTCCATATTCATTAGACACCCAGAAATTGCTAAACCTACATCCTTATTAGGATCCCTCATGCTTAACTTGGTTTAGGTAAAATGGCATTGTCAAAGAGGGGGTAATTTAAAACATAGCAGTTCACCGCTGTACCAAAATTTGAAAAAAGCACTTACCATTCAAGTATGGATTGGAGTCAAATCATGCTTCCATCATGTTCAGCTTCTCTCTATATAAACCCACAATCTGAAGCTACTGATTCCAGCCCAAATTATGGTCATACATCTTCAATTTCTGTGAACAGAACACCCATGATGACCATCTCCTGTGGCATCCATGTTATAAAATCCAAACTCCTCACAAATGTCATATGAAAGTACTACAACTCTATGTGCAGAAACAGTTGCTTGAGAAAAGTATGAGACAAGGAAGAAGACCATGGAGGGGTTGTATATAACAAGAAAACATGCATTAAAGAGGGTGAGGGGAAGACTGTCAAGATGATCAGAGTTCTGCGTTTTACAACTATTTGTACTAGCCAACAGGGATTTAATAGCTGCAAAAGCATTGATTTTCGTGATATAGTCTGCAGTGCTGGTCACTCTATATACGCTGATAGACAAAAGCTGAATAAGGTGATTAGTGCAGGTGATTGATAGGAATCACCCATTGGGATTAGACTACGGTCCCATCGAATAGCTAAGTTTAGTACCCCTTCTTTCAGTTTTGAATGCTTGTAAATTTTGGAGGGAACGGTGCAGAGTAAAGTCAATTGGGTAGATGAGTGACCAGTTTCTTGACAAAATTCACTCGATATATTTAAATCAATTATTTAATTGATGATTTTCAATTAAAGTATATATTCAAGTCAGAGTATTTAGTAGGTTGAAGTTTCAACAAACACACATTTTTAATAAGATGGTTATCACTTGAATTTGCAACAACTTCTCTCTCTATATATATTATCGTTAAAGATGAATCAAAACACATATTTTTCACTGTAAATTTGACCAACTCACTCTAAAAACACAATCTGGCATTTGTATTTTTTTTTTAAAACACTTATAGAATCTAGATAGAAGGGTTTAAATATCAAAAGGGGGATAAGAACCATGGTGGAAAAACCCTTACCCCTCTAACCAAATAAATTGTTTACAGTCTAAGGCTTTTAATTTTCTAGTGTTATATACATCACAATCCATCTAATGGCAGGAAACTGAGACTAGTGATCATTCTGGTGGAAATTTCTTGGAGGCCACCTTCTTAATAGTAATTTTCATTCCCATCAATAATCCAGACTCAAGTAGCTTGTAAATAAAAGTATTTGTTTTACTAAGTATGTACTATGGACTACTTTAACTAGAAATAATAGGAGATCATGCAAGGATTTAGGGTTGTTGGATGATCTACCAAATCAACAATCACTGACATAAAAATTTGGAAAAGTACCAAAGAAAGAGATTGTAGGCTGATTTTTAAATGGATCTCTATGATGCAAACGAAAGTAATTGTTTTCCATGGCTGGTTTGTACCCTAACAATACTGGAGAAAATAAGATCTCGTCCTTGGTATTTCATGGCAGTTTTGTTTCTCAACGAGTAACATATGAGATTAGTTCTTCTTACAAAAAACAACAACACAATACTAGTCCTTTCCCAAAGTATCTATATTGCACATTGTTTCTTATCGGAAAAGTTACTTGAGAGGATCAGAAAACGTGGCATACTGTCATTGTAAAAAAAACTGAGTTGTTTTTAAGAAGGGATCACATTGAGAGTGCCTCAATTTATTCATCTATATAGTTTGTAATAAAAATATGCAAGGCAAAGTTTTCTTTTGTATGGAGAAACATTATAAAGATCATTAGGTTCCAAAGTCACAATCTTTGTAGGACATTGGCTACTTCTTTTGTCGATATATACATGTGTCCATGGTTGTTCTCTTTACTGGTACATCTACTAATAAAGTTTGTCCTTGTGTAAATTTGTAGTCTCAAACCTTCGACTAGAAGGTTGATTCTTGTATTTCTCTTTTTGTCTAATCTTTTACAAGAATAGAATCATGTGTCTTCATTTTTGTCGTTCTATGTTATCATAAAATTAAGGAGAAGATCAATATTGTTATTGGCATTTCATATTTTGTAAATTAGTTCATTTGTTTTTATCTTTTAAGAAAATAGTTGACACACATAAATATGTGATTAAGGACCATTCCCTCCGATAAGCCTTCCAACAGTTGGAGCGAATTATCAACTCTACAATGCTCTTTTAGGCTAATCTCGCATTTGTATTTAAAAAAAAAACACTTACAGCCGTCGGTTAAGCGACGGCCTGTAGGTGATTTAAAAAAAAAAAAAACTACAATACCGTCGCTTAAGCGACGCCTGTATTTCATACTCCGTCGGTTAAGCGACGCCTATAGGTGTAAATATTTTTTTTTAAATTTCGTAACCATCTCTTAACCGACGCTTACGTTTTCATACTCTGTCGGTTAAGCGACGCCTGTAGGTGTCTTCAAGAGTCTATCAAAATAGGATGCTTAATCAAGTGCACTAACATGATGACACTATAGTTTTCAAGCTGTGGTCAATTTATTTCATTCACCAAGATTTTTTTTTAATATAATCGAAAGTTCACCTGTGCAGATGAAATTATTTCGTTCATCACAATCAGGGTTTTACTGTTTTCCATGTAAATCCAGAGGTCTCACTAAAACTGAATAGCCTATTCCTAGCATGATGAAAATTGAAACAACAACTAGACTTCAGATGAGGCTTAAAGAATCTTGAGGTAGGCATCTTCTTTTAATAACCATTCATGAGTGCTTCTCTTGCCATCCCATTGTTGAACAAAATCACATAATCAACAAATAGAAACATTTATGTAGCAACACACAATCCTCAATTGGATTCTACAACTATTTCTTAAACACATCCTTTTTCTCTGTCCTTCTCAAGTTTAGGTTATTAGGTATGCATCAATACATTATCTTGTTCTCTAAGACCCTTTTACGAACCACTTTAATAGATTGTGTAATTGTTTAGGATATTTTGTTGCCAGATCACGGTAGATTTTTGTGCTTATTAATGTGTTTGGAAAAATAAACTGGATTTTAAGCATCACTGTCTTTGGATCTTATTGTCTTTTATTAGAATTCAAATGATGAAATCTGTGTTAATATTGCTCCTCTTCCCGATTCTTAAAGGGTGCTAGCTCAATGGAAGAGCGCCTGCCTTACAAGCAGGAGGTTGGTGGTTCGATTCCTCCATGCCCTAATGATATTGCAGTGTATTTCTAAAGGTAAAAAATGTAGTAGTGCAAGATGGATGCAATATTAGACATAACACTAAATGCAAAACAAGATGTAGAAGTGGACGTCACACCAAACACACAAGTGGATGCAAAAGTGGACGTTATGTCAGACACAAATGTGGACACAAAAATGGATGTCACGGTAAAAGCAAAATTGGATGCAAAAGAAGATTCAACACTAGACACAATTAATGGCTCAAAACTAGATGCAATACTAGGCCCAAAACTAGATGCAACAATAGATGCAAAAGTGGACTCCTAACTAGACGTAAAATTGGACATTAAATTGAGCACAAAATATGGTGTATAGATAGACATAAAAACAGGCGTAACACTAGGTGCAAAACTGGAAGCAACACTTGACGCAAACAAAAACCTAAAACGAGACACAATATTGGATGCAAGATGGGACGAAACATTGGATGTAAAAATAGACGTAATATTGAATGCAATATGGGATGCAACATTGTACACACAACTAGATGCAATATTAGATACAAACATGGGCGCAAAACTAGGCACAACACTAGGCGCAACACTGGGTGCAACATTGGGCTCAAACATAGATGCAAAAAAGACATCAACCAAGATGCAACACTAGGTGCAAACCTAGATGCAAAATACGACGTAAAACAAGATGAAACATTAGACACAAACATGGATACAAAAAAAGACATAAAACAAGATGCAAAATTAGATGAAAAAATGGATGCAACATTATAAGTAAAATTGGATGCAAAACTAGATGCAATATTGGGCCCAAATTTAGATGCAACGCTAGATTCAAAATTGGACACATAATTTGATGCAAAACATAGTGCAAAATTGGGTGCAAGACTCGATGAAAACAAAGGAGCAAAATAAGACGCAACATTGGATGCAAAATTGAGCGTCAAACTGGGTGCAAACAAGGATGTAACAAATGACACAAAAAAAGATGCAATACAAGATGCAAAATTGGGCGTAACAAAAGATGCAAAAAATTGGGTGCAAAAATGGACGCAAAAATGGATGTTAAAAAGGACCGAAAAAAAGATGCAATAGATGGCGTTTTATGAAATTGTACAATAGCACCAAGTTTAGCGCCGGATTGTTCACCAAAATTGGGAAAAAATTACACTAAAATCTGGCGCTAAATTCGACGCTAAATCCAGTTTTTGTTGTAGTGAAATATTATATGTCTTTTGGTCTAAATCACACCAAAGTTGATAGTTGAGTGCAAAACTTAAGAAGAGGTTTGCACCTTCAAAGATTTGATCCCTCTCTGCGCTTGATAGAGCCTAGGATTTGTATCTATGCTGGTAAATAAAACAATGACCACAACAATAGTATAAGTTAATGTCGATAACTCTGATGGCAATGGTTATTATGGAGAATGATAAATTTTAATAGTCTTGAGTGTTTCAAATGGTGTCACAAGGTCATTTTTTTGTCTTTTTAATTTTATAGTTAATTATTGTTCATTTATGATTTTGAATTTGATGTGGCTAAACATTATCAAATTTGGTTCCATAATCAGATAAAATTGAGCATCATGTTAGATCGAATCAAAACCTTTGTAAACTAGAAGCAAAATTATTTGGAAAAGTGTTTTTTGTGATCCAAGTGTCTACACATATCATGTTAAGTCGATGTGTATATTAAAGTGGATCTTACAAAGCAATCCCTTCAATATATTAAAATTAAGGATGGTAATAGAATGATTGTTCAACATCTAAGATATTTGATCTACCAAATACATACTTTGCATGTTAAGCTCCAAATCATCATGTCAAAAATCATTTATAGAAAAGTATCCAAGCATGTTCAATCTAATATTAAATATATGTCAAATGAGGAAGTTGATAAAACTTAAGTTGTTATTATGAAAGTTGGAAACTAAACACTCCCTCCTAACCATTTTAATTAAGAAAGATCTGAACCCTTGACTATATTACAAGTAATAGGGATTCAAATTTATGTTGTGATGTTGTTAGTAAAACACCATATTACCTAGGTGATCATGATGAGTTGTTGATCTACAATAATTTTAAGGCATTAGAGAGTGTAAGGGTGGTTTTATGATGAAGATATATATCTGCACCTAGGACATGATGGAAATGTTGCTTCCATCCAATATTATTTTAATTATGGATATTGTTTTGATGCAAAAACTTGATCTCTTGTGTTTACAGGACATGATGATGACTAGACTTGATATTTGGAAAAAGATATATTTTTCTAGATAATGTCCTTGGGTTACATGCACACTTTTGGGGAATGTTTTTTGGCTTCTTCTCCATTTATGTTGTATTTACCTATCAATCATGCCTAATTATGGGATTGGATATATAGTTCGCTTTATAATGTCGATTGGGCGTTTCTTAGAATTTTTAATATGGAAGTAGGAAGGTGATAGGGACAATGGGTTGGATCATGTCAAACAAAGAGGAGTAAAGAAGGCTTGGCATAGATGCAAGGACAAGTACAAATCATTTGATGTGCATTAGAAAATAAACAATTGAACTTTTTGGGTTGGTAACCCTAGTCCAATACAAGAAGAATGCAAGAATATATATGCTGCAGGGACAATTTACTCCCTTTTCAAACTCATTGTTTCTCTTCTTAACTTTGAGGTTTTGATTTTGCAAGTATCATGAGTCACCTCATGCATTGTTATCCTAGAGAAAACCAGTTTCATCCAAGGTTGATTCATATTGGACACTAATTGACAACATGAGAATCTTTTCAATGGGAAAAAGAATCCAAATAATATATATATATATATATATATTTTTAAATGTATTTCAACAAGGCCTATGATTAGGTAAATTGGTCCTTTGTTTTTTTTTACTAGAATACATATAGGCTAGTACAACGATATGCTCATTAAAGGTATAACAAAATACTCTTATAAGAGCTCAACATGTCACTTTCAATAATTGAACCTAGGTGGGAAGGGTAACAATAACTCCCCCCGACCACCCAAGATCCATCCAGTGGAAAAATTGGTCCTTTGTTACAAATGTGATTTCTCAATTAGGATTTGGTTCCAAGTTCATTTTGATGGTGGAAGCACTATTTTCTAATGCATTAGATTTTTTTGCAGTTAATGTTGTATTATATAATAATATAGTGCTATGATAACTCAATAAGATAGGGATTTTCCCTTTTTCCCTATTTATATGTGTTAGGTGTTATCCTTTGGGGTATCTTCTTGAAGCTTCTAGAAACCGTGGCCAATTCAGGGGCACTATCATTCCTGGATGAGATAAAATGGTTATTATAACCACTTTGAGGATGGCTCTCTTCTCTTATGATTGATTTAGCCAAGGATTATGTTAATGGAGCTTGAATGCTCGATACTTATTGCATTGACCTAGAGTAGTTATGAATAACCCCACGCCAAATATTTTGTTGATTGGAGTAGAGGATAACAAAAATGGCTAATATATACAGGGAACATGAGGAAATGTGACATAGTTCTTTATCTCAATGTACCAATTGGCATTAATGTTTCCCTAGGTGCAATGGGAATGGTGTTTTCACAATATGCAATGCAAAATTCAAAGTTAGATGCGTGGGAATCTTCCCTTAGCCAACAAGCTTGGATTTATTAGTGAAATATGGCCAAATCCATCATATCTACTATGTCTCTTGTGTGTTTCCCTCTAGCGCTCAATTTAGCAAATTGGAGAAACTTTTAAGAAGTTTTTTGTTGTTTGCTTTTTGTAGCATCAAAAAATTGTGGCTTGGACTAAAATGGTACAACAATAAGAAACCATAATATATTATAACTTGCAACTATGTCAATAAATAGCAGTGATTGACTTCACTTCACATCAACATAGTAGACATAAAATAGTTACACTAATCATATATGTCATTACCAAGATAATACATCATTTGTGTATACATAAGATACCAAAAAAACATAGTAAATATGAAATAGTTAAACTAATCATATATGTCAATACCAAAATAATACATCATTTGTGTATACATAAGATTAAAAAAAAACAAATAACAACGAATGATCTTTTATTCCATTTTTCACACAAATGATCTTTCATTCCAGTTTCCACACATACAAGTCTTGCCGTTGACTAACCCAGACTATCAACTATGCAAGTATCCACAATAAATAGTGATTATCAACTATTTAAGTATCCACAATAAATGGAATCGCTTCTAACTTACATATTGTAATGATAACATAAGGACGTACAAAAGGTGATATTAAAATTTACTGAATAAGTTCGTCAAATATAGTATCAAGGTATATATAATGACAAATATCATGCCAATACTGCAAATCTGATATTAAAATTTATTGAATAAGTTCGTCAAATATATTATCAAGGTATATATAATGACAAATATCATGCCAATACTGCAAATCTCTTCGTGTCGTTCCATGGGGTATTTGTGCATTTCCCAAACATGTGGATGGCTTGGGGGTTGCTTAGTATAATCATGGAGGGTACCATCATCTCTGCGAAGTGAATTATGAGATGTCTATTAAGTGAGCAAACATAGGAAGTGGTGCTTAGACATAGAATCATGAAAGGGAGGCATAAGGATGGGACATATGCCCTTTCTTAATTTATGATATTTTTAGCATACCAAGCAATTTCAAAATCATTACTTCCTTTGTGTTTCGAATTATTTTAGATCTTAGGACTAGAGTTGCATATTGTCTCTTATGGAATTGTTTTTCGTTATAAGAGAGGTCTTGACAATGTTGATCACTCAATTTGGACATGGGAGGGACATGGGAGGCTCAAAATTCAGTAATACAAGTCATATTATGAGACTCCTCCGAGGATAAGAAGAGGCCTTTTCTCTTGGAAGGGTCTATGACCTAGTTAGCATTTATTAATAACACTTAGCAAATTTAATGCCCAACAAAATTATCCTTTTATTAGACTTATTATCATTGTACTTTATTACATTAAGTTATATAAGAGCACTACATTCAACCCCCCTCAATGGTACATCATCAAAACTTGACAACAAAAGCATAAGGAAACTTATTAAGTACATTCTTTCATTCATAGTTATCAAATCCTACATATACTCTATCAAATTGCCTCAACAACCTCATGAAGATAAAATTTCGGAGTTTTTTAAATTCCGAAATTCCTTATTCCCAAACTCTTAAATTATAAAAATTCCAAATTTTCTAACTATCTGGACAAAACTATCCATGCAAAACAACTAACTATCCTATGCATTGTCACAATGGTTGGGAACAGAATCCTTCATATTAAGGTATAATGAAATCAAGAGTCAAGATGAATGTGAAGAGTGGTGAGAGAGTCCAAAAAAACCACTTGGAAGTTAAAACCAAACAAGAGTCATTTCACATTGTATTTTTTATATACATTAGTTAATGAAAAATAGTGTGCCTTAGCTTCAATTATCTCTGTCTTTGAGATCCATTTTGTTTGCATTTGGCTTTGTACTAAGCCAACTTGTCTATTTTCCCTAGAGATCAACCTAACAGTGGCATCATATAGTTTTGATAAGTCCTACTGCCCAGTCTTGGCATTCTTCCAGCCTGCTGACCAGTCTGCTATCCTCTACGTTTCAATTATTCAAACCTGCGTAGAGAGGGGTTTTGTTGTTCATCTAAAGCATCTGATTTTCTCCACGAGACTATTGCTCAGAACTCTGGTATTATTGCTGTTGATAAGAACACTGGAGAGCTGTCAATACCATCGTGGAGCTGAGCTGCGTTGAAGGCACTCTGCCAACGATTGGAACAGCAAACTCAATGTGAGGACTGAGCTCTCTCTGGTGCCCTCATATCTCATCACTCTTGCATAAAAGATGGGTTTTGTTCCATATCCGAGATGGGTTTTCTTTATTGGCTCGCGGACATGAGTTTTTTCAAGCCTAAGCTCGAAGAATTGGGAGTATAAGAGGCATACGATTAAGCCTGTTGGTGTGCATGGGGCATTAAAGAGTGCAGACCCAAGCTTGAGTCTGTTGATGAGGCTTGGCGCGTGAAGCCTGAGTGCAGACCTACCATCTTAATCTCTGCCAGAACATTAGAGCATGGAGCTGACATCTCTCAACGACTGGAGCTGCCTCTTGATCTGTGCGTTGAAAAGCGTTGATGCTGCTGGGGTTTGGTGCAACAACAAAATCATGTGAATGTGGTTGCATCTCGTTGCGATTGCTGTTGCCTACATTGGGTGGAGAACGCCCTCTTTTTGTCGTAACTACGTGGTGATTGCTCTCTCTGTAGAAGATTGCGTTGGAATGATGACTTCTGGTGAATGCTGCATATTGTTGGACACTGAAACAAAAAATTTAAGACTGCGCCTCCCTTGGATTGGCCACTACAAGAGATTGTAATAGACAATTAAGTTTTGAATCTCTATACGGATTGCAATAATTCAGAGGCGGCGAGGTCAATGAGATTTAGTTGAGAGAGGGTGACATCTTCTTCCCCTTTACTTTCACCATGGGTACAACTTTCAGCATCAGTGTAAATATTGTATGACTCCGACTGCTCAGCGGCAAGTTAAAAGGATTGATATAATTTTCTTCAACGTTGAGTATAGTGTTTATTGTCGAAAAGACTGGCGCGGGAATATATTGTTAAAGTCCGTTGAATGCCCCACATTGGTCATGCAAGAATTTCAATAAAAAAAACGTGCAGGCACGTCTGGAAAACCTAAATCTAACAGACACGGTACACCCTCAGTTGTCCGTTGGTGTGACTTTGACTCCTCCCTTGGAAGAAGTATAGCCATGAGCTAATAAAGAAGAGCCTAGTAGCTTGCTCTCAAAGTCGCATCCACGTCAGTAAAACCTAAATCTAACGGACACCCTCAGTTGTCCGTTGGTGTGATTTTGACTCCTCTCTTGCCAGAAGTATAGCCATGAGCTAATAAAGAAAAGCAAGTAGCTTGCTCTCAAAGTCAGAGAATTATGCCGCATGACATTAAATAATAAGATCATTTCAAACTAGACATTAATTGTTCCATAATACTTTTTTTGTTTGTGAAATAAAAGATTTTCTTTTTACACAGTAATTTAACTACTAAAGTTTACACGCCTTTGAATTATCAGACCATATATATGTGCAGGCTCGAGCTCAAAAATAATTCAATGCATCTACCAAACCTACAGTGGAGTTGGAAAGTGGTGAACCCCACGTGAAGGAGCTACGTTTTGTTGATATTGAAGGAGCTACTAGTTTGTGGATTGCTGGCATTTAAGTTTTCAATTGAAAAAGGTGGGATTCTGCATATTGTTTATTTATGTTAGCCGACGTGAAGACCTCTCCATCTCTGCCATTAGTATAGATAGGCGCTTCTCTAGATCAAAGACCGTGTGATACGTGAAACCTATGTGAGCGTGAGTCTTGGCTTTGTATGTTTTCAATTTGACTTCGCCTCCAGTGAGCAAATATAAACATTCCTGAGTTATATCTATCATTATCATATTATATTCATGCCATATGTGTAATGTGGGTCGGTTTTGAAGATCATGCTGCTTTTAGTTGTAAGGAGAACATTTTTGTGAATGAATAGTCTGTGAGGACATACAGGGAATAATCCGCATTGCCCACTGACAGTGACAGTGTTTTGAGAAGGGAACGCTTTTGGGAGGGCATTGAACAAGCAGAAACGGGCAGCGGATTCTCCAAGAGATAGGTGTGTATGTTGTGATAATCCATGGTTTGCTAATTATAAGATGCGTGGGAGCTGTGTGAACCCTGCTGTAGCTGCGAGCAGCCTCACACTGCACAAGATTCTGTTCGGTGAACTCTGTTTTGTGAAGACGGTGGTCTGATGCATATATCTTTTTTTCTCGAAATTGCAATCTTTTCATTTTGTTGGGCGTTTGAAATTGTCAATAAATTACTGAATAAAGCCTAGAATTATTGTATCGCACTAGTCTATGGTTATACTCTCCCAACATTGGGAAAGAATGTGTTGCAAAATTTTGAGTATATTTGATATGGTAACTTTATATTGTGCATGGAGGATGGCATCCATGTGGTGGAGCATTAAAATTCTAATTCTCATCTTTACTTATCGATTTTTTTGAGGGTTCATCATAATCATTACTTCTAACTCTACTATTGCAGAATTTGATCTCCATATTGATTGAGAGCGAGGTTCCTTTATGCAATGAGAGGTTTTGCTTGCACTTCTTAAGCCAATCATCATATTTTGCGAAGAGATCAACAAGAACAAAATCGATATTGGATACGATAATTTAATGTTTTTTTTTGGAAATTTTGGAGAAATGCATAAATTGGGCAAAATTCTAGCTTAACTAGTCATGACTCTAGAGGGTTTCAACTTTCACCAAATGGTCCCAAATTTGAAAGGAAATGGTATGGTGAGTGTTAAAACATCCCAAGCTGGTTTATGGATACTTTGTATCAGACTTTAGACCTCTGCAAACTTGTTTGGGGCTAATGACAAAAAGACCAAAATTACTAGGAAATTGTGTTCAAATCCACCCAAGGGTGATGGTCAAACTAGCTCTCTAAATCAAGAACGGCCCTCCCAAATTTCAGAACAAAGTGTGGGAATGAGTATCAGACATCAATGAATGTCATTAATCATGTTTATTAAGTTATGGAAATGGATTATGGTCTGCAGCATTTGTAGGGTAACTTTCATAGAAATTGCCTAAGGGAAATTTGCATTACTAGCTAGACTTTGACATAGGAAAGGTATAATATATGGTTCTGTGAGTAATATAAAACATGGTGGTAATATATGGAATAAAAATGTCTTCCCCAACATCATAAAATTCAAAGGAAAAACCTCCCACAAATCAAATACAATACTCCTCCAAGATTGAAGCCAAAGTCATGGAAACCAGTGATTCAATGGCATGGGAATGCAAGATTTTCACACATGAGTTTCTTGGATTTCGACCCACATAGGTTATGGACATGAAATTACAGATTAATACATCATATATGGTTGTCACAACATCCTCAAACTCATAGAATATCTCTCATACAAATCTGATATAAAACCACTTCAAGATTGAAGCCAAAATCCATGAAGACTAGTGATACAAGGGCATGAGTATGCAATCTTTTCATACATGTATTTCTAATATTTTTACTTACAAAACATGTGGACATAATATTACAGAGCCATACATCATATATTTCTTCCCCATAATTATAAAACTCATATAAAAGTCCTCATACAAATATGATATAAAACTACTTCAAGATTGAAGCCAAATCCATAAAATCTAGTTATTCAAGGGCATGGGGAATGCAAGCCTTTAGTACATGTATTTCTGATTTTTCCACTTATAGAGGATATGGACATGATATTACAGAGCCATACATCATACATCATATCTTGGGCATCAACTATCATCATCAAAGCTCAAGCACCACTCCAACAAGTGCGCCATCAAATGAGAGTGTGGGGGAATGGAGAAGAAGGACTATGAGAATGGGGATTTCACATGCCCCAATTTGAAAAACAATTTTATGTTATTGAGGAACATTATGTTATATTTTATGTTAAAGTTTGTAATTAATGACTAAGTGGAGTCAAGGATAATTTAATGTATTGCAGAATATTTTATTAATAAATAAATAAAAGATCAGACAATAGCTTAGGGAAGCTGCTAAATGAGTGTTTACTAGTCACTTGGTAGAGGAGACTGGGTTGAGAGCAGATTGACATGTGGCAGCATCCTCAAACTACTTCTAGCAGTTGCAAGTGGCAATTTCCCTATTTTTGTGGTCATGATTCCCCAAGAAAGTGGAACAGGAGCAAGTGGCTCATTAAGTAAAAACTGACCCAAAAGACCTAGGCATGCTAATAAAACTTCCCATTGAAGACAGCTGAGGCTACTCATAATGGAATTGTGATCATTCTGTGTGAATGAATTGCACAAGTAAAATTCGATGGAGGGGACAAGCTGAAGTAATTTTGAGGGGATAAGTGTTGAAGACTGAACTAGTGCAATTATTCTAAGCTGAGTTCAAACTGCTATAAGTATGACTAAGTTACTGCTGAACACTTAGTGGAGTTGTAGAGGATCTCAAGATTTCATCTCTCACCTAGTACTCTACCAGAAGGACCAGGAGATAGGCTTGGGGGTCCTGAGAATTGTAGTCCAGCTCTTCTCCAGGAGTTGGTTGGGAGGAACAACCTCCTTAATTTGTTGTCACCTCATCTATACTTCCAAGTTTTGCTTAGTTTGGCTATCTTATTTATTCACTGCATCTGGAAAGTTTAAGAGTTTTTTATGGTTATAGTATATCTTGTTTTATTGCTATTAGGGATAAATAGGAAAAGTTATTTATACTGTGAAAGCTAGTAACTAGTTAGATTAGGGTAAATCAGTAGAGACATTGCTGAGTAAATTGATAGACCTAAAGTGTATTTTTCCACACCTCTTGCAAGGCAGTACTCTAGTACAGCAGGTATATTTATTTAGATAAGTAGATTCAATAAAACTTGAATGCATATGCAAATGATTACTTTCTATAGGATGTGTGTAAATTATGTACAGAACTTAGCTTCATTTGTAATATCTACTCAAAGTATTTAAATTAATTAATTAAAGATAGAAGAACCAATTTAAAATAATACCTACTGATATGTATAATATTCTATACAGTAAAACTAGTTAAGTTATAAATTATAAATCTAGTAAGTAGACCTAAATAGATAACATAGAACAGTAAAATATTTAAACTAGGTTTAACATAGAAAACAGTATATTAAATTAACTAGTTACCTAGTTAGTTCATTCTTGAGAAATTGTAAACTAGGTTTATTGAAACAAAAGTACTACCTCTGTAAACCATTAAAATTAATTAGGGTTTACAAAGGTTTTGTACTCTCACACTAGAATAAATTCAAAATTATAATACTAAAACCTAGCATAGACTATTCCTGAAATTTCTAGAAAAGAAAACACATTTATATATTCAATCCCATTTCCAGAATTTATGATAGTATTATTAAGTTACTGCTAGCAAGATAATTCTTAACCAAAGATTAATAAAACTTAGTCCTTTTATTAAGAAACAAATATCTTACGGATCTATTTAATCCTATCCATTGAAAAAAGTAAATAACTATAAAAATAGTTAAAATAAACCAAATATACATAAATATAAACCAAACAGAGGAACTGCTAAATCAATATTAAGCTGTGAAAATATTTTAAATAATAAAAACAAAACTGAACAAACAGAGTCCTGGCTCGCAGCCTTCTATTTAATAGTCAAAGCTTAAAATCTTACATAAAAGTATCAATACTTAAACAAGGTTCACAAAAATCAACTACGAGTTCAACTTCGAAAGCTCTTTACCAAAGCAAACAATGCTATAAGAACAACCCTTGAAGTCTTCTTGAAAAACCCTAATCAAATCTTTAAGAAACAACCAAATGGCCTGACAGTAAAGTCACTGCTTAAAGCCAATTTTAAAAATTATCACCATCTATTTCAATTAAGGCCAAGAAGGTTCAAAACTAAATTATGAAGTCACGGCTATGAACGCTCATATCCACTCAATACAAACAACCACTAGGGATTTTAAAAAAACTCTCAAATTAAAAGAAAAACAGAGTAACTAATAACCACGGCCGAGCCAACAACCACAACACACGACGGTGCCATCATTCTTTCCACCATACTTATTGTACAGGAAAAACCCCAGGTGTCACCGAGGCTTACCAAGGTGGACGCCCTTATGGAATACTATGGGTAGAGGTTTTAAGATTCTAGTTCAAATATGGAGAACCTGCATAGGGAAACCTTAGTAATGTTAGTTACCCTTATTTTTACAAAACAATAATTAAAACTATTCCAATTAAACTGAAAGGAAAACTTTGTGTATTTACCTTTTGAAACCACGCAATAATAAAGTCATGGAAGCCACACGAGCCTGGTTCGTTGGTACATAAGTTAAGGTAAAGCACTGCCAACAGGAATGTGCAGAAGGTAATGGAAAAACCTCAGCCATGACACCCTTCACACTGATTACAATCTTTAACACACACACAGAACCAAAACTCACTTAGAAAGACAATGGTGAATACAACCAAATCCACAATACTCTTTACACAGGTGGAAACCACCTCACGATAGTTATCAGCTTCTTACTCACCCTTCTACACCGGCTCAGTAAGGTTACAAAGGCCTGTGTCCATTTTTAATGGAGGTTCGATAGAGATCATGGCGGCCACGAGCTCTCGGATCGACCATTCCACAACCCAGACAAAACAAAGTGCATTTTTAGGGTTTAGGCAAGTTATATGGCGTTTCAAGTCAACGAGAAATCCTAAGCTCTAATCACCAACCATGTGTCCTTCAATAATTTTCAAATTATGGCTGGTATCAGGCTATAGTGGAAAGTTTCGATTGTAACCTGCATGAATCATTTGGGGTGTTAAGTCAAGAACTTATCACATTATTGCATAGTAATAATATTTCCCCTTGTTTCGATTTCTTGGTTTATAACCATAGGATAGTAAAGGAAAAATTAAAAATGCTCATTTTACTAGAATAATTGGAATAACAATATTCTAACTATATTCTTCTTAGTATTGAACAATGTCTACATTTAAATAATAGTAAGACAACAAGGATAGGGGTAAATTAATCCTCCGTAGAAGTACATAACATTAAATCTTGGATTTTGAAAGGTGATTATTTTACAATAGGGTTTTTGTACACAGTTTAACTATAACTTTAGCGTTTATAAGATTTCCTCTATTTTTGTCTTAACATCTACTATTGGCTATGGCAGTTTACAAATCAAGGAAGATAATCTAGTTTATGAAGACACCTAATTATAGGAATCCTGGAGCAAGGGTCATTATGTAAATACTTTTAGAAAAGCGCAATATATTTATTGAAATCAAGAGCTCTTATAAAACAAAGTTTTATATACAAGAAAACTAAGTAATAAAACGTGATTTATAAAAAGCACCAACATGGAGTATTTAATGTTTAAAACAAGAATTCAAGTAGATATGAACAAAAACCATATTCAAATTTCTATACGACAGATATGTAATTGTGGGTACAAGCATGCGTAACATATCTTCTCGTTTATGAAGTTATTTTTGTTAGATTTTTATCATTCAAGCTAGCATTATGATCTTAGGATCTTTAACTGAGAGAATAACATGCACAGAAATAAAACAAAAGAGACAAGAGACATAAAGAATTTTCCTCAGGGAAACCATAAAGGAGAAAACCCCGCAACTTCCTCAAAGATAGAATGAGCACCAATCGCAGCAGTAAAACCCGAAAAACATAAAGATGATCTCCACAGCTTCTGTCTCTCTCTCTCACTTGAGAGAACTTCTCCTCTCTCACTCATGCGCCCCAATGAGTGAGTGTGTGTGTGATAAATAGAGAGGCTCACTCTCTATTTATATTCTTTCGTTCACTTGAAACCCACTCCAACATGTCAGCCTCACTTAACAATTACTTACTAGAGCCGACATGTCTAGGAGTGTCTAATAACTCTAGTGCCCCACAACTTGTGGGGACTTTGCCTCCTCCGACCAACAAGGAGGTTTATCCTCAACACAATGGTGGGGACTATTGCCCCAGCTTACAATGACTCACCTAGGGTTGACTTCTCTAGGATATTCTAATAACCCTAGGGCCCCACAACTATGGGGACTTTAACCCTTGACCAATAGGAGGGTTACCCACAATGACTTGACATGACTTGTTACATTATAGAAACTCCTAATAGGAACATCGAGGCATGAAATGACTCAAATACATTACAGACACATCCTGAAATAAACATCGGGGTACAATACATAAGATATACGGATGAATACATTCCAAAGTTACAAATACATCAACACTCCCTCTTAACTAGGAAGGTATTCTCTCGACACAATTTATCAACACAAGTCTTCTTCTCTATATCATCTGGATCATCATAGAGTTCTCATCATCTTCAAGTCATCTTCATCTTAAACTCATATTCATTTTCAAGTCATCTTCATCTGGATCTGGATCATCATCACAGAATCTAGATCATCACTCGATCTAGATCATCATCAAGTCTGGATCATCACTTGATCTGGATCGTCACTGCTGGATCATCATCAAGTCTGGATCATCACTTGATCTGGATCGTCATTGCTGGATCATCATCAAGTCTGGATCATCACTGTTGGATCATCATCAAGTCTGGATCATCACTTGATCTGGATGGTCACTGCTGGATCATCATCAAGTCGGTTCATCACTTGATATGGATCGTCACTACTGGATTATCATCAAGTATGGATCATCACTTGATCTGGATCATCACTGCTGGATCATCATCAAGTCTGGATCATCACTTGATCTAGATCATCATCAAGGCTGGATCATCACTGAATCATCATCATCATTATTGCTTCTGCTATCTCAATCAAATGGTGCTATCTCTTCATTCTTCTCGTCACAGGAAGTTCTACAGACCCAGCCCTATAGGCCTACCCTTCATGTAGGTCTTCATCAGTGCTTATATCTAACACTTAAGTCAGAATGGCCTGCCCAGCTCTTACATCTGAGCTCATCTTGTCATAAAGGCACGCCCAGCACTCACGTCTGACCTCATCTTGTCAAAAAGGCCCAGCACTCACATCTAACCATGTGTAAACACATCGCGCCAGAATGGATCAGCACTTACATCCAACCTCATCTTATCGAAAACGCTCTGCACTTACATCCGACCCCATCTTGTTAGAAAGGCATAGCACTGACATCTGACCAGGTGTAAACACATCGCACCAGAATGGCTCAACACTTATATCCGACCTCATCCTGTCAAAAAGGCTTTGCACTTACATTCGACCATGTGTAAACACATCGCATCGAAAGGGCTCTCAGTCCCAGACTGAGGATTCCTAGTAACTGACTAGGTGCCTCCATTCTACTAGAGAATGGCATCAGCCCTTATATCTGATCAAGTGGGACAAATCCCTCAATCACATCAGAATGGCCATGCGCTCACATCTGATCATGTAATAATACATCCTATAGTCATATCAGAATGGCCCTTAGTCCCAGACTGAGTATTCCTGGTAACTGACCAGGTACCTCCATTCCAATAATGGCATTCAGCACTTATATATGATCATGTAGGAATCAATCCTACAGTCACATCAGAATGGCTCAGCACTCACATGTGACATGGAAGGAACCAAATCCTCACACCATGATAGAATGCCTCGGCCCTTACATCTGACCATGGAAGGAACTTAATCCTCTCCCATGTCAGAATGGCTCTAGGTCTCATCATTTCCCCTTAAAGGGAACCTCGATCTCAAGAACACTAAGCTTCTCCCTGAAGTACTCAAACTTCACTTTGGCCATTTCTAGCATAGAATCACATCAGGGTTGATTACGTCCAAGGATAACCTGCGAGCTTCGCCAGGACTTATGCTTAGACAACCTGTCTCATCAGCTATGCTAGAAATCCTTCTTTCAAGAGATCTTGATCTGGATCACTGCTCCTCTTTGCATCATACAAAAAATGCAATTCATATCAACCAAATCAAATAGTAGTTTTCAAAAGAAACATACTACCTCCCAAATAGCAAGCGGAAACATATTTTACCTCAGCTGTACTCAGCGCCATGCAGGACACCATCCTGCCAAACCAAGAGATCACACTTGATCCCATCCTCAACTGTACCCTTCATGTACCTTACTACATGCTTTGCAACCATCAGGTGAACATGTCTCAATGTGTTCATAGCAAAGCAAATATATAGTCTCGTATTCGTCAGGCACATCAAGGAATAAATCATCCGACGATACATTGTGGCATCAACCATCTCTGATGAAGCATCACTCAATAGCTTCATGTTCGATGCCATAGGTGTGGTCATGTCCTTGCAGTCCATCATCCTGAACCTCTTCAGGATCTCTACTGCATACTTCTCTTGTCTGAGGAAGATTCCATCCGCATTCTACCACACCTCCATGCCTAGAAAATAGTGCATCGACACACAACAGGAGAATCACTGGTCTTCTGCCTTCAACTTTGAAGAAAAGGTTGGAAATATGCTTTACTCTCAGTAAATCCTAGAGTCATCAGTAATCTATCCATCCTGTCGTGCCATGTCGAACCTTTGGATCTTCTTTAGTCACTCCCTCTGAAGCAGAGCATCATTCTCCCTCTGTCTTCCACACTCTCTGCACCCAAACATTCTATACCGGAGTGACAAATAGCTTCCTCTACTACTAATATTCAATGTATCCATCTAGGATCATTGGATACCAAGATCCTCTATCTTGAACTTTTTCAAAAGTTATTCTCACACCCATTTGTGAGCTTGTCATCCTCTATAAACCTTGTAGCAAAGGTTCAGGTCTTCATCAAGCTCCTCATGTATGTGTTATCCCATGGGTGTCTTCTGAGCTCGTACAAGGCCTTCTTTCATTTTAACACATGATTCTACCTGTCATGTGTATTTCTATTGGCTACAAATGTCTCTTCGTAGTCTATGCCTCGTGCTATGAATCTTGCCTTGTATCCCATGACGTTTCCATCTACTGCATGATGGAACTACGAACTTCTCTTCATGTATCGATATTGCATCCTAGACATCGTTCTTCTTGAACCTTTCTTCTTGGTTACTTCTTCATGGCTAGAAGGTTCTGCATCAAATATGTCACTGCATTCTTCATATTATTCTTTATATGAACTACCGTCACTTGTTCTTCGGAACAAGTCTCATCCTTCTTTGCTTGTAGGCAATTATGTATGCGATCTTTCCTACAAGTCAAATGCATTTGTATGGTTAGAAACATTTCATATGGCATATTGAAAATGAAAAATTCTTATGCATAAATATATGATCATGCAACTACTTTAGCTAATACAACATCCATCCATATCTCACAGAAACTTTCTAGATGCCTTCCATCTCTACCAAGACAACATTGAGATTGTGCACTAATCCAATATGTCAGCAAAGAGGTTTCATTCTAGATAAGTAGCAATGGAGAGTTGTATAGCACCATGATCTACTTACCCATCACATGCATATTAGTAGTATACTGTCATTAATGCAAACATTTTATCATGCATAATACATTAACTGAATACAAACAAATGCATAATCAAAACAATATCATGAAATGACAATTGAATACTTATCTTTATTTGTTTCATAGGTAGACTCCTTGTTGAGCCTTCAGCTTCATCATCTTCTTCATTCATCATTTCTTATCCAAATGCTAAGTTGGATAAGATTTTCTTCAAGAGTTGAGTCCTTCATATTCCTCATCGCTTGAGGAATCTTCTTTTGATGGTGAGAGCTTGATCTTCAGTTGCTCCCATCTTCTTTTCTCTTAATATGAGTTGAGCTTCTTCTTCTTCCCAGATTCTGTTGAAAGTAATCACTTCCTTCTGGCACATATTCCTCGAATGAATGAATCCCATGATCTTGGGAGACCATTCAAGGTGACTATCACGACTTCTGCATTCTCCACTTCTTTTTCTACCGCTTCAAGTTGTTCTGCATTCTGGATCTTCACATTCTTCAACTATTTCCTCAAAGCCATCTTTTGATTTATGTTCTTTCCTTCAAATAGCTTGGTCAAGGAATCAAACATATTTGGTGTCTTTAGGGAAGACACTTGTGGTACAATTTGATCCAGTGATTGAATCAACAATGATCTTCTTGACCTTGACCAAGTTCTTCTTGTGTAAGGCTTTGAGCCTCATCTCCCTCTGGAACTGGAACCTCTCTACTCATGTAGGTGTTCAATTCATTCTCTTCAGAGAGATCAAATGCTTCCATGCTTGGAAGTTGTTAACTTCACCAAGATTATCATCAAGCTGATGTGATAGATCACTTTGAAATGAGAACCTCAAATGAAAATAGCAAAAGATTAGATCTTACCGATTTGAGGTGTCCGTCCCGGTTCCAGAGCTGGTTGATCTAGGATTTGTCAGAGAAACCCTAATTTTCAAAACTTGGAATATTTCAGATTTGATTGGATAGAAATATCTATCTCTTCAAATTGAGCTGTCCAATGTACTCCTTTTCTGAAAACAGTGGAGGGAAGCTCCCGGAACAAGAAGCCCTAGTTTTCCAATTTCTCCTGCAGAAATTCCTGTTACTGTTTCTGTGGTATCTCTGAAATTACTATTCCTATATGTCTACAAATTTTCACTGAGGTATCCTCACATGTACCTATTCCAACACCATAGGTTTCATCAGAATTTGTTTCACCAATTGGGACTTATGATCATTTTCCCAAGGTGACCTGTTACAGGACTGTTCAAAACAACAAAGTTGTATGGACTTCCACATGTCATTATTTCATCTTCTGGGTCTAAAACTTAGAAAAGAGAGATTATAGTCCGTTCCCTTTCTATAACATCTTCAGAAATTTCATTTGGACCTTTGTAGCATAATATATAGCGATTCTCCCCAGGTATCCTGTTTATGGATGGATCCTGGAAGAGCTTGGAACCCTAACTTGGAGGGATCATATCTCCCAGAATATATAGAATCTAAGGAAAAATGTTGGACACAGTGTAAATCAGGATTTTATCTTCTGCCTCTACAATTTTCAGCTCCTGAGCCTTCACGAATCCCGAGATATAGCGAATGTACCAAAACTTATAATTTTTAGTATTTAGGGTTTTTCCAACTCGGGGTCAAACTAGGGTTTGAATTTCCCGTAGTTTCACCCAACCAAAAATATTGATCCAGGCCTCTAAACTTCGATTTTGATAAGGAGACAAATCCTATGCTGGGCTCACTCAAAAATTCCTCTTCTACAAGTAGCCCTAATTTCTCGCACCATAAACTGAAAATGTCCGAAATCGAATTCCGCTTTGACAAAAAGATGCGCCCTTCAATGGAGAGTCAGCCTAGCATACTTTTGTTGATGGATTGTGGAGAGAGACCCAAAAGGTAATAATCCCTCACTTCTGTAGCTGCACAATGTCTTCTTCTCAGGTTAACTCTGATACCATGTTAGATTTTTATCATTCAAGCTAGTATTATGATCTTAGGATCTTTAACTGAGAGAATAACATGCACAGAAATAAAACACAAGAGACAAGAGACACAAAGAATTTTCCTCGGGGAAACCATAAAGGAGAAAACCCGACAACTTCCTCAGATATATAATGAGCACAATGGCAGCAGTAAAACCCAAAAAACATAAAGATGATCTCCACAGCTTCTGTCTCTCTCTCTCACTTGAGAGAACTTCTCCTCTCTTACTCATGCGCCCCAATGAGTGAGTGTGTGTGTGATAAATAGAGAGGCTCACTCTCTATTTATATTCTTTCATTCACTTGAAACCCACTCCAACATGTCGACCTCACTTAACAATTACTTTCTAGAGCCGACATCTCTAGGAGTGTCTAATAACCCTAGTGCCCCACAATTTGTGGGGACTTTGCCTCCTCTGACCAACAAGGAGGTTTATCCTTAACACAATGGTGGGGACTATTGCCCCGACTTACAATGACTCACCTAGGGTTGACTTCTCTAGGATATTCTAATAACCCTAGGGCCCCACAACTACGGGGACTTTAACCCTTGACCAATAGGAGGGTTACCCACAATGACTTGACATGACTTGTTACATTATAGAAACTCCCGATAGGAACATAGGGGCATGACATGACTCAAATACATCACAGACACATCCCAGAATAAACATCAGGGTACAATACATAAGATATACTGATGAATACATTCCGAAGTTACAAATACATCAACAATTTTAGGCCATCAAAATCCCATTGGCTGGAGTAGAACTGTTCTTAATTTATAACATCCCAAATTGAAATATAAGTCTAACTGAAATGCAAGAAGGAAGAATTACTGAGATCAAGTACTAAGGTGGTAAACTTAAACTGCACTTAACCCATTCTTTCATAGTAGTGCTATTACCATCATTTATACAGATTGATAACATTAGAAATTCCAACAATACCTCTTACAGGGTCAAGCTGCAAACAAACATTTTTTAACTATCATTTTATCCTATGCTAGTGGAGTATCATTTCTCGATCTGGAATTTTACTGGAACAAACTGCTTACCTATTTAGAACCTATAAAAGAACCATCATTCCACAGCGTTAGCTGTAAGCTAAGTAAGCCCCGATCTCATCTAAGATTATTTCATACTTGACAAAAGAAAATAATAACACACTTAGCATCGAATCAAGATGTAGTTTCCTTTCTCACCTTCTGAAAAACATAAACTGTTGTGTTTAACATTCCTAACACAGTACTTTAAGATAAACTAATAATTTATACAGAACTAAAGAAAATAAATGCTCATTGTTAATTATTACTGTTTGAATAACCGCTAACAGTTATTGGTTCATTGACAATGACATCCTTAACATTTTATGTTATATGAAAAATTTTAAATTTTTATGAATTTTTGGGTTATTACAGGGGAGATAGATGAGAATTCAACTGTATGGACCTTCAACCTACAAATAAATATGCTTCGTTAATCTCCCATGAGAATTCTGAATGGCCTCTCCACTCAACCAACTTGGAAATGAATCCAACTCCCTCGAAATTGGTTCACAAGCAGGGAGAGTGAACACTCGTCGTGCAATGGACAAACAAAAGCTCTCCAAAATTCCAAAGGCCAATTAAAAAATTATCAAAATCTCTTCTCCTTCCTCATGACATCCCTTTATTAACTTCATGAGGCCTCCTAAGGTCGAATTCACCTCCATGAGATTCCTCCAACTCATCTTAGTGGTTTAGTAACCCTCATGACACTTGTCTTCCTTTTAATGCTCCAATTCTTTCCCAAATTCGAATGGTTTCCTCTAACTACCAAATTCGACCTCTTGGTGGCTATTTTTAGCCCTGTCATGTCAGATTTGTCATATGTCAGCAATCAGGTCTAAATTTTCCATTCTTGTCATAGATCCTTCCATCATTTGTTGTCATATAGTGCATATAATCTCCTTCCAAGTGGCACACCTTGTCTTCTAGCCTCTTCCTCTTCCATGGGAGTTACCCTCATTTACTAATTCAAATTCCTTGGCTCATTATATGATATTTGACACCACATAATGTTGGTTCTTTGGGCAGACCCGAGTTTACTGTAATGTACCAACAACACCCCTAGCTCACTGGCCCTTTCGGCGACAAATCGCGGAGCAGCCTGAAGTCTCACCCGAAGTGATTCTAATGGTTTGGCCAAAGACTCAAGTGTCTTCAACCAGGTTCTGTAGCATCCTGGGGTCTCGCGTCCCTTCTTATCCAGCGAGGTCTCTCTCCACGACGCGCAGTCTCTCTTCCTCGCGGGTTCTGACAGGAGGAGGACCCCTATCGCATCGCAACTACTCTGGTGATACGCAACTCTCTCTTCCTCTTAACCTGCGATCTGCACTATCTCACACCGCATCTCCTCTGACGGTGCGATATCGTCTACTGTCAACGCAGTATCCACTATAGTACGGCCTACTGCGACCCTCACGGTCCAAAGGCTATCGCACTAGGTGGAGTGACTTGGCTAACTTTCAACAAGGTATTAAACAATCTGACGGGAACTTCCACAGTTCAATCCTATCTTCCTCAACTATACTTAACTGTTAGAATAAGTATACTTGAAACACTCTAACAGAATGAGGGTGAATCCATGGACCTGGGTAACACTTTTTGGCAAGCGCATTTTGGCAAAAATAGAAAAACGCACCTCGGTCGAGGGCTTGTTAAGCCCTCGACCGAGGTCTTAATATCTCGACTGAGGTTTTATCAAGCCCTCGATCGAGGTATTGCGGGCTTTACAAACCCTCGGACGAGGTATTTAAATACCTCGACCGAGGTATTTAGATACCTCGGTCGAGGGCTTAAAAAAACAGACTTAGCCCTCATTCAAACAAATGGAAAATTTCCTGTGCCTTGCAGAGGTGTAAACCTTGCCATTCCTAGCACATAACTGAGCGGAGTTGATATCGATAGATTCACCAACGAATCTTCTATCCATTGACGCATCATACACACATTTTGGCATTCATATGATATTTATTTTTTAATTACTTCTAAAACTTATACTTAGAAAACCACACTGCAACTTCGAAGCAGCTCAAAGAAAAATCCGCAGAGTTAAAAATACACAGCCAAAAAATTCTTAAAAATGCACACATCACATATCGACGTGTCCTCTTCAAAAGTGTATCTTTGGTTTTTCAATTTTTGAAAAAATAGAAAAAATTCCTTTACGTGGACAAATATGTGTTTAAAATGATGCTGAAATCGAATGTGGTCACTTTCGAAAAATAATAAATAATTGTATAATGGGAAAAAAAATAACAAAAAAATATGCACATCACACTGCATTTTATGTAGATCATGCTCATATATTTTTTTTTTTAATTATTAATGCAAGATTGAATTACTCTACGTGGACACGAGCCACTTATTAGCTTCTTCAAATTTTTAAGGTCACACAGTTCATTAAATGCAAAAATTCACACATTAAATGACATCGGAATATTTAAAAAAAAATATCTCTATGAAGCCAACATAATATTCTACAATTTGTTTTTTTACTGCAAGTCAAAATTCACATGGCATATATGCGTTTTCAGGGCTTCTATCTAGCACATGAGTAAAAAATCAGGTTTTCATCGCCAAATTTGGCCAAAAAGTGTTACCCATCTTCATGGAATCACCCATGACTTATTACTGTGTGAAGCAGGTACTGATAAACTCATGTGCAGACGCCTGATACATGTGAATCCATCTTTAACCTTCTATAATGCTGTAACTGAGTGAGACATACAGACATTTACTAATTGATATACAACAATCATGTAACAGATAACAGATATCAACTGAGTAAAGCACAATCACATGAAATAATCACATAACACACTGGTTTTACGTGGTTCACTTCCAGGGTAGAAGCTACGTCCACAGAACTGTGTTTATTATATCTTGAGAGAGTACACAGTTCTGCTGCAACCTGATGTGCAGCTAGAGATCTTCTGGGTAACTCCGCACTCTCTGCCAGAAGCCCTTCTCTCCTAGATCTCTTCTCTATTTCTCTATTTCCTTCTTACAATATTCTCTCTCTCTCTCTCTGTCAATCCCTACGGATTGTTCATACAAGCTCTATGAGCCAGCTGCTGGTTACAGTAAGATTTTACAGACTGAATACGGAACCAGAGCTCAACTCTATTACAATACAAGGTAACTGTGAGCTAACAGACTACTCGCTGCAGGTTATCTGACTGGATAACCTTTTACAATACAGTTTACATCTGACTAGCTAACCTTTTACAATACAAAATACATCCCTTTATAGGTGGCCCGAAGGTCTCGCCATTACAACACTGTGGGCCTATCCCAACAGTAACCCAAAAACCATAACTAGTGACAGTTGGTCTATCTGTACTCGATATGCCGCTTTCCATCACACCACAGCTCTCTGCAGTCTTCCATGCTTCTCGGCACTGACCATGGGTACTGGGCATCGCTTCCCTTTCTATCCTTTGTCTTCAATTCCTTGGCCTCGTTGCCCTTTTTCCTTTATGAGGGTAGCTGAGCCCTCCTGTCTTCTGCCGCTGCCTTGAATGCAATGGGTGAGCTCTCTCTTATCGGTCGCTGCCTTGACTGCAGTGGGTGAGCTCTCTCTTCTCAGCCGCTTAAGTACTGTCATCTTCTTTGACTTCTCTATCCCGATAGTCATAGTTTCTGGCTCTGATCTGCAGCTAGAAACGTGCTACGGCGTCGTATCTTTACCTTATCTCTTATATCTTCACCAAAACTATCTATCCACCAAAATGGCAGCTTCTCCTATAGCTGCAGGACCTTACTCCAACACATAACCATAAAATAATGTTACATTACCGATGTGTTCGAATTTGGATGACTATCATGCCAAGTGTGTGAGGAATCTAGAAACCCAAAGGCTCCACAAGCTTCCAAGTGTCTTCATGAACCCACGTCACATTTTTTTCTTATCATTTATCATTTATGTGACCCATTTAAATGTGAATATGGTAAACTAATGTAATTTTGGGTCCCATATCCCCTTATTACAAAATTTATGTCTCCATCTCAACCTAGGGAACTAGTAGGTTGGTGAAACATTATTTGCAAATAGTCTTATTTGGAAATTGTTTGATTGTGGACATGACAAATCCTATCCACTCAAGATTTCTTATCCTAAAGCAATGCCAATTTTTTATGCCACAAAAAAAAATTATACTCCCATGTGGCATTCTCATTTGGTACTCCTTCCCTTGCACCAAGTGCTCTCTTATGGTTATGCTCATTAATTTTCTTTAGTTGCAATTTGAGTAGTGGCACTCATGTACTGAAATTTTGTGTTCCCAATAGTAAAGAGATGTGGATTGTAAATATTGATATATCATGTAACATCACCACTAACACCAAAAGGATTAATCAAATTGAATCCATCTCTCAAAAGGTATCCCACATAGGAAACTGGAACACTACTCTGCAAATATGAACTCAAACAAATGAAGGTTTCTTTGCTTGATCAAACCAACAATCGAACTACTGCTCCAAGTGAGATGAAACCAAGCAATGTCAAGATCCCATTGCTTGTATTGCACCCTTACAAACATCATGAGTAGAAAATATAGATCATGAAAGTACATACAAACATTATACAAATGTACATCAAGAAGGAACCTCATCAAAGAATCATGAAATTCCTTGTACATCCAAGTAAGTAGATCATCATGTTACCCATACACACAAGCATCAAGTATTATATCATATTTGCACCAATGACATAGGTGAGGATCCCATGTCCCATAATTCTTCTCCAAAAACATATAATGTGCATCAAGATAATCATCCATGTGTTCTTTCATCCAATAAGTGGATGAGGAACCTCCACAAAAATCTGAGCCAAATAAGGAGCAAAGAAAACACGAAGACTTCAAGTGGCTCCAAGAAGTCTCATCACCACACCCATGAATATGTATATCAACATGAAATATCAAAGGATGTTGTTTCCAACAATAATATTCTTCAATCATATATCTCTTCACCCAAGTGTGGGATGAATTTCCTCCAACATCAAATGGACTAGGCAAGGAGCAAGGAAAACCATGAGTCTCCAAGTGACTCAAGTGAATACCATAGGTGCATACATGTTGATGTGTATCATCATAATTTAGCAAGGGATGTTTCTACAAATGTAAATAATATGGTTCTATAATCATGTCAACATCAAAAGGAGAGATGTAAATTCCATACTCTTCATGTGGCACCATAAAAAAGAAACCTTTCACCCATACTTCATTAGGATGAATGCTGCAAAATTTGGAAGTGTAGGATGTAGGAGAAAGAACCAATTCACCCAAATGATCAGAAAGTGAAAAAATTTCATCATGTGAAGTATCCATAGGAGTAGGAGTATGCACCTCCCTTAAAAATGCAATACTTTCCTCATGGTTCGGTTCCAAGGTAGTGGAATCATGCACTTCTTCAAAAAGTGTGCACCCATATTCAAGAGGAAACTCAAGTTCCTCTTCCACCACAACTAGCGCTTGGCTATCATCAATATCATATTCAAATGAATCAAGAACCTGCAACTTTCCATGTTTCTCATGATCTCTCCTGTCATGAGAATCCTCCAAGCAATCTACTATATGACAATCTGAAACATAGGAGGAAGGACAATTATCTTGCTTTGATATATCCTCATTATTATTCAATTATGCTTCATGTGACCATTCATTAAGCTCAACCAAATTGTTTTTATCAAAAATAAAAGACATTAAATTACCTTCAATGTTGCACATTTCTCTTTAAATCTTCTCCATGTCTTCAAGGAAGGATGGATCCTCCATTGAAGAAATTTTCCAACAAGAATTTGACACCAATGATTTAGTGTCATGGAGTATGCTAAGGGCCTCATGGATATCCATTTCACTCATCTTCAAATACCCTTCAATGAAGGATGGTTCATGGGAGTGAACATCCTCTTCTTCTTTCTTCTTGATTTGATCAACTTCTTGAAGCTCAAGTGGTGATGGGGAATTTGATCTTGGTTCTTCATTATTTGTCACAAGGTCTTCATATTCATTCTTAAGAGAAATTTTTATTGTAGAAAAATTTTCAAATCTGATCTCTATGTCACCAACATAGAGTTGTGAGCACCCATCAGTAGGTGCTCCTTCACAGTTCAAGCATCCATCAATAGATGCGCTTTGGTCCATTTCCATAGTAGAATGTGTCTCGGAATGATAGTCAATAGTTTCAAGGTACTATTATTCATTCTCAAGTGATGTTTCCTCATATTTTTCAAATTCACTTTGGAGTGACTTTAGATCCTCTTGATGTAATGCTTTTTCTGCTTTACCACCCACAAAAATTGGTAGCTCCTTGGTCTCCTCCATACTTGTGGATTGTTGATTGTTCCTTAATGATTTATCATTTTCATTGTTGTAAAAAAATGCATACTTGATAATATAATCTTGGAAATAATACCTTTCATGAATATCCCATCTCAAAGTTTGATACCCCTGGTAGCATGCTTCGGTATCTTTGGATGTAATTTCTTCTTCTGTTGGCGCGGGAGGAAGGAAAGTGGGATTGGTGGGTCGATTATGAAACCAATACATGTCTGAAATTTTTTATTAAATGGATGGTCTTAATGCACAGGTTCAAGGAACATGCTTTGATACCACTGTAATGTCCCCTTTTGGAGAGAAATGCACAAATTGGGCAAAATTCGAGCTTAACTAGTCATGACTCTAGAGGGTTCCAACTTTCACCAAATGGTCCTGAATTTGAAAGGAGATGGTATGGTGAGTATTAAAACATACCAATTTGGTGTATGGATACTTTTTATCATAATTTATACATATTAAAACTTGTTTGGGTCTAATATAAAAAAAGACAAAAATTACTAGGAAATTGTGTTCAAATCGCCTCAAGGGTGATGGCCAAACTAGCTTTCCAAATCAAGTACAACCCTCCCAAATTTCATAAAAAAGTATGGGAATGAGTATCAAACATAAATGAATGTCCTTAATCATGTTTATTAATTTCTGAAAATGGATTATGGTATGCAGCATTTGTAGGGTAACTTTCATAGAAATTGCATAAGAGAAATTTGCATTGCTAGCTAGACTTTGACATAGGAAAAGTAGAATATATGGTTCTGAGAGTAATATACAACATAGTGGTAATATATATAATAAAAATTTATTCCTCAACAGCATAAAAATCAAAGTAAAAACCTCCCACAAATATGATACAATACTCTTCCAAGGTTGAATCCAAAGTCATGGAAACCAGTGATTCAATGGAATGGGAATGCAATCTTTTCACACATGAGTTTCTTGGATTTAGATCCACAAAGGTTATGGACATGAAATTACAGAGTAATAAATCATATATGGCTGTCACAAAATCCTCAAACTCATACAAATACGGTATAAAACTACTTCAAGATTGAAGCCAAAATCCATTAAGACTAGCCTTTGGGGAATGCAAGCCTTTCATACATGTATTTATTATATTTATACTCACAAATAATATGGACATGGTATTACAGATCCATACATCATACATCAAATCTTGGGAATCAACTATCCTCATCAAATCGCAAGCACCACTCCAACAAGTGCGTCATCAAATGAGAGTGTGGGGGAATGGAGAAGAAGGACTGAGAGAATGGGGAGATATATGAGAATTAAAATGTATGGACCTTCAACCTGAAAATAAAAGTCCTTCAATAATATCCCATGAGAGTTCTAAATGGTCTCTCCATCAACCAACTTGGAAATGAATCCAACTCCCTCGAAATTGGTTCACAAGCAAGGAGAGTGAACACTCACCATGCAATGGACAAGAAAAAGCTCTCCAAAATGCCAAAGGACAATTAAAAGATTATCAAAATATATTCTCCTTCCTCATGGAATAATTTTATTAACTTCATGAAGCCTCCTAAGGTCGAATTTACCTCCATGAGATTCCTCCAACTCATCTTAGTGGTTTAGTAACCCTCATGACACTTGTCTTCCTCTTCATGCTCCAATTCATTCCCCAATTCGAATGGTTTCCTAAAACTCCCAAATTCCACCTCTTGGTGGCTATTTTTATCCTTGTCATGTCATATTTGTCAGATTTCATCAATCAGGTCTGAATTTTCATACTTGTCATAGAATCCTCCATCATTTGTTATCATAGATTGCATAGAATCTCCTTCCAAGTGGCACACCTTGTCTTCTGGCCTCTTCCTATTTCATGGGAGTTACCCTCCTTTACAAATTCAAATTCCTTGGATCATTATATGATATTTGAAACCACATAACCATACAATAATGTTACATTACCCATCTGTTCGAATTTGGATGAATATCATGCCAAGTGCGCGGCGAATCTAGTCACCCAAAGGCCCCAAAAGCTTCCAGGTGTCTTCATGAACCCATGCCACATTATTTTCTTAGAGTTTATCATTTATGTGACCCATTTAAATGTGAATATGGTAAACTAATGTCCTTTTGGGTCCCATATCCCCTTATTACAAAATTTATGTCTCCATCTCAACCTAGGGAACTAGTAGGTTGGTGAAACATTATTTCCAAATAGTCTTATTTGAAAATTATTTTAAAATCTCAACAATGTCTAGCACAAAGTTTGAAATTGAAAAATTTAATAGCAAAAATCATTTTGAACCGTGGAAGTTAAAGATGTGGGATCTATTAGTACAACGAGGGTTACAGAAATCCTTATATGGTAAGAAAAGGAGACCTATAACTGTGACAGATGATGAATTGGAGGAATTAGATTCCAGAGTGCTTAGCACAATTCGATTATGTATTGCAGATGATGTGTTGTTTAACATTGTTGGAGAAAAGTCAGTAGGAAGGATTTGGAGCAAGTTAGAAATATTGTATATGACCAAATATTTGACAAACCGAATTTACTTGAAGCGATGCGTGTATGATATGAGAATGAAAGAAGGTACAAAGATAGCAATTCATTTGAATGTTGTTAATACTCTTATTTTCCAGTTGAGTAGTATGGATGTTAAAATTGATGATGAAGATAGAGAAGTCAATATCTTATGTACTTTACCTGAATCTTGGGGTCAAGTAGTTTCTTACATTATCCTTAGTACAATTTGTTAGTGCCAGAAATTGTTCCCAAACTACAAGAGAACAAGCCAACACAATCTCAATAATCACAATAAAGTAAAATAGGGTTTTTAGGGTTTTCAAGGTTTTTTGGTTGAGTAGTTTGAAGACAAGAGGGTAAACATTCATAAAACCAAAGTAAACACTAAATCATGAGCATTTGAATGATTGAGATGCATAACATATAAACCATAATCCAACAGAAAACACACTACTGAGTTTCACCCACAGTTAGCAAGCATTTCAAGCATAAAAACATTAAACAGGAAATGAATATACCAACTGAGTAATTAACACAAATTAGAAATAAAACCAGTCAATAATCTAAAGGGCATATAGTGCATATATTTCATAGTTCAGTCCTCAAAAACACATAAGAGTCTTTTACTTAGCTCATAAACAAAGCTTGATAGCCTCCCCTTGCCAACAAAAAATCCAACCATTTGTCTTCTTTCAAACTTACATTTATCCTATTCTTCAAAATCAGTTGAATAACTGAACCCTAACTATTTTTAGATTGCCTATCGAATAGCTCAATCTAAATTATCCTTATACAAAAATAAAATAACTTTCCAAACTTAACTAATAACTAACTTTCTTGACTAACTTTACAAATCTTTAGTTGCTTCAACTAGTAAAGCAATTCCTTCCAAGGATTGAGCTTTCCTTCTTGCCTTCAATTGATCGGTCTCTAAATCTGCAATCCTCCTTGTTAGCTCCTCATTATGCTCTTGCAGCTCCTAGATGCTTTGCTTTAACTCTGTGAACTGATTTTCTGTTTGTCTTTTCCTTTTTAGTGCTTCTCTTGAAACTGTAATCAACTCCTGGTAATGACTGTTAACTTCCTCCAAATCTTCTATAAGTCTCATGTTTGCAGTAACTAGTCCATCATTAGTTTCATGCATATACTCAATTCGATACGTATATATTGCTTAATGCTTCTTTGTAGATTTTCTTTTTCAGAATCAATACATTTGTCTCCTGATATTGTTTGCATCCCTTCTGGTGTCAATGGGATTTTCAATTTCTTATAGATTCCTTCATCTTCTTTCATAAACTCTGTGGAGGTTACATGAAGCTTTGGATGTTCTTCATTTTCATCACTGCAGTGAACTTCTTCTTCAACCATCTCCTTCTTCTCTAAACAAGAACTCTTTACCTCACTTTGTTGCTATTCTTGAAACATTTGATTTCGAATCTCCAGAAATATATCAGATATCTTAGTATCAGTCATGACAGATTTTCCTTTTGATTCTATTGGATTTTTACCTTTATTGCCATCTTCACTATCATCCACTTTCTCTTCAGATGATGCATCCTCTATTATTGTAACCTTTTCTTTAGCCAATTTGGGATTCAGTAGCTTTTTCATGTTTAACCTAAGTTTGTTCTTCAGCCTTATCTTAGGTCTCCAGACTACTGCAATCTCTCCCAACATCTTCAGAGCCTTTCCTTGATGAGTTATTGAGGCAAATTCAACAACCTTCATTTTTTTCCTTCTTGACACCGTTTCTTCATCACAATGAATGTGAATTTCTTGCTTTGCAAAAACCCTAGCTTCATTAGCAATAGGAATTCTAGACTCATCAAATAAGTATTTTCCATCCTCCTTTGATAGTACTGTAATAGGGCTTTGCTTCTTCTCCTCAATATCTTCTTTTACACCTTGAATTGATTCTCCGCGTAAAACTTCTACAACAGGCTCAGCTTCTTTCATTTCTGACTGTAAAATATTGCTTTCTTTATTATTAACTCCCTGTCCCAATTCAAGGTTTTTATTTTCCTGATTTGAAGCTTCTCCTGGTTTATCATTTTCTTCACCCTTAATTGTTACCTTTTTTCTAAGCCTCTTAATCAGAGTTTGACCTTTATCTAATTGTCTTCTCTGAGACTGTTCCTCCTTATCAGTCTTGAAACCTGACCAAAAAATGAAATGTTCACAAGTCTTTTCCCTTTTCTACAATACAGTACTTATGATGAGCTTAATGAGTCCATGATGGAAAATTGATTGCTTTGTATGATCTTGGTGCTCTCTCACCCTACATGACATCTTCTGTAAGCTTGTCAAAAAGAAGAAAGGTAGGTTCATTTTAAACTCATTACTAAGATGCTGGAGGAACCTAAAGTGATATTTGAAAACAAAGGCAAATCTACCTTCACAGGTGACATAGCTCTGCAAGACTTTAATAGGCTCAATCCAGTCAGGTTTAAAGTTTTGAATTGGAACACCTTTTCCCTAGTCTGCAACTACACCAGGAAGCAAGTAGCTCTGAGCATTAAAGGTGAAAGGAACCTTTTTGAACCAGAACTTTCCCTCATCTAAAATCCCTTTGCTTCAACTATTAACTCCCTGGTTAATTTGAACTTCAAGGTGTCAAAAGACACTATATCCTTGTCTAAATATTGAGCAAATTTGTAAGACACCTCTGAATGATAACCTTCAATCTTTTCGAAGAACATTATCCATCCTGCATCTGCAAACAACTATGCACAATCTAGAAAATTCTTCACCTAGCTTAAGTCTAAGGGTTCTGCCCTATTGGTCTTTCCACTCTTTTTCATTTTGAACTATGGTTAAACAGCTTCTATCATTACACCACAGTCTGACTGTCTTCAAATATTAACAAACTGACATAGAATACAGTAGAGGGACTTCCAAAAGGATCTACTCTGTATTCTTCTATTTAAATGATGAATACTTTAAATGCATTGATTAATAATTCATCATTTAACATGGATTAGGTCTAAAATTAGTATTCTGCCTTCAAATCTGCCATTAGTCACTTCCTCAGAAAAGCCCCAAATTAAAAAACCATGGTAATGGCACGCGGAATACCTGTTAAAATGACCAATTCAAATGCTGTAATATGGTTATCTCAATTGTCAGGTGTGGAATTGCATGCTCCACCTTTCTCTGACCGCTTAGACCACTCCAGCCAACCGCTCCTGAAAGCCCTAATTTTCGCTCAGTTTCAAAATCCTGATTATCAAGCACTGATTTCTCACCATGATATTCACTTACTCTTCATGCACTTCAGATAAAAACATAATTCCATACACCTTTGTCTCATTATACTCTGCTATCATTATTATATCTGCTTCTGCAAGCGACCGCCACGATTTTGCCCTCATGATAATATTCCACCTATTTTAGTGATTAAGCTATAGAAGACACGTATCAAATCCATAAGACAATGTGATTGACATCTCAGGTGTGAGAATCCCGAAGAAATTGAACCAAAAAATGATGATTTTAGCCTGCGCGACTTTCTTATAGCGCCTCTATGCATCTATTTTTGTCTTGCGCTACAAGAAAGTCCATGTTAATGATTTTCAATATATTTAGCTAATGATAAGAGTTTGAACTTGGTTTAGGAGTCTCAATTTAACTTTTATGCTATTTTTAGACTTTTTAAATCCATATATGTCTTATATAAGCCCCTCGATTATAAAACCAAAGCAAAACTTGTAAAAATAAGCTAAGAAATCAAAAATCATGAGAGTTAAAGGGTAAAATTAATATTATCCCTATCAACAAAATTTTTTAGAAACAAAAAGTAAAGCAAGCTTCAAAATATAAATAATAGTATCAAAAACAATGGGAAACAAAAACATGACCTAACATCTGGCTCCTGCTGCGGGATGAAGTCCTCCTTGTGAGGCTTCAAGAACCTGTAGACCAGTGCCTTCTGTACTGCTACCTGCTAATATGCAAAATTTCCATTGGGTTATGGAGTCCTTATTCTGTTTATTCACACCGGTATATACAATGAAAGTCCAGTATCCATTTCAAAAACTATGAAAATGCTTGAGAAATCATCCATTAACTTGGATTGGACAACTCCTCACCCTCCAAGGTCTGTAGAACAAAAGTATTGTTTTCCAAAAACTTTGACACTATGAAAGGACCAAACCAAAGGTTATCAAACTTGCCATGCTTTCCTTTTTTCTCCTTCCTAGCATCCCATCTCAAAACCATGTCTCCTACTGAAAAAGTATTATCTTTGATCTTCCTATCAAATATTTCTTTAATCTTTAACCTGTATAGCTGTTCCTTTTCTTCCACTTTTTATCGCTTCTGTTGTAACTCTATCATTGCATAAATTCTTCTCTGCATACCATTGGGTTCTTCCTGACAATCTTGAAAAAACTTCATCACTGGGATACCCAACTGAACAGGAAAAACTGCATCTGTGCCATATACTAATTGGAAATGAGAAGTTCCAATTGCTTGTTTAACTATTATTCTGTCTGCCCATAATGCATACTTTAGCATAGAATCCCATGATCTTTTATTATGTTTTAGCAATTTCTTGATACTCTGAATGATATTTTTATTCGATGACTCAGCTAAACCATTCCCCTAAGGATAGTAAGGAGTTGAATGTTTCAACAGGATGCCATTATTTTCACAAAATGTCCCCATAGCCTTAGATTTAAAGGCTTTAGCATTATTAGTCAATATTTTCTGTGGACATCTAAATCTACTAAGAATATTTTCTTCACTAAAATCTATGATCACCTTATCTGTAACATTCCTGGTGAGAATAGCTTCTACCCACTTAGTAAATAAATATGTTGCAGTCAAAATCCACTTATGCTGCCCTGAGGAAGATGGATTTATCTCTCCTATGAAGTCCAAACCCCACTACTAAAAAGGGGCATTTACTGCAATTGGCTTTAAAGGTAATGACAGCAACTTTTGTTTACTAGCAAATTTCTAACAAGGGATACATGCTCTTACCTGCTGATATACATCTGAAAATAAAGAGGGCCAATAGTATCCAGCTCTTAGAATTTTATATGTTGTTGCCTTCCAATATTTATGACCTCCACAAGCACCTTCATGAGATTCAGAAATTACTCCTTCAATTTTAGGTTTATCTAAGCATCTGAGTAGAATACCCCCTGGATCTTTCCAAAACAACTGCTGTTCTACCAAACAATACTTAGTAGTTTTCAACTTCAAAGATCTAGCAGATTTTTAATCTAATTGTTCTGGACATTGCAAGTACAAAAGAAAATATACAATGTCTGCATACCATGTAGATGTTGAATAGAATTCCATAATGTTCTCTTTCTCCCGCTATGCTTGATTTTCTTCCTGTGCTGGCTGTTCTGTCATCAGATGTAGTCCTAAAGCTTGGAAATTTGAAACAGCTAAAAGTTTAGCTAGACCTTGTCCCTTTACTAGCTTTGTAGGTCTAATATATACATCATATTCCATGATTTTGAAATCCACTTTCCTCTTTCTCCCTCACTGTCAGGCTGAGTCAAAACATCTTTAATGGTAGCATTAGGCACATAAGCAATAACTTTGGAGTGCAAAACATAGATTCTGAAAAATTTCAAAGCTTTTACCAAAGAGTAAGCATGTTTCTCTAAAATGCTTTATTTTAACTCTGAATATCTAAGAGTTTTGTTGAAAAATGCAATAGGCTGTTCAAGACCATCCTTATTCTTCTGTAATAAAACAACAGCGAATGTATCTTCAGATGCAAAAGAAAAGGTTAGAAATTCCTTTGTACTGGACTTACTAATACTGTAGCTTCAGTAAGAGCCATCTTAATTTTTTCGAATGAATTCTTTGCTTCTGCAGTCCACTTGACTTCTTGATCCTTCTTCAGCATGGTCGTAATCTATTTGATAGTCTCAGCAAAATTTGGTATAAACCAACGCAGAAGATTGATTTTACCAATGAAATATTATACATCCTTTTTGCTCCTTGGAAGACATATTTTCAGTATTTCTTTCACCCTCTCCAGATCAATCCTTATGCCATCAGCTGAAACTAAATGACCTAATAATTTACCTTTCTGTACAGCAAAATGTGACTTCTTTGGATTAAGAGATAAACCATAGTTTCTGCATTTCAGAAAAGTTTGTTTCAAATGTTTTAGATGTTCATCATCTAATTGTGAAAAGACTGTAATATCATCTAAGTAAATCACTACAAACTTGTCTCTTTCCCCAACAAAGGCTATATCCATAGCTCTTTGAAAAGTTGCTCTAGCATTCATTAATCCAAAAGGCATTTTATCATACATGAAAGTTCCCCAGGGAGTAGTAAAAGTTGTTTTTTCTTTATCATCGGAATGCATAGCAATTTGAATATATCCCGAAAAACCATCAACCATAGAAATCCTTTGTGCCCCAACTACCTTCTGCAATATTTTTTCTATTTTAGGCAAAGGATAATTATCCTTTAATGAAGACCTATTCAGATTTCTAAAGTCAACACACAGTCTGATTTCTCCATTCTTTTTCCTGACAGGAACTAAATTAGCAACCCATGAAGAATACCTAAGAGGAACAATTATCTTGGCATCTAATAACTTCTTCACTTCTTTTTCAATAACAAGAAACAAAGCTGGATTTATCCTCCTTAATTTTTGTCAGAAAGGTTTAACATTAGGTTTTAAAGGTACTTATGTTGCATAATCCCAGTATCATATGTCCTCAAGTCTTCATAAGACCATGCAAAAACATCAACATACTCCTTTAACAACTTAATGTACCTGTTTCTCTGTTCTGTTGTGAGTGCTTTTGAAATCTTCACGATTCTAGGATGTTCTGAAGTACCAATATTATAGTCCACCACATTTTCTTTTGAAGACTGTACAACAGGATTTAAAGGTGTATCATCTTTTGAAAATATTCTTTCTAATGGCACCAAACCTTTAGGAATGAAATTACCTTTAAGTTCAATAATCGTGTGGCCAACAATCTCATTTTCAGCAATATCTTCAGAATATTCAACCTCGTCATCTTCTTCTTGATCAATCAGGGAATTGGAAAACTCACCTGTCAGCTCTAAAAATCTTTTTATTTCAATGTCATCTTCAAAAACTTTCCACTACTTCACATTATTAGGCACAAAATGTATGTACCTAACCTCAATAGGATACTTTAGCTGTGTTGTTTTGGGGATTCTAAAATGTGTGGCTGCTAAGACCAAAGAATCAGCAGTTTGGTTATGGTCCCTAGGAATATAGGTAATGTTAAAAGCCACAAAATAATTGTCTATCATATCCCATACTTCATTACGATAAACTTTCAGCAAATCTTGTTTCACTTGATAGTTGTTCCTCACCTGCTGAAGAACCAACTTGGAGTCGCCATATACAGAAATATGTTGAATGCCTAAATATTTTGCAGCTTTCAAACCTAACAAAAAAGCTTCATATTCTACAATATTATTGGTGGTAATAAATTTTAATTTATACATTAGCTTTATTGTTTCACCACCAGGAGATATTAAAAGAACCCCTACTCCAACACCTTCCTTACAAGAAGATCCATCAAAGTATAATTTCCAAAGTTCATCTTCTTGTTCCCTATTGCATTTAATTGGCTTTTCTTTTTCAACCTATAACAAACCAGCAGTATTGTCATCATCACTAAAATGTAACATAAAAGTACCCAAATCCTTGTCAACAGCATACAAGGGATGATTTGTTGGGTTCTTGTCATCTGTCACAATATAGGCAAATTACAATTCTCTGTATAACCTTATGTTTTCTCCTCCAAACACAGGTATAGTGGCATATGTTAAATCCATTTGTAGAGTCCCACCAACTTTCTTTGCCCAAGATCTAGAGAGGAGCAGTCTAAATTTTGAAGTAATGTCTGCTACTACCACATCCATAATCACACTCTTCATTGGTAGCTGAGCCAAACTGACAACCATATCTTTAATCACTCCCAAACATTTTACAGCTCGTGAATCAAAAGCATACAAATCATGATAGGGTTTTGTTATACTCAAACCTAAATCCTCCATGATAGCCTTTGGCATTAGGTTGTGTGATGCTCCTGAATCCAAAAGACAGTTATGTATCATCTGTTCATGAACATTCAGTGTGATGTAAAAAGGAGGTGATGCACCTGCTTCATTCTCAGTTTTTTCAGCTTAATCTTATCCAATAAAGATTTTAGGACTTTCTTCTTGTAAATTCACTGTATCAAAAAAAAGGCTAATTGTTTGCTGAACCAATAATTTTAAGAACTGAATCTTTGTAAGCAGGATTCTTCATTAACTCAGTAAAAGGCATAGGAATCTTGATTTTTCCTAATTCATTTTACAGATTAAAATTCTGAACACTTTTGTTTACCTCTCCAACTTCCACATTCTTCTTTTGTTTATCCTAAATTTGTTTTTTCTCTAACACAGGATCAGATTGTTGTTTAGTAGGTACAACTATCTTTTTCTTTGGATTTTGAACTACTTGCTTTGGACCTGACCTCAAATTCAAAGTTTTCTTTGGCTCAGTTTGATATGCATCAACAATTACAGCAGTCATTTCAAGATTTAAATCATTTTCTGTTTCAAACATATCAGCATCATAGTATTCTGAGTTTAAAAACTCTTCTTCAGTGACAAAACCCTCAGTTAACTGCTCTCCAAAATAATTCATATCCTGGTCTGTATCCTCAAAGAACACTTCCTCTTCAATTTCCTCTTCATCAACAACATTATTCTGAAGTGGGGGTGGTACTCCTTGATCCTCAGTTTCTCTCCTTTCTCGTTGTATATCATTGTTTCTTCTTTCTCTAAGTATGAAACGAGGTGCAAACTGTCTTCTAAATTGATTTTGATTATTAGGTTTTCTATCACCTTCTTGAACAGGTTGTTTGAATTCTTTTCTAGTTCCAACTTGTTTAATTTTGCAGTCAAAATCTTCACTAGCTTGGCCATTTTATCAATTTTTACTTCTGCAGAGTGGGATATTGAAACCCCTGTAGCTGCCTCTTTCTTACCCTTCCTGTCATATATCTGTTGAGTTGTATTTCCCTTCAATCTATTAGAAGCTAATATATTAGACTCCACTTCTAATGCGTCATCCTGCAAGTTTAGTTAAGTAACAGGTCTTATTTCTCTTAGAAGTAAGGAAAATTCATGATCAAAAGCATTGGCATATGTGAGTTTTGCAGATGTTTCTGAAGGTTTTATCTTTGCGGGAATTCTGCCCTACATTTTATTGAATCTCTTCGAAAAACCAGCTTTGGTTTCATCCTTCTTTCTTCTAAGGGATCCAAACTCAGTTATATAATATGTATGATCCTTGGTGTCACCCCATTGTCTCATGAAAAGGTCTTGAAACTCTTCTATGATAGTGATGGAATTTGCAGGTAACTCCCTGAACCATTTTCTGACATCTCCATCAAGACTCTGTACAAACATCCTCATCCATACATCCTTAGCCTCAATATTCTGATTATCAGCATAACTGAGAAAATCATCCCAATGCTCCTCAACTGTAGTTTCACCTTGTCCATTAAACCTAGGTAGGTATTTCTAGTAATCACCTCCAGGAAGTGCATTCAAAGGCTGAGGAAAAACTAAAGGTGCATACCTAGCTGCAACCATTCGGTCCATCATATCTAATGGTTGATTTTGGGCTGTGATTTTTAAGTTGACTGGTTTTGGTGAAGGAAAGACCTGACTGGAACTTGGCTGAAATGGAGTTTTACCAACTTTAAGATGAAATAGAGGAATTTTACCAGGAGATATTGTCTTTGCTTTCTTGAAATATTGAGGATCAGTGAAAACTTGAAAACTGCTGACAGGAATTATAGGCTTCAACCAAGGTGAATTTTGTTCTTCTCCCTTCAAAACAGATAAAGGTGATGAAATATCTAACTGGTCAGGGTTACATAGGGCTGGTGATGACTAAGACCTTCTGATTTTTCTAGTTGTTTTCAGTATCTGTTCTGGGTCTGAAACACCCAACTGTAAAGGTGAACTATGTATGTTTCTTGTTCCAACTCCCTTAGTAGCCACTGTGAAATACTAGTGAAAAGTAGTCTTTAAGATTTGTTGGCTTAAGTTCACCTCTTAAAACCAGTGAAAAGATAAGAATCCCAGGGAAAGAATAGAATTTCAACTTCGATCCCCGGCAACAGTGCCAAATATATTAGTGCTAGAAATTTTTCCCAGACTACAAGAGAACAAGCCAACAAAATCTCAATAATCACAATAAAGTAAAATAGGGTTCTTAGGGTTTTCAAGGTTTTTTGGTTGAGCAGTTTGAAGACAAGAGGGTACACATTCATAAAACCAAAGTAAACACTAATCATGAGCATTTGAATGACTGAGATGCATAACATATAAACCATAATCCAACAGAAAACACACTACTGAGTTTCACCCACAGTTAGCAAGTATTTCAAGCATAAAAACATTAAACAGGAAATGAATATACCAACTGAGTAATTAACACAAATTAAAAATAAAACCAGTCAATAATCTGAAGGGCATATAGTGCATATATTTCATAGTTCAGTCCTCAAAAACACATAAGAGTCTTTTACTTAGCTCATAAACAAAGCCTGATAGCCTCCCCTTGCCAACAAAAAATCGAACCATTTGTCTTCTTTCAAACTTACATTTATCCTATTCTTCAAAATTAGTTGAATAATTGAACCCTAACTGTTTTTAGAATGTCTATCGAATAGCTCAATCTAAATTATCCTTATACAAAAATAAAATAACTTTCCAAACTTAACTAATAACTGACTTTCTTGACTAACTTTACAAATCTTTAGCTCCTTCATCTAGTAAAGCAATTCCTTCCAAGGCTTGAGCTTTCCTTCTCGCCTTCAATTGATCTGTCTCTAGATCTGCAATCCTCCTTGTTAGCTCCTCACTATGCTATTGCAGCTCCTGGATTGTTTGCTTTAACTCTGTGAACTGATTTTTTGTTTGCCTTTTCCTTTTAAGTGCTTCTCTTGAAACTGTAATCAACTCCTGGTAATGACTGTTAACTTCCTCCAAATCTTCTCTAAGTCTCCTATTTGTAGTAACTAATCCATCATTAGTTTCATGCATATACTCAATTTGATACTTATATTGCTTAATGCTTCTTTGTAGATTTTCTTTTTCAGAAACAATACATTTCTCTCCTGATATTGTTTGCATCCCTTCTAGTGTCAATGGGATTTTCAATTTCTTATAGATTTCTTAATCTTCTTTCATAAACTTTGTGGAGGTTACATAAAGCTTTGGATTTTCTTCATTTTCAGCACTGCAGTTAACTTCTTCTTCAACCATCTCCTTCTTCTCTAAACAAGAACTCTTTACCTCACTTTGTTGTTGTTCTTGAAACATTTGATTTCGAATCTCCAGAAATATATCAGAGATCTTAGTATCAGTCATGACAGATTTTCCTTTTGATTCTATTGGCTTTTTACCTTTATTGTCATCTTCACTATCATCCACTTTCTCTTTAGATGATGCATCCTCTATTACTGTAACCTTTTCTTTAGCCAATTTGGGATTCAATATCTTTTTCATGTTTAACTGAAGTTTGTTCTTCGGCCTTGTCTTAGGTCTCTAGATTGCTGCAATCTCTCCCAACATCTTCAGAGCCTTTCCTTGATGAGTTATTGAGGCAAATTCAACAACCTTCATTTTTTTCCTTCTTGACATTGTTTCTTCATCACAATGAAAGTGAATTTCTTGCTCTGTAGAAACCCTAACTTCATTAGCAACAGGAATTCTAGCCTCATCAAATAAGTATTTTTCATCCTCCTCTGATAGTAATGTAATAGTGCTTTGCTTCTTCTCCTCAATATCTTCTTTTACATCTTGAATTGGTTCTGCACGTAAAACTTATACAACGGGCTCAGCTTCTTTCATTTCTGACTGTAAAATATTGCTTTCCTTATTATTAACTCGCTATCCCAATTCAAGGTTTTTATTTTCCTAATTTGAAGCTTCTCCTGGTTTATCATTTTCTTCACCCTTAATTGTTACCTTTTTTCTAAGCTTCTTAATTAGAGTTTGACCTTTATCTAATTGTCTTCTCTGAGACTGTTCCTCCTTATCAGTCTTGAAACCTGACCAAAAAATGAAATGCTCCCAATTCTTTTCCCTTTTCTGGAATATAGTACTTATGATGAGATTAATGAGTCCATGATGGAAAATTGATTGCTTTGTATGATCTTGGTGCTCTCTCACCCTACATGACATCTTCCGTAAGATTTCCAAAAATAAGAAAGGTAGGTTCATTTTAGACTCATTACTGAGATGCTGGAGGAACCTAAAGTGATATTTGAAAACAAAGGAAAATCTACCTTCACAGGTGACATAGCTCTGCAAGACTTTAATAGGCTCAATCCACTCAAGTTTAAAGTTTTGAATTGGAACACCTTTTCCCCAGTCTGCAACTACACCAGGAAGAAAGTATGAGAAATGACTTCATGAATTAATGAATCATATATTGCTTTCAAATCTAAAAAACTCTAAATTTGATGTTTGTAGACATTGTATATTTGGAAAGCAGTGTAGAGAAAAATTCAAAGCAGGTAGTCATGTTAGTAATGGTGTTCTCGACTACATTCATCCTGATTTATGGGGTCTATCTCCTACCATTTACTATGGGGGATCAGCATATTATGTATTATTTGTAGATGATTTTTCTAGAAAGGTTTGGGTCTATGTCCTAAAAACAAAAGTTGACGTGTTTAACACGTTTAAACAATTTAGAGTTATGGTGGAAAAGAGAACTAGTAGGACAATCGAGTGTTTAAGGATGGATAATGGAGGTGAGTTTACTTCTTTATATTTTGAAAAGTATTGCAAAGATCAAGGGATCATAAGACATAAAACAAATGTATACACTCCTCAGTAAAATGGTGTTGCATGGTGTATGAATAGGACTCTTCTAGATAGAGAAAGGAGCATGCTCAATAATGTTAATTTGGGGCAAGAATTGTGGGCAAAAGAAGTTTCTACTACTTGTTATCTAATAAATAGATCACCATCAATGGCAATAGATTGTAAAATTCCAGAAGAGGTATGGACTGGTCATTCCTGTGATTATCCGAATTTGAAAATCTTTGGTTGTGAAGCTTATGCACTTACTCCTAAGAATCAGCGTTTTGAGTTAGACCCTAGATCAAAGAAGTGCATTTTTGTTGGATATGATGATGTGACAAATGGATATAGATTGTGGGATCATACTGCCAACAATATCATCATTAGCATAGATGTATTTTTTATGAATCTTCTTTGATTAAATCCAAAAATGTAAGAGCTGATGTGGAACAAGAACAGGTAATATCAAAACAACTAGTTCAGTTGGAGAACCAAAGTTCTCATAACTCAAAGAAATAAGAAGAAGTTTCTAGTGAGGGAGAAGTCATAGAAGATGAAGAAATTCAAGAAAATGTGGAAACCCCACAAACTACAATAAGAATATCAATAAGGGAGAGAGATCCTCCTAAGACATATACCGATTTTGTTTCATCTGTTTTATTCACTGATGATGGAGAACCTTCTTGTTTTCAGGAAGTCATTTATTGTGTTGACAATGCTAAGTGGAAGATGACAATCAAAGAAGAAATGGATTCTATGGAGAAAAACAAGACATGGGAATTGGTTTATCTTCATGTTACAGAGAAAACTTCCTATGGCTTGGGGTGGACCACAACAGACAATATGACACCAGAAATCAATCCACTTCCAATATGCTAAAGAGATAAACAATTCTAACACTAAGGGATGAGAAGTGTACCTTATTCTGGATGTTCATAGAAGATCCCCATTCATCTTTCAATCACACTTGCATGTACATTTCATTCTCAACAACAATGAAACCTACAAGCATGATAGATATTAAGTGTTAGAACCTGCTCTAGCATATACAAATCCAATATATAATCAAAGCAACTACATCCATGGATAAAAATATTCATAGTTACACATATAATGGACAAGAAATGGATATTTCTATTAAATATGAACAGAGACACAAATGACAACCTATGTCAGCACCTCGTCGAAATCAAGAAACCAAGTCTGTTACAGCTGATTTTACCACACATCGTGGATCACACCTTTATGGCTTTCCCTATCCCTCTGCAGACTCTTTAGACCCCATGGACCATTTTTGTACCTTTTATGTTTCCAAGATCATCCCTGAAAACATGTCTTATTTGATATATGTGACTTTTAAACCTAATCTCGCGTATATACACAGGCTTGGCCCTTAAACCCACGTACATAGGGATGTGTGCAAAATGCCAATTAGTTTTGGAGTTTTCCTTGATGTGGATCCGAGTCACTTGTCTCTTGGCCTTCCATATGCCTTGATATCGCTTGGATTTGACCTTCCATTACCCCATTGAAGCACTATATAAGGAACCCTTTGGATGCATTGAAGAGGGAGGAATTGAAGAGCAAGAAAACTATAGTCCATTGTTTCCAGAGCTTATATTTGAGTCTGCATCCCTTTGTCCCTTGGAGTACTTTGTGTTCTTCCCAAGCTTTCCTTTGCTTGTGAGCTTACTATCGAGAGATGGAGGATTGAAGTGGTGGAGGCCCAGGTCGAGGACTCAGTTTCTCCGATTCGCAGACGTGCCGACAGAGGTTGTCACTATTGTAATCTCTATTTTATATTAATAGAAATATCTTTTCCTATCCAATAATGTATATTTAAATGAGTATTGAATCCATGGATGCTTTTAAATGCTTATATGTTATTGATTATATATGCTAGAGTAGGTCTAACACAATTATATATAGCATGTTTGTCTTGTTTGCTGAATGTTGAGATAGCTTATTACTTATACAAGTGAGAGTGGAAAAGCTCAACAAGGATCTACATCAACCTTCCGAAATAAGGTATATAACGAGATCCTTTAGTGTTAGATATTTGGTTTCTCTTGCATATTGGAAAGGATTGATTTTTGCGGTTACTCTGTCTGTTGTGGTACCCCAAGCCATAGCAAGTTTTCTCCGTAACAGAATTGGCGACCATATTGGGGACGTTCCTTGTTTTTCTTTGGGGTTTGGGGGCACAATGTGCTTGATATTCTTGACGTGCTCTTTGTTTCTCCTTGTTTATGTGTTGCATTTTATAGTACGTTCATCCATTGACACTCGCCTTTTTCGATTTGACCCTTGGCCTGCTTTTTACCACTATCTTCTCTATATATGTAGGTTTTTGGCCAAAAGTCATGTACATACGCGGATTTTTGGCCAAAAGTTGTGTATACATGTATGTTTTTTTCCAAAATCCGCGTATACATGCAGCTTTTTGGCCAAAAGTCGAGTATATACGCAGTTGTTCTTTAAATAGTCACGTACATCCTCCCTTTTGGTGAGTTTGATGTTGTGGGAAGTTGTTGGGTGGGTTGTGAGTGTGGTTGAGTCTTCCTTGGGTCTGATGTTGTCTGTTGGATGCTTCTTTTGTGACCAGAGACTGCTTTTTCATTATTTTTTCTTTGAAATTAGTTTTAGTCATTTATCTTTTTTGTTTTTCCATTAGTGCATTACTCTTTTTTGTCTCACTGTCTTACTGGGCTTGTGTTTTATACTTGCTGCAGAGACTGAGAGTTTTAGATGACTTTTATTGCATTTTTCATTCTTTTATATTGAAAAATACAAGGTAGTTGCATTTTTTGCATATGGATTTGAGGATTTACTTGCATTGGATTGCTTGGATGAGAGTTGTATTTAAGATTTCATATAGGAAGGATTGCATTGACATCGAAGGAATGATTTTTTATGCATCTCATGTAATGGCATACCCTATTTTTCATTTGAAAAAGATTGCACTTAGCATTGTTTTTTATGGTGTGCATATTTATTTCACTGCTGATTCATAATGTCATTAGTTGCATGGCCATTTCCCTTTGAGTAATTACAGCCAATTAAAATCAACGCATAATAAAATGAATTACAGTCTTTTCTTTTATAGGGTGCACCAACAAGACTAGGTTTTAGGGTCTTGGAATAGTTCATTGTGAGTAAATTCTCCAAGACCACTAAACGAAACATGTATGTGTCTATCCAGGTGAGAGTGTGAAATTCCTTGGTATAATTAGTGTTTCTCAGGATCCTCCTCTTACAAGGGAGTTAAGCACGAGGTAGTGTGAGCGGTTATGATTGGGATGACCCCTGGTTGTAACTAAGTAGCACCGAAGATATTTCCAGGATTGTATTCGTATCTAGGGGATCTTTTGAGAGTTTTGGGCTTTGCTACCCTTCCCATACGGTCGATCCCTCCTGTGACTGTCCACCTAAGCATTGGTTATATTGGGGTGACCTTAGTTTCCTTATCTAGGTATCACAGGGGGTACTTGCAGAGGTTATTCTGCAGGTGTCCCGTCCAAGTAGAGGTCGAACATCACAGTCCCTTTATGTGTTGAAGATGAGGGCAATGATAATTGGTTACATACCTCCGCTTGTAGTGTATGGGAGTTTCGAACCTCTCCTAGGAGAGACATACCTGCTACATTCGGGAGCTCACATATCCTCCCTTTGGTTTGCTTGTATTTTGGATGTATATTTTCTTGGGAGTGCACTCTTTGTGCCCTAGTTGGTATTTGGGATCTTAGTTACTTGAGTATATTTATGATCTCTTGAGTTCAGGTCCTTTTATTTTTGGCATGCCTAGTATCTTTTCACCCGTCCTTGGTCCTAGTACGGACCCTGGTGTCAGACTTGGGGGAATCACAGCCCCTTACCGTGCTCATAGATTTGGGAGTGGTCACATTCCTCCCTCTACTCCATTTGTGGAGGATGTTGACTCCATTCTCTCGGTATTTACACCGGTGGTCACCCTCACGGGGGTGGTAGTGGATGCGTGAACGTTGGGTCTACACCTTACTTTCCTTTTTATGTCCCATCGTTCACCGCATTGTTTCCTTTGGGTGCAGTTGTCATGATAATTCATCCCTATATCCTATAGTTTGGATTATTTATTGACTATTTTGGGTTGTTTTGGACTAATATGGTTGTCATATAGGGTCCGGTTTTTGTACACTCTCTCTGAGGTTTTGACCCGTTCATTCCTATCACAGGTATCATGTCTAAACTGGCATATAGGTTAGGATTTCACATCTAATTGCATTTTGCATGACCTTACGACTGTTTCATTTTAACCTTAGGTACTAACCCATTCCATGGTATCACAGAACCTTCATGCTATTGTTAGAAGTGGTACTATCTGAATGGTAGAGCTTACTTATACTTGGGTGCCCTAGTTAGCTCCTTTATTGCATTTGGTGCCCATGCCAACTTTTTTCCCTTTAGGGTGTGGGATTACTTTGTATAGTATCGCCATGTCTTTGCGCAAGAGCCTCATACTCCTCTTGATCTGTTTGCTATCCTTTGTCCCCACAACTCCCTTATGTCAAGTTGTAATTGCATTATCATGAGTTTTTCCTGCCTCATTGATCCTTATGCCAGCTTCCCTGACTTTGATTATCATCCATATAGCCCGAGCTTGTCTCATGTCTAGCCATGCCGAGCCATTATATATATCTTTTACAGCTTGATTCCCCATTTTTACCGGGAGGGGACTTTCCCCCAAGTGTCATTATCCTACACATGTATCCTTGCATTGAGCATAGGTATGTTCTTCTGCTTGGAACTAGTTTGTTTTCCCATTGACACTCGTCTCCTCCTAGTCTATAACTATAAAGCACTTTTATTCTTTTTCAAGCTTTTCAAAATATTTGAAAATGTCCAAAAAAATAAAAAAAACCAAAAAGTTAGACAAGAAAAGATGTTATCTTTGGTAGCAATCGAGTCGTGTCGCCTTCGAACAGAGCATTTTATATCACATCCATTGGTTGGGTTAATAGTTTGACTTTAGGAGTTGTACTCATCTTTTTGAGTTTATCTCCACCGACTGGTTAAGCTTCCAGTCCCTATGGGGCCTCTGTCGATGCCTCCTATGTCGCAGAGATGTCCCAGATTTGTATATCAAGTCCATGCTGCCTACATTTAGTCACCATTTTCCTTTATGCTCTTGTTCAAAGGAATTTGAAACCTGAGTTGGCCATTCCTCAGCTCTATTGACTTTGCATGTCAGCCATTCCTGGTACTGATACTAGTTCGTGCACATTATGATCGATTCCTTCCACATTATACAGCTTTGTTGAGTACCTCATGTTGGATGATGGCGGATTCCTTAATGCCCTCCTTCCAACAGATTTCATCCCATCGACTTCAGATCATTTATTCTGGGATAGGAATCTAGAGTCATTTTTTAGTGCCTTGAGACTTGCAGTCATCAATGGCAGGTTCTCTCACCATCGACATTTTTTGGGAATACATCAATGTCCCCTGATCGATGGATCCTTTTAAGTGTTCGACCTCAACACCTTTATTCACACTTGTTAGTTTTCACTCTAATACCTTGATTCCCATTTTCATTATCGATGGGTGATCTCATGTCTCTTAACAGTATACATCAATGACCAGTAATCAGACAATGGACTACTCTGTTCGACCTCGACACCTCTATTCACATAGTAGGACATGTACTCGTAGAATATTGTGTAGAAGATCTTCCATATTGGTGGCATTTCATATATGCTATCTCCTTGATGGTGCCAGTGTTCATGAGATTTCAGCTCTCGTGACTTGATTCCAGTATATGTTAGATGTTTCTAGCCATTATGGAGATCTTTCATGGAGATCTTGATCCATTATATATCTTCAGCTTTCATGGAGATCATGATCCTTTGTATATATTCATCATGGAGATTCTGATCTATCTATATTGTACGTGGCGATGACCACACATGTCATATTTTGTGTCATGCCTATTCATGGCCATTGTAATCTTATGTATATGGGGCTACTATATCTACTGGCAGTTATGTGCAGAGTTTGATTATTATATTTTACTATTGGATGGTTGGTTCTTCCACCTGGTTCTTCATCACTACATTTCTAGGATGGACTTATAATGTATTTCAGCCATCGTATGACCCCTCTGACCTCACACATTAGGGGACATCTGTTACAGCTGATTTTAGCATACATGGTGGATCACACCTTTATGGCCTTCCCTATCCCTCTGCAGACTATTTATACCCCATGGACCATTTTTGTACCTTTGATGTTTCCAAGATCATTCCTGAAAACATGTCTTATTTGATATACGCGACTTTTAAACCTATTCTCACGTATATACGCGGGTTTGGCCCTTAAACCCATGTACATCAGGATGTGTGCAAAAGGCCAAATAGTTTTGTAGTTTTCCTTGATGTGGATCCAAGTCACTTGTCTCTTGGCCTTCCATATGCCTTGAGATCGCTCGGATTCGACCTTCCATTACCCCATTGAAGCACTATATAAGGAACCCTTTGGATACATTGAAGAGGGAGGAATTGAAGAGCAAGAAAACTATAGTCCATTGTTGTCGGAGCTTATACTTGAGTCTGCATCCCTTTGTCCCTTGGAGCACTTTGTGTTCTTCCCAATCCTGCCTTTGCTTGTGAGCTTGCTATCAAGAGATGGAGGATTGAAGTGGTGGAGGCCCAGGTGGAGGACTCAATTTCTCCGATATGCAGACGTACTGACAGAGGTTGTCACTATTGTAATCTATGTTTTATATTAATATAAATATCTTTTCTTGTCCAAAAATGTGTATTTAAATGAGTATTGGATCCATGGATCCTTTTAAATGCTTATATGTTGTTGATTATATATTCTACAGTAGATCTAACACAATTATATATAGCATGCTTGTCTTATTTGTTGAATGTTCAGATAGCAAATTACTTATACAAGCGAGAGTGGAAAAGCTCAATGGGGATCTACATCAACCGTCCAGAATAAGGTATGTAACGAGATCCTTTAGTGCTGAGATATTTGGTTTCTCTTGCATATTGGAAAGGATTGATTTCTACGGTTACTTTGTCTGTTGTGGTACCCCAAGCCATAGGATTTTTTCTTCATAACAGAGTCCTCCACCTGGGCCTCCACCACTTCAATCCTCCATGTCAAGGAAAGATCACAAGACAAAGGAAAGCTTGGGAAAGAGAACTAATGGTTGCTCCAAGGATAAAGGGATGTTGACTCAAGTATACAAGAATGGGGTACAAATCCACTATAGTTCATTTTCTCTCACGAGCTATCCTTCCTCTTAAATGCTTCCAAATAGCTCAATATATAGCCCCTCAATGAGAACTGAAGGGTTGAGTCGGAGCATTTCTAGACATACAGAAGGCCAAGAGTCAAGTTATTCATTACTTGATGAAGGAAAACTCCAAATATTTTTGTTTTGAGCACATTTCCTGATGTACGCGGGTCATAGTGGAGCAAGATGCGTGTACACGTGGTCTGTAAGCTATTGACCCATGTATACCCTTAAACATGACTTTTTAAGGGGATTCTCTTAAGCATCAAAGTTATACTGAGCAAAGGGGTCCAAAGAGTTTTCATATGGACAAGTATAGGACATAAGAAAATGATATACCAAGTGTGTTACAATCATCTATAATAGATGCCCCCTAATGTGTGAGGTCAGAGGGGTAACATGATGGCCGAAATACATTACAATAGTCCCATAAGTGGAGTAATGAATACCTAGGTGGAAAAATCAGTGACTCAGCAATACAATACAATGATATATCTATGCATGTGACTACAAAAATGGAGTGTAGAATTCCTCGGATACATAATATTGCAATGGCCATGAATATGCATAATAAACATATGTCGCATGTGGTCATTGTCATGTAAAATATACAGTGAAACAAGATCTTCATATTGAATGAAGACATCTAATGGTACACTGGAATATGGTCATGAGAACTGATATCTCATAGATACTGGCATGATCAAGGAGGTAGCATATATGTAATTCCACCAAGCTCGGAGGTCTTCTACACAAATCGTCGCTACTACATGTATCATCACATGAATAAAGGTGTCGAGGTCAAACATGATGGACCATCATCTAATTAGCATTCATTGATGTATATTGTTAACATACGTGAGATATCCCATTGTTAATGATAATGGGAATCAAGGTATAGAGTGCAATCAAACAAGTGTGAATAGATGTGTTGTGAGGTCGAACACTTGAGAGAGTTCATCGATCAAGGGACATTGATGTATTCCCAAAACTATCGATGGCAAGAGAGATTGCCACTGATGACTACAAGTCTCAAGGCACTCAATGGAATATAGATCCCTATTCCAAAATAAATGATCTGAATTTGATGGAATGGAATCCACTGGAAGGAGGGAATTAAGGCATCCCCCATCAACCAACACGAGATACACAACAATGCTGGATAATTTGGAAGAAATCGGACAAACAAGATGTGCATGAACTAGTAACTGTATTAGGAATGGCCGACATGTAACAACAAGATAACTGAGGAATGGTTGAATCGGGATAAAATATCCTTTAAACAATATCATAAGGAATATGAAGACTCATAGGAATCATAGACTCAACATGGAAACTGGGACAACTCTACGACCTAGGAGGCATCAACAGAGGCTCCATAAGGGCTGGAAGCATAACCATTAGGTGGAGAAAACTCGGAGAAACAAGTAGATCCTAAACTCATACTAATAACCCAACCAATGGATGGAATATACAGTGTTATGTTCGAAGGTGACACGACACGACAACTGCCAAAGTAATATCATTTCTCGTATGGATTTTTATGTTTTTTTATTTATTTTTTTGTCTTTTTCATATTGGAAAGATAGAAAACGAATAAAATTTCTTATAGTACAGAACTAGGAGGAAACAAGTGTTGCAGGAAAGCAAACTAGTTCCAAGCAGTGGAACATACATATGCTCAATGCAAGGAAGCATGTGTAGGATAAGGACACTTAGGGGGATGTCTCCTCCGGGTATGGGGTGATCAAGCTGCAAAAGACATATGAAATTCTCTGCTTGGATAGGATTGAGATAAGCTTAGGATATAAGGCTTATAAAATTGAAGTAGGGATCCAGCATAAAGCTCAATATGGCAAGCAGATGCATGAAATGCAATTACAAATTTATATAAAAGGGAGTCCCTATGGGAGATGTCCAGCATAAAGTTCAAGAAATAATATGAGGTTCTTGCTCAAGGACATGGAGGAACTGCAAGGGAATCCTAGACCTAAGAGAGAACACTCGGCATGGGTACCAAATGGAAAAATGGGATCTATCTAGGGCACCCATGAGTAGGAAGGCTCTATCACTTACGTAATGCCACTTCTAGTAGCATTTTGAAGGTTATGTAACATCATGAAGTGGGTTTGTACCTATAGTTAAGGAGACTTGGTCATAGTACAATATGGGTGTAGGAAGGTGATAGGGACAATGGGTTGGATCATGTCAAACAAAGAAGATTAAAGAAGGCTTGGCATAGATGCAAGGACAAGTACAAAGCATTTGATGTGCATTAGAAAATAAACAATTGAACTTTTTGGGTTGGTAACCCTAGTCCAATACAAGAAGAATGCAAGAATATATATGCTTCAGGGACAATTTACTCCCTTTATAAAACTCATTGTTTCTCTTCTTAACTTTGAGGTTTTCATTTTGCAAGTATCATGAGTCACCTCATGCATTGTTATCCTGGAGAAAACCAGTTTCATCCAAGGTTGATTCATATTGGACACTAATTGACAACATGAGAATCTTTTCAATGGGAAAAAGAATCCAAACAATATATATTTTTTTTAAATATATTTCAACAAGGCCTGTGATTCGGTAAATTGGTCCTTTGTTTTTTTTTACTAGAATACATATAGGCTAGTACAACGATATGCTCATTAAAGGTATAACAAAATACTCTTATAAGAGCTCAACATGTCACTTTCAATAATTGAACCTAGGTGGGAAGGGTAACAATAACTCCCCCCGACCACCCAAGATCCATCCAGTGGACAAATTGGTCCTTTGTTACAAATGTGATTTCTCAATTGGGATTTGGTTCCAAGTTCATTTTGATGGTGGAAGCACTATTTTCTAGTGCATTAGATTTTTTTGCAGTTAATGTTCTATTATATAATAATATAGTGCTATGATAACTCAATAAGATAGGGGTTTTCCCTTTTTCCCTATTTATATGTGTTAGGTGTTATCCTTTGGGGTATCTTCTTGAAGCTTTTAGAAACCGTGGCCAACTCAGGGGCACTATCATTCCTGGATGAGATAAAATGGTTATTATAACCACTTTGAGGATGGCTCTCTTCTCTTATGATTGATTTAGCCAAGGATTATGTTAATGGAGCTTGAATGCTCGATACTTATTGCATTGACCTAGAGTAGTTATGAATAACCCCAAGCCAAATATTTTGTTGATTGGAGTAGAGGATAACAAAAATGGATAATATATACAGGGAACATGAGGAAATGTGACATAGTTCTTTATCTCAATGTACCAATTGGCATTAATGTTTCCCTAGGTGCAATGGGAATGGTGTTTTCACAATATTCAATGCAAAATTCAAAGTTAGATGCGTGGGAATCTTCCCTTAGCCAACAAGCTTGGATTTAAAAGTCAAATATGGCCAAATCCATCATATCTACTAAGTCTCTTGTGTGTTTCCCTCTAGCGCTAAATTTAGCAAATTGGAGAAACTTTTAAGGACGTTTTTGTTGTTTGCTTATTGTAGCATCAAAAAATTATGGCTTGGACTAAAATGGTACAACAATAAGAAACCATAATATATTATAACTTGCAACTATGTCAATAAATAGCAGTGATTGACTTCACTTCACATCAACATAGTAGACATAAAATAGTTACACTAATCATATATGTCATTACCAAGATAATACATCATTTGTGTATACATAAGATACCAAAAAAACAAAGTAGATATGAAATAGTTAAACTAATCATATATGTCAATACCAAAATAACACATCATTTGTGTATACATAAGATTAAAAAAAAACAAATAACAATGAATGATCTTTTATTCCATTTTCCACACAAATGATCTTTCATTCCATTTTCCACACATACAAGTCTTGCATCATGTCGTTGACTAACCCAGACTATCAACTATGCAAGTATCCACAATAAATAGTGATTATCAACTATTTAAGTATCCACAATAAATGGAATCGCTTCTAACTTACATATTGTAATGATAACATAAGGACGTACAAAAGGTGATATTAAAATTTACTGAATAAGTTCGTCAAATATAGTATCAAGGTATATATAATGACAAATATCATGCCAATACTGCAAATCTGATATTAAAATTTATTGAATAAGTTCGTCAAATATATTATCAAGGTATATATAATGACAAATATCATGCCAATACTGCAAATCTCTTCATGTCGTTCCATGGGGTATTTGTGCATTTCCCAAACATGTGGATGGCTTGGGGGTTGCTTAGTATAATCATGGAGGGTACCATCATCTCTGCGAAGTGAATTATGAGATGTCTATTAAGTGAGCAAACATAGGAAGTGGTGCTTAGACATAGAATCATGAAAGGGAGGCATAAGGATGGGACATATGCCCTTTCTTAATTTATAATATTTTTAGCATACCAAGCGATTTCAAAATCATTACTTCCTTTGTGTTTCGAATTATTTTAGATCTTAGGACTAGAGTTGCATATTGTCTCTTATGGAATTGTTTTTCGTTATAAGAGAGGTCTTGACATTGTTGATCACTCAATTTGGACATGGGAGGCTCAAAATTCAGTTCTACATGTCATATTATAAGACTCCTCCGAGGATAAGAAGAGGCCTTTTCTCTTGGAAGGGTCTATGACCTAGTTAGCATTTATTAATAACACTTATAAAATTTAATGCCCAACAAAATTGTCCTTTTATTACACTTATATCATTGTACTTCATTACATTAAGTTATATAAGAGCACTACATTCAACCCCCTCTCAATGGTACATCATCAAAACTTGACAACAAAAGCATAAGGAAACTTATTAAGTACATTCTTTCATTCATAGTTATCAAATCCTACATATACTCTATCAAATTGCCTCATCAACATGAAGATAAAATTTCGGAGTTTTTTAAATTCCCAAATTCCTTATTCCCAAACTCTTAAATTATTAAAAATTCCAAATTCTCTAACTATCTGGACAAAACTATCCATGCAAAACAACTAACTATCCTATGCATTGTCACAATGGTTGGGAACAGAATCCTTCATATTAAGGTATAATGAAATCAAGAGTCAAGATGAATGTGAAGAGTGGTGAGAGAGTCCAAAAAAACCACTTGGAAGTCAAAACCAAACAAGAGTCATTTCACATTGTATTTTTTATATACATTAGTTAATGAAAAATAGTGTGCCTTAGCTTCAATTATCTCTGTCTTTGAGATCCATTTTGTTTGCATTTGGCTTTGTACTAAGCCAACTTGTCTATTTTCCCTAGAGATCAAGCTAACTGTGGCATCATATAGTTTTGATAAGTCCTACTGCCCAGTCTTGGCATTCTTCCAGCCTGCTGACCTCTACGTTTCAATTATTCAAACCTGCGTAGAGAGGGGTTTTGTTGTTCATCTAAAGCATCTGATTTTCTCCACGAGACTATTGCTCAGAACTCTGGTACTATTGCTCTTGATAAGAACACTGGAGAGCTGTCAATACCATCGTGGAGCTGAGCTGCGTTGAAGGCACTCTGCCAACGATTGGAACAGCAAACTCAATGTGAGGACTGAGCTCTCTCTGGTGCTCTCATATCTCATCACTCTTGCATAAAAGATGGGTTTTGTTCCATATCCGAGATGGGTTTTCTTTATTGGCTCGCGGACATGAGTGTTTTCAAGCCTAAGCTCGAAGAATTAGGAGTATAAGAGGCATACGATTAAGCCTGTTGGTGTGCATGGGACATTAAAGAGTGCAGACCCAAGCTTGAGTCTGTTGATGAGGCTTGGCGCGTGAAGCCTGAGTGCAGACCTACCATCTTAATCTCTGCCAGAACATTAGAGCATGGAGCTGACATCTCTCAACGACTGGAGCTGCCTCTTGATCTGTGCGTTGAAAAGCGTTGATGCTGCTGGGGTTTGGTGCAACAACAAAATCATGTGAATGTGGTTGCATCTCGTTGCGATTGCTGTTGCCTACATTGGGTGGAGAACGCCCTCTTTTTGTCGTAACTACGTGGTGATCGCTCTCTCTGTAGAAGATTGCGTTGGAATGATGACTTCTGGTGAATGCTACATATTGTTGGACACTGAAACAAAAAATTTAAGACTGTGCCTCCCTTGGATTGGCCACTACAAGAGCTTGTAATAGACAATTAAGTTTTGAATCTCTATACGGATTGCAATAATTCAGAGGCTGCGAGGTCAATGAGATTTAGTTGAGAGAGGGTGACATCTTCTTCCCCTTTACTTTCACCATGGGTACAACTTTCAGCATCAGTGTAAATATTGTATGACTCCGACTGCTCAGCGGCAAGTTAAAAGGATTGATATAATTTTCTTCAACGTTCAGTATATTGTTTATTCTTGAAAAGACTGTGGCGATGGAATATATTGTTAAAGTCCGTTGAATGCCCCCACATTGGTCATGCTAGAATTTCAATAAAAAAACGTGCAGGCACGTCTGGAAAACCTAAATCTAACAGACCCGGTACACCCTCAGTTATCCGTTGGTGTGACTTTGACTCCTCCCTTGGAAAAAGTATAGCCATGAGCTAATAAAGAAGAGCCTAGTAGCTTGCTCTCAAAGTCGCATTCACGTCAGTAAAACCTAAATCTAACGGACATCCTCAGTTGTCCGTTGGTGTGATTTTGACTCCCCTCTTGCCAGAAGTATAGCCATGAGCTAATAAAGAAAAGCAAGTAGCTTGCTCTCAAAGTCAGAAAATTATGCCGCATGACATTAAATAATAATAATATACTTTTAAGATCATTTCAAACGAGACATTAATTGTTCCATAATATTTTTTGTTTGTGAAATAAAAGATTTTCTTTTTACACAGTAATTTAACTACTAAAGTTTACACGCCTTTGAATTATCAGACCATATATATGTGCAGGCTCGAGCTCAAAAATAATTCAATGCATCTACCAAACCTACAGTGGAGTTGGAAAGTGGTGAACCCCACGACCCCACGTGAAGGAGCTACGTTTTGTCGATATTGAAGGAGCTACTAGTTTGTGGATTGCTGGCATTTGAGTTTCCAATTGAAAAAGGTGGAATTCTGCATATTGTTTATTTATGTTAGCCGACGTGAAGACCTCTCCATCTCTGCCATATGTGTAATGTGGGTCGGTTTTGAAGATCATGCTGCTTTTAGTTGTAAGGAGAACATTTTTGCGAATGAATAGTCTGTGAGGAATAATCCGCATTGCCCACTGACAGTGACAGTGTTTTGAGAAGGGAACGCTTTTGGGAGGGCATTGAACAAGCAGAAACGGGCATTGAATAATCCATGGTTTGCTAATTATAAGATGCGTGGGAGCTGTGTGAACCTTGCTGTAGCTGCGAGCAGCCTCACACTGCACAAGATTCTGTTCGGTGAACTCTGTTTTGTGAAGACGGTGGTCTGATGCATATATCTTTTTTTCTCGAAATTGCAATCTTTTCATTTTGTTGGGCGTTTGAAATTGTCAATAAATTACTGAATAAAGCCTAGAATTATTGTATCGCAATAGTCTATGGTTATACTCTCCCAACATTGGGAAAGAATGTGTTGCAAAATTTTGAGTATATTTGATATGGTAACTTTATATTGTGCATGGAGGATGGCATCCATGTGGTGGAGCATTAAAATTCTAATTCTCATCTTTACTTATCTATTTTTTTGAGGGTTCATCATAATCATTACTTCTAACGATGCGACCATTCATTAAAGTTGCATTGTATCCATCTACTATTGCAGAATTTGATCTCCATATTGATTGAGAGCGAGGTTCCTTTATGCAATGAGAGGTTTTGCTTGCACTTCTTAAGCCAATCATCGTATTTTGCGAAGAGATCAACAAGAACAAAATCGATATTGGATACGATAATTTAATGTTTTTTTTTGGAAATTTTGGAGAAATGCATAAATTGGGCAAAATTCTAGCTTAACTAGTCATGACTCTAGAGGGTTTCAACTTTTACCAAATGGTCCCAAATTTGAAAGGAGATGGTATGGTGAGTGTTAAAACATCCCAAGGTGGTTTATGGATACTTTGTATCAGACTTTAGACCTCTGCAAACTTGTTTGGGGCTAATGACAAAAAGACCAAAATTACTAGGAAATTGTGTTCAAATCCCCCCAAGGGTGATGGTCAAACTAGCTCTCCAAATCCAGAACGGCCCTCCCAAATTTCAGAACAAAGTGTGGGAATGAGTATCAGACATCAATGACTGTCATTAATCATGTTTATTAAGTTATGCAAATGGATTATGGTCTGCAGCATTTGTAGGGTAACTTTCATAGAAATTGCCTAAGGGAAATTTGCATTACTAGCTAGACTTTGACATAGGAAAGGTAGAATATATGGTTCTGTGAGTAATATAAAACATGGTGGTAATATATGGAATAAAAATGTCTTCCCCAACATCATAAAATTCAAAGGAAAAACCTCCAACAAATCAAATACAATACTCCTCCAAGATTGAAGCCAAAGTCATGGAAACCAGTGATTCAATGGCATGGGAATGCAAGATTTTCACACATGAGTTTCTTGGATTTCGACCCACATAGGTTATGGACATGAAATTACAGATTAATACATCATATATGGTTGTCACAACATCCTCAAACTCATAGAATATCTCTCATACAAATCTGATATAAAACCACTTCAAGATTGAAGCCAAAATCCATGAAGACTAGTGATACAAGGGCATGAGTATGCAATCTTTTCATACATGTATTTCTAATATTTTTACTTACAGAACATGTGGACATAATATTACAGAGCCATACATCATATATTTCTTCCCCATAATTATAAAACTCATATAAAAGTCCTCATACAAATATGATATAAAACTACTTCAAGATTGAAGCCAAATCCATAAAATCTAGTTATTCAAGAGCATGGGGAATGCAAGCCTTTAGTACATGTATTTCTGATTTTTCCACTAATAGAGGATATGGACATGATATTACAGATCCATACATGATACATCATATCTTGGGCATCAACTATCATCATCAAAGCGCAAGCACCACTCCAACAAGTGCGCCATCAAATGAGAGTGTGGGGGAATGGAGAAGAATGACTATGAGAATGGGGATGTCACATGCCCCAATTTGCAAAACAATTTTATGTTATTGAGGAACATTATGTTATATTTTATGTTAAAGTTTGTAATTAATGACTAAGTGGAGTCAAGGATAATTTAATGTATTGCAGAATATTTTATTAATAAATAAATAAAAGATGAGACAATAGTTTAGGGAAGCTGCTAAATGAGTGTTTACTAGTCACTTGGTGGAGGAAACTGGGTTGAGAGCAGATTGACATGTGGCAGCATCCTCAAACTACTTCTAGCTATTGCAGGTGGCAATTTCCCTATTTTTGTGGTCATGATTCCCCAAGAAAGTGGAACAGGAGCAAGTGGCTCATTAAGTAAAAACTGACCCAAAAGACCTAGGCATGCTAATAAAACTTCCCATTGAAGACAGCTGAGGCTACTCATAATGGAATTGTGATCATTCTGTGTGAATGAATTGCACAAGTAAAATTCGATGGAGGGGACTAGCTGAAGTAATTTTGAGGGGATAAGTGTTGAAGACTGAACTAGTGCGATTATTCTAAGCTGAGTTCAAACTGTTGTAAGTATGACTAAGTTACTGCTGAACACTTAGTGGAGTTGTAGAGGATCTCAAGATTTCATCTCTCACCCAGTACTCTACCAGAAGGACCAGGAGATAGGCTGGGGGGTCCTAAGAATTGTAGTCTAGCTCTTCTCTAGGAGTTGGTTGGGAGGAACAACCTCCTTAATTTGTTGTCACCTCATCTATACTTCCAAGTTTTGCTTAGTTTAGCTATCTTATTTATTCACTGCATCTGGAAATTTTAAGAGTTTTTCATGATTATAGTATATCTTGTTTTATTGCTATTAGGGATAAATAGGAAAAGTTATTTATACTATGAAAGCTAGTAACTAGTTAGATTAGGGTAAATTAGTAGAGACATTGCTGAGTAAATTTATAGACCTAAAGTGTATTTTTCCACACCTCTTGCAAGGCAGTACTCTAGTACAGCAGGTATATTTATTTAGATAAGTAGATTCAATAAAACTTGAATGCATATGCAAATGATTACTTTCTATAGGATGTGTGTAAATTATGTACAGAACTTAGCTGCATTTGTAATATCTACTCAAAGTATTTAAATTAATTAATTAAAGATAGAAGAACCAATTTAAAATAATACCTACTGATATGTATAATATTCTATACAGTAAAACTAGTTAAGTTATAAATTATAAATCTAGTAAGTAGACCTAAATAGATAACATAGAACAGTAAAATATTTAAACTAGGTTTAACATAGAAAACAGTATATTAAATTAACTAGTTACCTAGTTAGTTCATTCTTGAGAAATTGTAAACTAGGTTTATTGAAACAAAAGTACTACCTCTGTAAACCATTAAAATTAATTAGGGTTTACAAAGGTTTTGTACTTTCACACTAGAATAAATTCAAAATTATAATACTAAAACCTAGCACAGACTATTCCTGAAATTTCTAGAAAAGAAAACACATTTATATATTCAATCCCATTTCCAGAATTTATGATAGTATTATTAAGTTACTGCTAGCAAGATAATTCTTAACCAAAGATTAATAAAACTTAGTCCTTTTATTAAGAAACAAATATCTTATGGATCTAGTTAATCCTATCCATTGAAAAAAGTAAATAACTATAAAAATAGTTAAAATAAACCAGATATACATAAATATAAACCAAACAGAGGAACTGCTAAATCAGTATTAACCTGTGAAAATATTTTAAATAATAAAAACAAAACTGAACAAACAGAGTCCTGGCTCGTAGCCTTCTATTTAATAGTCAAAGCTTAAAATCTTACATAAAAGTATCAATACTTAAAAAGGGTTCACAAAAATCAACTATGAGTTCAACTTCGAAAGCTCTTTACCAAAGCAAACAATGCTATAAGAACAACCCTTGAAGTCTTCTTGAAAAACCCTAATCAAATCTTTAAGAAACGACCAAATGGCCTGACAGTAAAGTCACTGCTTAAAGCCAATTTTAAAAATTATCACCATCTATTTCAATTAAGGCCAAGAAGGCTCAAAACTAAATTATGAAGTCGCAGCTATGAACGCTCATATCCACTCAATACAAACAGCCACTAGGGATTTTAAAAAAACTCTCAAATTAAAAGAAAAACAGAGTAACTAATAACCACGGCCGAGCCAACAACCACAACACACGACGGTGCCATCATTCTTTCCACCATACTTTTTGTGCAGGAAAAACCCCAGGTGTCACCGAGGCTTACCAAGGTGGACACCCTTATGGAAGACTATGGGTAGAGGTTTTAAGCTTCTAGTTCGAATATGGAGAACCTGCACAGGGAAACCTTAGTAATGGTAGTTACCCTTATTTTTACAAAACAATAATTAAAACTGTTCCAATTAAACTAAAAGGAAAACTTTGTGTATTTACATTTTGAAACCACGCAATAATAAAGTCATGGAAGCCACACGAGCCTGGTTCATTGGTACATAAGTTAAGGTAAAGCACTGCCAACAGGAATGTGCAGAAGGCAATGGAAAAACCTCAGCCATGACTCCCTTCACACTGATTACAATCTTTAACACCCACACAGAACCAAAACTCACTCAGAAAGACACTGGTGAAGACAACCAAATCCACAATACTCTTTACACAGGTGGAAACCACCTCATGATAGTTATCAGCTTCTTACTCACCCTTCTACACCGGCTCAGTAAGGTTACAAAGGCCTGTGTCCATTTTTAATGGAGGTTCGACAGAGATCATGGTGGCCACGAGCTCTCGGATCGACCATTCCACAACCCAGACAAAACAAAGTGCATTTTTAGGGTTTAGGAAAGTTATATGGCGTTTCAAGTCAATGAGAAATCCTAAGCTCTAATCACCAACCATGTGTCCTTCAATAATTTTCAAAATATGGCCGGTATCAGGCTATAGTGGAAAGTTTCGATTGTAACCTGGATGAATCATTTGGGGTGTTAAGTCAAGAACTTATCACATTATTGCATAGTAATAATATTTCCCCTTGTTTCAATTTCTTGGTTTATAACCATAGGATAGTAAAGAAAAAATTAAAAATGCTCATTTTACTAGAATAATTGGAATAACAATATTCTAACTATATGCTTCTTAGTATTGAACAATGTCTACATTTAAATAATAGTAAGACAACAAGGATAGGGGTAAATTAATCCTCCCTAGAAGTACATAACATTAAATCTTGGATTTTGAAAGGCGATTATTTTACAATAGGGTTTTTGTGCACAGTTTAACTATAACTTTAGTGTTTATAAGATTTCCTCTATTTTTGTCTTAACATCTACTATTGGCTATGGAAGTTTACAAATCAAGGAAGATAATCTAGTTTATGAAGACACCTAATTATAGGAATCCTGGAGCAAGGGTCATTATGTAAATACTTTTAGAAAAGCGCAATATATTTATTGAAATCAAGAGCTCTTATAAAACAAAGTTTTATATACAAGAAAACTAAGTAATAATACGTGATTTAGAAAAAGCACCAACATGGAGTATTTAATGTTTAAAACAAGAATTCAAGTAGATATGAACAAAAACCATATTCAAATTTCTATACGACAGATATGTAATTGTGGGTACAAGCATGCGTAACATATCTTCTTGTTTATGAAGTTATTTTTGTTAGATTTTTATCATTCAAGCTAGCATTATGATCTTAGGATCTTTAACTGAGAGAATAACATGCACAGAAATAAAACACAAGAGACAAGAGACATAAAGAATTTTCCTCGGGGAAACCATAAAGGAGAAAACCCCACAACTTCCTCAAAGATAGAATGAGCACCAATGGCAGCAGTAAAACCCGAAAAACATAAAGATGATCTCCACAGCTTCTGTCTCTCTCTCTCACTTGAGAGAACTTCTCCTCTCTCACTCATGTGCCCCAATGAGTGAGTGTGTGTGTGATAAATAGAGAGGCTCACTCTCTATTTATATTCTTTCGTTCACTTGAAACCCACTCCAACATGTCAGCCTCACTTAACAATTACTTCCAAGGGCCGACATCTCTAGGAGTGTTTAATAACTCTAGTGCCCCACAACTTGTGGGGACTTTGCCTCCTCCGACCAACAAGGAGGTTTATCCTCAACACAATGGTGGGGACTATTGCCCCGACTTACAATGACTCACCTAGGGTTGACTTCTCTAGGATATTCTAATAACCCTAGGGCCCCACAACTATGGGGACTTTAACCCTTGACCAATAGGAGGGTTACCCACAATGACTTGACATGACTTGTTACATTATATAAAATCCTAATAGGAACATCGGGGCATGACATGACTCAAATACATTACAGACACATCCTAAAATAAACATCGGGGTATAATACATAAGATATACGGATGAATACATTCCAAAGTTACAAATACATCAACACTCCCTCTTAACTAGGAAGGTATTCTCTCGACACAATTTATCAGCACAAGTCTTCTTCTCTGTATCATCTGGATCATCATAGAGTTCTCGTCATCTTCAAGTCATCTTCATCTGGATCTGGATCATCACTCGATCTGGATCATCATCATAGAATCTAGATCATCACTCGATCTAGATCATCATCAAGTCTAGATCATCACTTGATCTAGATCATCATCAAGTTTGGATCATCACTTGATCTGGATCGTCACTGCTGGATCATCATCAAGTCTGGATCATCACTTGATCTAGATCGTCATTGCTGGATCATCATTAAGTCTGGATCATCACTATTGGATCATCATCAAGTCTGGATCATCACTTGATCTGGATGGTCACTGCTGGATCATCATCAAGTCGGTTCATCACTTGATATGGATCGTCACTGCTGGATTATCATCAAGTCTGGATCATCGCTTGATCTAGATCATCACTGCTGGATCATCATCAAGTCTGGATCATCACTTGATCTAGATCATCATCAAGGCTGGATCATCACTGAATCATCATCATCATTATTGCTTCTGCTATCTCAATCAAATGGTGCTATCTCTTCATTCATCTCGTCACAGGACGTTCTACAGAGCCAGCCCTATAGGCCTACCCTTCATGTAGGTCTTCATCAGCGCTTATATCTAACACTTAAGTCAGAATGTCCCACCCAGCTCTTACATCTGAGCTCATCTTGTCATAAAGGCACGCCCAGCACTCACATCTGACCTCATCTTGTCAAAAAGGCCCAGCACTCACATCTGACCATGTGTAAACACATCATGCCAGAATGGATCAGCGCTTACATCCGACCTCATCTTATCGAAAAGGCTCTGCACTTACATCCGACCCCATCTTGTCAGAAAGGCATAGCACTCACATCTGACCATGTGTAAACACATCACGCCAAAATGGCTCAGCACTTATATCCAACCTCATCCTGTCAGAAAGGCTTTGCACTTACATTCGACCATGTGTAAACACATCGCATTGAAAGGGCTCTCAGTCCCAGACTGAGGATTCCTAGTAACTGACCAGGTGCCTCCATTCTACTAGAGAATGGCATCAGCCGTTATATCTGATCAAGTGGGACAAATCCCTCAATCACATCAGAATGGCCATGCGCTCACATCTGATCATGTAATACTACATTCTATAGTCATATCAGAACGGCCCTCAGTCCCAGACTGAGTATTCCTGGTAACTGACCAGGTACCTCCATTCCAATAATGGAATTCAGCACTGATATATGATCATGTAGGAATCAATCCTACAGTCACATCAGAATGGCTCAGCACTCACATGTGACATGGAAGGAACCAAATCCTCACACCATGACAGAATGGCTCGGCCCTTACATTTGACCATGGAAGGAACTTAATCCTCTCCCATGTCAGAATGGCTCTAGGTCTCATCATTTCCCCTTAAAGGGAAACTCAATCTCAAGAACACCAAGCTTCTCCCTGAAGTACTCAAACTTCACTTTGGCCATTTCTAGCATAGAATCACATCAGGGTTGATTGCGTCCAAGGATAACCTGCGAGCTTCGCCAGGACTTATGCTTAGACAACCTGTCTCATCAGCTATGCTAGAAATCCTTCTTTAAAGAGATCTTGATCTGGATCACTGCTTCTCTTTGCATCATACAAAAAATGCAATTCATATCAACCAAATCAAATAGTAGTTTTCAAAAGAAACATACTACCTCCCAAATGGCAAGCGGAAACATATTTTGCCTCAGCTGTACTCAGCGCCATGCAGGACACCATCCTGCCAAACCAAGAGATCACACTTGATCCCATCCTCAACTGTACCCTTCATGTACCTTACTACATGTTTTGCAACCATCAGGTGAACATGTCTCAATGTGTTCATAGCAAAGCAAATATCTAGTCTCATATTCGTCAGGCACATCAAGGAATAAATCATCCAACGATACATCGTGGCATCAACCGTCTCTGATGAAGCATCACTCAATAGCTTCATGTTCGATGCCATAGGTGTGGTCATGTCCTTGCAGTCCATCATCCTGAACCTCTTCAAGATCTCTACTGCATACTTCTCTTGTCTGAGGAAGATTCCATCCGCATTTTACCACACCTCCCTGCCTAGAAAATAGTGCATCGACACACAACAGGAGCATCACTGGTCTTCTGCCTTCAACTTTGAAGCAAAGGTTGGAATCTGCTTTACTCTCAGTAAAGCCTAGATTCATCAGTAATCTATCCATCCTGTCGTACCATGTCTAACCTTTGGATCTTCTTTAGTCACTCCCTCTGAAGCAGAGCATCATTCTCCCTCTATCTTCCACACACTCTGCACCGAAACATTCTATACCGAAGTGACAAATAGCTTCCTCTACTACTAATATTCAATGTATCCATCTAGGATCATTGGATACCAAGATCCTCTATCTTGAAATTTTTCAAAAGTTATTCTCACACCCATCTGTGAGCTTGTCATCCTCTATAAACCTTGTAGCAAAGGTTCAGGTCTTCATCAAGCTCCTCATGTATGTGTTATCCCATGGGTGTCTTCTGAGCTCGTACAAGGCCTTCTTTCATTTTTACACACGATTCTACATGTCATGTGTATTTCTAGTGGCTACAAATGTCTCTTCGTAGTCTATGCCTCATGCTATGAATCTTGCCTTGTATCCGATGGCGTTTCCATCTACTACATGATGGAACTACGAACTTCTCTTCATGTATCGATATTGCATCCTAGACATCATTCTTCTTGAACCTTTCTTCCTGGTTACTTCTTCATGGCTAGAAGGTTCTGCATCAAGTATGTCACTGCATTCGTCATATTATTCTTTATATGAACTACCATCACTTGTTCTTCGGAACAAGTCTCATCCTTCTTTGCTTGTAGGCAATTATGTATGCGATCTTTCCTACAAGTCAAATGCATTTGTATGGTTAGAAACATTTCATATGGCATATTCAAAATGAAAAATTCTTATGCATAAATATATGATCATGCAACTACTTTAGCCAATACAACATCCATCCATATCTCACGGAAAATTTCTAGATGCCTTCCATCTCTACCAAGACAACATTGAGATTGTGCACTAATCCAATATGTCAGCAAAGAGGTTTCATTCTAGATAAGTAGCAATGGAGAGTTGTATAGCACCATGAGCTACTTACCCATCACATGCATATTAGTAGTATACTGTCATTAATGCAAACATTTTATCATGCATAATATATTAACTGAATACAAACAAATGCATAATCAAAACAATATCATGAAATGACAATTGAATACTTATCTTTATTTGTTTCGTAGGTAGACTCCTTGTTGAGCCTTCAGCTTCATCATCTCCTTCATTCATCATTTCTTATCCAAATGCTAAGTTGGATAAGATTTTCTTCAAGAGTTGAGTCCTTCATATTCCTCATCACTTGAGGAATCTTCTTTTGATGGTGAGAGCTTGATATTCAGTTGCTCCCATCTTCTTTTCTCTTAATATGAGTTGAGATTCTTCTTCTTCCCAGAGTCTGTTGAAAGTAATCACTTCCTTCTAGCACATATTCCTCGAATGAATGAATCCCATGATCTTAGGAGACCATTCAAGGTGACTATCACCACTTCTGCATTCTCCACTTCTTTTTCTACCGCTTCAAGTTGTTCTGCATTCTGGATCTTCGCATTCTTCAACTATTTTCTCAAAGCCATCTTTTGATTTATGTTCTTTCCTTCAAATAGCTTGGTCAAGGAATCAAACATATTTGGTTTCTTTAGGGAAGACACTTGTGGTACAAGTTGATCCATGATTGAATCAACAATGATCTTCTTGACCTTGACCAATTTCTTCTTGTGTAAGGTTTTGAGCCTCATCTCCCTCTGGAACTGGAACCTCTCTACTCATGTAGGTGTTCAATTCATTCTCTTCAAAGAGATAAAATTCTTCCATGCTTGGAAGTTGTTAACTTCACCAAGATTATCATCAAGCTGATGTGATAGATCACTTTGAAATGAGAACCTCAAATGAAAATAGCAAAAGATTAGATCTTACCGATTTGAGGTGTCCGTCCTGGTTCCGGAGCTGGTTGCTCAAGGGTTTGTCAGAGAAACCCTAATTTTCAAAACTTGGAATATTTCAAATCTGATTGGATAGAAAGATAGATCTCTTCAAATTGAGCTGTCCAATGTACTCCTTTTCTGAAAATAGTGGAGGGAAGCTCCCGGAACAAGAAGCCCTAGTTTTCCAATTTCTCTTGAAGAAATGCCTATTACTGTTTCTGTGGTATCTCTGAAATTAATATTCCTATATGTCTAAAAATTTTCACTGAGGTATCCTCACATGTCCCTGTTCCAACACCATAGGTTTCATCAGAATTTGTTTCACCAATTGGTACTTATGATCATTTTCCCAAGGTGACCTGTTACAGGACTGTTCAAAACAACGAAGTTGTATGGACTTCCACATGTCATTATTTCATCTTCTGGGTCTAAAACTTAGAAAAGAGAGATTATAGTCTGTGCCCTTTCTATAACATCTTCATAAATTTCATTTGGACCTTTGTAGCATAATATATAGTGATTCTCCCCAGGTATCCTGTTTATGGATGGATCCTGGAAGAGGTTGGAACCCTAACTTGCAGGGATCATATCTCCCAGAATATATAGAATCTAAGGCAAAATGTTGGACACAGTGTAAATCAAGATTTTATCTTCTGCCTCTGCATTTTTAAGCTCCTGAGCCTTGACGGATCCCGAGATATAGCAAATGTACCAAAACTTATCATTTTTAGTATTTAGGGTTTTTCCAGTTCGAGGTCAAACTAGGGTTTGACTTTCCCGTAGTTTCACCGAACCAAAAATATTGATCCAGGCCTATAAAATTTTATTTTGATAAGGAGAGAAATCCCATGCTGGGCTCACTCAAAAATTCCTCTTCTACAAGTAGCCCTAATTTCCCGCACCATAAACTGAAAATGTCCGAAATCAAATTCTGCTTTGACAGAAAGATGCGCCCTTCAATGGAGAGTCATCCTAGCATACTTTTTTTGATGGATTGTGGAGAGAGACCCAAAAAGTAATAATCCCTCACTTCTGTAGCTGCACAATGTCTTCTTCTCAGGTTAACTCTGATACCATGTTAGATTTTTATCATTCAAGCTAGCATTATGATCTTAGGATCTTTAACTGAGAGAATAACATGCACAGAAATAAAACACAAGAGACAAGAGACACAAAGAATTTTCCTCGGGAAAACCATAAAGGAGAAAACCCAACAACTTCCTCAGAGATATAATGAGCACCAATGGCAACAGTAAAACCCAAAAAACATAAAGATGATCTCCACAGCTTCTGTCTCTCTCTCTCAATTGAGGGAACTTCTCCTCTCTTACTCATGCACCCCAATGAGTGAGTGTGTGTGTGATAAATAGAGAGGATCACTCTCTATTTATATTCTTTCATTCACTTGAAACCCACTCCAACATGTCGACCTCACTTAACAATTACTTTCTAGAGCCGACATCTCTAGGAGTGTCTAATAACCCTAGTGCCCCACAACTTGTGGGGACTTTGCCTCCTCTGACCAACAAGGAGGTTTATCCTTAACACAATGGTGGGGACTATTGCCCCGACTTACAATGACTCACCTAGGGTCGACTTCTCTAGGATATTCTAATAACCCTAGGGCCCCACAACTACGGGAACTTTAACCCTTGACCAATAGGAGGGTTACCCACAATGACTTGACATGACTTGTTACATTATAGAAACTCCCGATAGGAACATAGGGGCATGACATGACTCAAATACATTACAGACACATCCTGAAATAAACATCGGGGTACAATACATAAGATATACTGATGAATACATTCCGAAGTTACAAATACATCAACAATTTTAGGCCATCAAACTCTCATTGGTGGGAGTAGAACTGTTCTTAATTTATAACATCCCAAATTGAAATATAAGTCTAACTGAAAATGCAAGAAGGAAGAATTACTGAGATCAAGTACTAAGGTGGTAAACTTAAATTGCACTTAACCCATTCTTTCATAGTAGTGCTATTACCATCATTTATACAGATTGATAACATTAGAAATTCCAACAATACCTCTTACAGGGTCAAGCTGCAAACAAACATTTTTTAACTATCATTTTATCCTATGCTAGTGGAGTATCATTTGTCGATATGGAATTTTACTGGAACAAGCTGCTTACCTGTTTAGAACCTATAAAAGAACCATCATTCCACTGCGTTAGCTGTAAGCTAAGTAAGCCCCGATATCATCTAAGATTATTTCCTACTTGACAAAAGAAAATAATAACACACTTAGCATCGAATCAAGATGTAGTTTCCTTTCTCACCTTCTGAAAAACATAAACTGTTGTGTTTAACATTCCTAACACAGTACTTTAAGATAAACTAATAATTTATACAGAACTAAAGAAAATAAATGCTCATTGTTAATTATTACTGTTTGAATAACCGCTAACAATTATTGGTTCATTGACAATGACATCCTTAACATTTTATGTTATATGAAAAATTTTAAATTTTTATGAATTTTTGGGTTATTACAGGGGAGATAGATGAGAATTCGACTATATGGACCTTCAACCTACAAATAAATATCCTTCATTAATCTCCCATGATAAGTCTGAATGGCCTCTCCACTCAACCAACTTGGAAATGAATCCAACTCCCTCGAAATTGGTTCACAAGCAGGGAGAGTGAACACTCGTCGTGCAATGGACAAACAAAATCTCTCCAAAATTCCAAAGGCCAATTAAAAAATTATCAAAATCTCTTCTCCTTCCTCATGACATCCCTTTATTAACTTCATGAGGCCTCCTAAGGTCGAATTCACCTCCATGAGATTCCTCCAACTCATCTTAGTGGTTTAGTAACCCTCATGACACTTGTCTTCCTTTTCATGCTCCAATTCTTTCCCAAATTCGAATGGTTTCCTCTAACTACCAAATTTGACCACTTGGTGGCTATTTTTAGCCCTGTCATGTCAGATTTGTCATATGTCAGCAATCAGGTCTGAATTTGCCATTCTTGTCATAGAACCTTCCATCATTTGTTGTCATAGAGTGCATATAATCTCCTTCCAAGTGGCACACCTTGTCTTCTAGCCTCTTCCTCTTCCATGGGAGTTACCCTCATTTACTAATTCGAATTCCTTGGCTCATTATATGATATTTTACACCACATAATGTTGGTTCTCTGGGCAGACCCGTGTTTACTGTAATGTACCAACAACACCCCTAGCTCACTGGCCCTTTCGGTGACAGACCGCGGAGCGGCCTGAAGTCTCACCCGAAGTGATTCTAATGGGTTGGCCAAAGACTCAAGTGTCTTTGACCAGGTTCTGTAGCATCCTAGGGTCTTACGGCCCTTCTTAGCCAGCGAGGTCTCTCTCCACGACGCGCAGTCTCTCTTCCTCGCAGGTTCTGACAGGAGGAGGACCCCTATCGCATCGCAACTACTCTGGCGATACGCAACTCTCTCTTCCTCTTAACCTGTGATCTGCGCTATCTCACACCGCATCTCCTCTGACGGTGTGATATCGTCTACTGTCAACGCAGTATCCACTATAGTACGACCTACTGCGACCCTCACGGTCCAAAGGCTATCGCACTAGGTGGAGTGACTTGGCTAACTTTCAACAAGGTATTAAACACTCTGACGGGAACTTCCATAGTTCAATCCTATCTTCCTCAACTATACTTAACTATTCGAATAAGTATACTTGAAACACTCTAACAGAATGACTTATTACTGTGTGAAGCAGGTACTGATAAACTCATGTGCAGACGCCTGATACATGTGAATCCATCTTTAACCTTCTATAATGATGTAACTGAGTGAGACATACAGACATTTACTAACTGATATACAACAATCATGTAACAGATAACAGATATCAATTGAGTAAAGCATAATCACATGAAATAATCACATAACACATTGGTTTTACGTGGTTCACTTCCAAGGTAGAAGCTACGTCCACAGAACTGTGTTTATTATATCTTGAGAGAGTACACAGTTTTGCTGCAACCTGATGTGCAGCTAGAGATCTTCTGCGTAACTCCGCACTCTCTACCGGGAGCCCTTCTCTCCTAGATCTATTCTCTATTTCTTTATTTCCTTCTTACAATATTCTCTCTCTCTCTCTCTCTATCAATCCCTGCAGATTGTTCATACAAGCTCTATGAGCCAGCTGCTGGTTACAGTAAGATACTACAGACTGAATACGGAACCAGAGCTCAACTCTATTACAATACAAGATAACTGTGAGCTAACAGACTACTCGCTACAGGTTATCCGACTGGCTAACCTTTTACAATACAGTTTACATCTGACTAGCTAACCTTTTACAATACAAAATACATCCCTTTATAGGCAGCCCGAAGGTCTCGCCATTACAACACTGTGGGCTTATCCCAATAGTAACCCAAAAACCATAACTAGTGACAATCAGTCTATCTGTACTTGATCTGTCGCTTTCCGTCACACCACAGCTCTCTGCAGTCTTCCATGCTTCCCGGCGCTGACCATGGGTACTTGGCGCCGCTTCCCTTTCTGTCCTTTGTCTTCAATTCCTTGGCCTCGTTGCCCTTTTTCCTTTATGAGGGTAGCTAAGCCCTCCTGTCTTCTGCTGATGCCTTGAATGCAGTGGGTGAGCTCTCTCTTCTCGGCCGCCACCTTGACTACAGTGGGTGAGCTCTCTCTTCTCAGTCGCTTAAGTACTGTCATCTTCTTTGACTTATCTGTCCCAATAGTCATAGTTTCCGGCTCTGATCTGCAGCTAGAAACGTGCTACAGCGTCGTATCTTTACATTATCTCTTATATCTTCGCCAAAACTATCCATCTGCCAAAATGGAAGCTTCTCCTGTAGCTGCAGGACCTTACTCCAACTAATAACCATAAAATAATGTTACATTACCGATGTGTTCGAATTTGGATGACTATCATGCCAAGTGTGTGAGGAATCTAGTAACCCAAAGGCTCCACAAGCTTCCAAGTGTCTTCATGAACCCACGTCACATTTTTTTTCTTATCATTTATCATTTATGTGACCCATTTAAATGTGAATATGGTAAACTAATGTACTTTTGGGTCCCATATCCCCTTATTACAAAATTTATGTCTCCATCTCAACCTAAGGAACTAGTAGGTTGGTGAAACATTATTTGCAAATAGTCTTATTTGGAAATTGTTTAATTGTGGACATGACAAATCCTATCCACTCAAGATTTCTTATCCTAAAGCAATGCCAATTTTTTATGCCACAAAAAAAAATTATACTCCCAAGTGGCATTCTCATTTGGTACTCCTTCCCTTGCACCAAGTGCTCTCTTATGGTTATGCTCATTAATTTTCTTTAGTTGCAATTTGAGTAGTGGCACTCATGTACTGAAATTTTGTGTTCCCAAGAGTAAAGAGATGTGGATTGTGCATATTGATATATCATGTAACATCACCACTAACACCAAAAGGATTAATCAAATCCATAAAAACCAAATTTGTGCAAATAATCTTTACCTCCATATTTTGGAAACATTTTTTGAACTTTCACCCCTTTTTGCTTCTGTATAATTCTTTGAAGTTGGTGCTAAGTTACCAAACTTTGATTTTATTAAGATTCCAATAAAATTTCATATAGGAACCACCATTCTTGTTGCTTCACTACTCTGATACTATCATCTTCTCAAGTGGTGACTAAATCTCCAATGTTTCTTGCTACCTCCAAAATTGAAACCAATGAGACCAACAATGATTCGAGGGTCCCATATGATATTTAAACATGCATGGTTTGAAATTCCTATGATGAAATTCCATGAACACCAAGCATGTGAAAATTGAATCCATCTCTCAAAAGGTATCCCGCATAGGAAACTGGAACACTACTCTGCAAAGATGAACTCAAACAAATGAAGGTTTCTTTGCTTGATCAAACCAACAATCGAACTACTGCTCCAAGTGATATGAAACCAAGCAATGTCAAGATCCCATTTCTTGTATTGCACCCTTACAAACATCATGAGTAGAAAATATAGATCATGAAAGTACATACAAACATTATACAAATGTACATCAAGAAGGAACCTCATCAAAGAATCATGAAATTCCTTGTACATCCAAGTAAGTAGATCATCATGTTACCCATACACACAAGCATCAAGTATTATATCATATTTGCACCAATGACATAGGTGAGGATCCCATGTCCCATAATGCTTCTCCAAAAACATATAATGTGCATCAAGATAATCATCCATGTGTTCTTTCATCCAAGAAGTGGATGAGGAACCTCCACAAAAATCTGAGCCAAATAAGGAGCAAAGAAAACACGAAGACTTCAAGTGGCTCCAAGAAGTCTCATCACCACACCCATGAATATGTATATCAACATGAAATATCAAAGGATGTTGTTTCCAACAATAATATTCTTCAATCATATATCTCTTCACCCAAGTGTGGGATGAATTTCCTCCAACATCAAATGGACTAGGCAAGGAGCAAGGAAAACCATGAGTCTCCAAGTGACTCATGTGAATACCATAGGTGCATACATGTTGATGTGTATCATCATAATTTAGCAAGGGATGTTTCTGCAAATGTAAATAATATGGTTCTATAATCATGTCAACATCAAAAGGAGAGATGGAAATTCCATACTCTTCATGTGGCACCATAAAAAAGAAACCTTTCACCCATACTTCATTAGGATGAATGCTGCAAAATTTGGAAGTGTAGGATGTAGGAGAAAGAACCAATTCACCCAAATGATCAGAAAGTGAAAAAATTTCATCATGTGAAGTATCCATAGGAGTAGGAGTATGCACCTCCCTTAAAAATGCAATACTTTCCTCATGGTTCGGTTCCAAGGTAGTGGAATCATGCACTTCTTCAAAAAGTGTGCACCCATCTTCAAGAGGAAACTCAAGTTCCTCTTCCACCACAACTAGCACTTGGCTATCATCAATATCATATTCAAATGAATCAAGAACCTGCAACTTTCCATGTTTCTCATTATCTCTCATGTCATGAGAATCCTCCAAGCAATCTACTATATGACAATCTGAAACATAGGAGGAAGGACAATTATCTTGCAACCTTTCAAGAAGTTGCTCATTTTGAATTTTGAGCTTATGAATATCCTCATTATTATTCAATTATGCTTCATGTGAACATTCATTAAGCTCAACCAATTTTTTTTTATCAAAAATAAAAGACATTAAATTACCTTCAATGTTGCACATTTCTCTTTAAATCTTCTCCATGTCTTCAAGGAAGGATGGATCCTCCAATGAAGAAATTTTCCAACAAGAATTTGACACCAATGATTTAGTGTCATAGAGTATGCTAAGGGCCTCATGGATATCCATTTCACTCATCTTCAAATACCCTTCAATGAAGGATGGTTCATGGGAGTGAACATCCTCTTCTTCTTTCTTCTTGATTTGATCAACTTCTTGAAGCTCAAGTGGTGATGGGGAATTTGATCTTGGTTCTTCATTATTTGTCACAAGGTCTTCATATTCATTCTTAAGAGAAATTTTTATTGTAGAAAAATTTTCGAATCTGATCTCTATGTCACCAACATAGAGTTGTGAGCACCCATCAGTAGGTGCTCCTTCACAGTTCAAGCATCCATCAGTAGATGTGCTTTGGTCCATTTCCATAGTAGAATGTGTCTCGAAATGATAGTCAATAGTTTCAAGGTACTATTATTAATTCTCAAGTGATTTTTCCTCATCTTTTTCAAATTCACTTTGGAGTGACTTTAGATCCTCTTGATGTAATGCTTTTTCTGCTTTACCACCCACAAAAATTGGTAGCTCCTTGGTCTCCTCCATACTTGTGGATTGTTGATTGTTCCTTAATGATTTCTCATTTTCCTTGTTGTAAAAAAATGCACACTTGATAAGATACTCTTGGAAATAATACCTTTCATGAATATCCCATCTCAAAGTTTGATACCCCTGGTAGCATGCTTCGGTATCTTTGGATGTAATTTCTTCTTCTGTTGGCGGGGGAGGAAGGAAAGTGGGATTGGTGGGTCGATTATGAAACCAATACATGTCTGAAAATTTTTATTAAATGGATGGTATTAATGCATAGGTTCAAGGAACATGCTTTTATACCACTGTAATGTCCCCTTTTGGAGAGAAATGCACAAATTGGGCAAAATTCGAGCTTAACTAGTCATGACTCTAGAGGGTTCCAACTTTCACCAAATGGTCCTGAATTTGAAAGGAGATGGTATGGTGAGTATTAAAACATACCAATTTGGTGTATGGATACTTTTTCTCATAATTTATACATATTCAAACTTGTTTGGGTCTAATATAGAAAAAGACAAAAATTACTAGGAAATTGTGTTCAAATCGCCCCAAGGGTGATGGCCAAACTAGCTTTCCAAATCAAGTACGACCCTCCCAAATTTCATAAAAAAGTATGGGGATGAGTATCAGACTTCAATGAATGTCCTTAATCATGTTTATTAATTTCTGAAAATGGATTATGGTATGCATCATTTGTAGGGTAACTTTCATAGAAATTGCATAAGAGAAATTTGCATTACTAGCTAGACTTTGACATAGGAAACATAGAATATATGGTTCTGAGAGTAATATAAAACATAGTGGTAATATATAGAATAAAAATGTATTCCTCAACAGCATAAAACTCAAAGTAAAAGCCTCCCACAAATATGATACAATACTCTTCCAAGGTTGAATCCAAAGTCATGGAAACCAGTGATTCAATGGAATGGGAATGCAATCTTTTCACACATGAGTTTCTTGGATTTAGATCCACAAAGGTTATGGACATGAAATTATAGAGTAATACATCATATATGGCTGTCACAAAATCCTCAAACTCATACAAATACGGTATAAAACTACTTCAAGATTGAAGCCAAAATCCATGAAGACTAGCCTTTGGGGAATGCAAGCCTTTCATACATGTATTTATTATATTTATACTCACAAATAATATGGACATGATATTACAGATCCATACATCATACATCAAATCTTGGGAATCAACTATCCTCATCAAATCGCAAGCACCACTCCAACAAGTGCGTCATCAAATGAGAGTGTGGGGGAATGGAGAAGAAGGACTGAGAGAATGAGGAGATATATGAGAATTCAACTGTATGGACCTTCAACCTGAAAATAAAATTCCTTCAATAATATCCCATGAGATTTCTGAATGGTCTCTCCATCAACTAACTTGGAAATGAATCCAACTCCCTTGAAATTGGTTCACAAGCAAGGAGAGTGAACACTCACCGTGCAATGGAGAAGAAAAATCTCTCCAAAATTCCAAAGGACAATTAAAAGATTATAAAAATCTCTTCTCCTTCCTCATGGAATAATTTTATTAACTTCATGAATCCTCCTAAGTTTGAATTTACCTCCATGATATTCCTCCAACTCATCTTAGTGGTTTAGTAACCCTCATGACACTTGTCTTCCTCTTCATGCTCCAATTCATTCCCCAATTCGAATGGTTGCCTAAAACTCCAAAATTCCACCTCTTGGTGGCTATTTTTATCCCTGTCATGTCATATTTGTCAGATTTCATCAATCAGGTCTGAATTTGCATACTTGTCATAGAATCCTCCATCATTTGTTATCATAGATTGCATAGAATCTCCCTCCAAGTGGCACACCTTGTCTTCTAGCCTCTTCCTATTTCATGGGAGTTACCCTCCTTTACAAATTCAAATTCCTTGGATCATTATATGATATTTGAAACCACATAACCATACAATAATGTTACATTACCCATCTGTTCGAATTTGGATGAATATCATGCCAAGTGCGCGGGGAATCTAGTCACCCAAAGGACCCAAAAGCTTCCAGGTGTCTTCATGAACCAATGCCACATTATTTTCTTAGATTTTATCATTTATGTGACCCATTTAAATGTGAATATGGTAAACTAATGTCCTTTTGGGTCCCATATCCCCTTATTACAAAATTTATGTCTCCATCTCAACCTAGGGAACTAGTAGGTTGGTGAAACATTATTTCCAAATAGTCTTATTTGAAAATTATTTAAAAATCTCAACAATGTCTAGCACAAAGTTTGAAATTGAAAAATTTAATAGTAAAAATAATTTTGAACTGTGGAAGTTAAAGATGTGGGATCTATTAGTACAACGAGGGTTACAGAAAGCCTTATATGGTAAGAAAAGGAGACCTATAATTGTGACAGATGATGAATGGGAGGAATTAGATTCCAGAGTGCTTAGCACGATTCGATTATGTATTGTAGATGATGTGTTGTTTAACATTGTTGGAGAAAAGTCAGTAGGAAGGATTTGGAGCAAGTTAGAAATTTTGTATATGACCAAATATTTGACAAACCAAATTTACTTGAAGCGATGCATGTACGATATGAGAATGAAAGAAGGTACAAAGATAGCAGTTCATTTGAATGTTGCTAATACTCTTATTTTCCAGTTGAGTAGTATGGATATTAAAATTGATGATGAAGATAGAGAACTCAATCTCTTATGTACTTTACCTGAATCTTGGGGTCAAGTAGTTTCTTACATTATCCTTAGTACAATTTGTTAGAGCCAGAAATTGTTCCCAGACTACGAGAGAACAAGCCAACACAATCTCAATAATCACAATAAAGTAAAATAGGGTTTTTAGGGTTTTCAAGGTTTTTTGGTTGAGTAGTTTGAAGACAAGAGGGTAAACATTCATAAAACCAAAGTAAACACTAAATCATGAGCATTTGAATGATTGAGATGCATAACATATAAACCATAATCCAATAGAAAACACACTACTGAGTTTCACCCACAGTTAGCAAGCATTTCAAGCATAAAAACATTAAACAGGAAATGAATATACCAACTGAGTAATTAACACAAATTAGAAATAAAACCAGTCAATAATCTAAAGGGCATATAGTGCATATATTTCATAGTTTAGTCCTCAAAAACACATAAGAGTCTTTTAATTAGCTCATAAACAAAGCTTGATAGCCTCCCCTTGCCAACAAAAAATCGAACCATTTGTCTTCTTTCAAACTTACATTTATCCTATTCTTCAAAAAAATCAGTTGAATAACTGAACCCTAACTGTTTTTAGATTGCCTATCGAATAGCTCAATCTAAATTATCCTTATACAAAAATAAAATAACTTTCCAAACTTAACTAATAACTGACTTTCTTGACTAACTTTACAAATCTTTAGTTGCTTCAACTATTAAAGCAATTCCTTCCAAGGATTGAGCTTTCCTTCTTGCCTTCAATTGATCGGTCTCTAAATCTGCAATCCTCCTTGTTAGCTCCTCATTATGCTCTTGCAGCTCCTACATGCTTTGCTTTAACTCTGTTAACTGATTTTCTGTTTGTCTTTTCCTTTTTAGTGCTTCTCTTGAAACTGTAATCAACTCCTGGTAATGACTGTTAACTTCCTCCAAATATTCTATAAGTCTCATGTTTGCAGTAACTAGTCCATCATTAGTTTCATGCATATACTCAATTTGATACTTATATATTGCTTAATGCTTCTTTGTAGATTTTCTTTTTCAGAATCAATACATTTGTCTCCTGATATTGTTTGCATCCCTTCTAGTGTCAATGGGATTTTCAATTTCTTATAGATTCCTTCATCTTCTTTCATAAACTCTGTGGAGGTTACATGAAGCTTTGGATGTTCTTCATTTTCAGCACTGCAGTGAACTTCTTCTTCAACCGTCTCCTTCTTCTCTAAACAAGAACTCTTTACCTCACTTTGTTGCTATTCTTGAAACATTTGATTTCGAATCTCCAAAAATATATCAGATATCTTAGTATCAGTCATGAAAGATTTTCCTTTTGATTCTATTGGATTTTTACCTTTATTGCCATCTTCACTATCATCCACTTTCTCTTCAGATGATGCATCCTCTATTACTGTAACCTTTTCTTTAGCCAATTTGGGATTCAGTAGCTTTTTCATGTTTAACCTAAGTGTGTTCTTCAGCCTTGTCTTAGGTCTCCAGACTAATGCAATCTCTCCCAACATCTTCAGAGCCTTTCCTTGATGAGTTATTGAGGCAAATTCAACAACCTTCATTTTTTTCCTTCTTGACACCGTTTCTTCATCACAATGAATGTGAATTTCTTGCTTTGCAAAAACCCTAGCTTCATTAGCAACAGGAATTCTAGCCTCATCAAATAAATATTTTTCATCCTCCTTTGATAGTACTGTAATAGGGCTTTGCTTCTTCTCCTCAATATCTTCTTTTACACCTTGAATTGATTCTACGCGTAAAACTTCTACAACAGGCTCAGCTTCTTTCAATTCTGACTGTAAAATATTGCTTTCCTTAGTATTAACTCGCTGTCCCAATTCAAGGTTTTTATTTTCCTAATTTGAAGCTTCTCCTGGTTTATCATTTTCTTCACCCTTAATTGTTACCTTTTTCTAAGCTTCTTAATCAGAGTTTGACCTTTATCTAATTGTCTTCTCTGAGACTGTTCCTCCTGATCAGTCTTGAAACCTGACCAAAAAATGAAATGTTCCCAAGTCTTTTCCCTTTTCTACAATACAGTACTTATGATGAGCTTAATGAGTCCATGATGGAAAATTGATTGCTTTGTATGATCTTGGTGCTCTCTCACCCTACATGACATCTTCTATAAGCTTGTCAAAAAGAAGAAAGGTAGGTTCATTTTAAACTCATTACTGAGATGCTGGAGAAACCTAAAGTGATATTTGAAAACAAAGGCAAATCTACCTTCACAGGTGACATAGCTCTGCAAGACTTTAATAGGCTCAATCCAGTCAGGTTTAAAGTTTTGAATTGGAACACATTTTCCCTAGTCTGCAACTACACCAGGAAGCAAGTAGCTCTGAGCATTAAAGGTGAAAGGAACCTTTTTGAACCAGAACTCTCCCTCATATAGAATCCCTTTGCTTCAACTATTAAATCCCTGGTTAATTTGAACTTCAAGGTGTCAAAAGACACTATATCCTTGTCTAAATATTGAGCAAATTTGTAAGTCGCCTCTGAATGATAACCTTCAATATTTTCGAAGAACATTATCCATCCTGCATCTGCAAACAACTATGCACAATCTAGAAAATTCTTCACCTAGCTTAAGTCTAAGGGTTCTGCCCTATTGGTCTTTCCACTCTTTTTCATTTTGAACTATCGTTAAACAGCTTCTATCAATACACCACAGTCTGACTGTCTTCAAATATTAACAAATTGACATAGAATACAGTATAGGGACTTCCAAAAGGCTCTACTCTGAATTCTTCTGTTTAAATGATGAATACTTTAAATGCATTGATAAATAATTCATCATTTAACATGGATTAGGTCTAAAACTAGTATTCTACCTTCAAATCTGTCATTAGTCACTTCTTCAAAAAAGCCCCAAATTAAAAAACCATGGTAATGGCACGCGGACTACCTGTTAAAATGACCAATTCAAATGCTGTAATATGGTTATCTCAATTGTCAGGTGTCGAATTGCATGCTCCACCTTTCTCTGACCGCTTAGACCACTCCAGCCAACCGCTCCTGAAAGCCCTAATTTTCGCTCAGTTTCAAAATCCTGATTATCAAGCACTGATTTATCACCACGATATTCACTTACTCTTCATGCACTTCAGATAAAAACATAATTCCATACACCTTTGTCTCATTATACTCTGCTATCATTATTATATCTGCTTCTGCAAGCGACCGCCGCGATTTCGCCCTCATGATAATATTCCACCTATTTTAGTGATTAAGCTGTAGAAGACACGTATCAAATCCATCACACAATGTGATTGAAATCTCAGGTGTGAGAATCCCGAAGAAATTGAACCAAAAAATGATGATTTTAGCCTGTGCGACTTTCTTATAGCACCTCTATGCATCTATTTTTGTCTTGTGCTACAAGAAAGTCCATGTTAATGATTTTCAATATATTTAGCTAATGATAAGAGTTTGAACTTGGTTTAGGAGTCTCAATTTAACTTTTATGCTATTTTTAGACTTTTTAAATCCATATATGTCTTATATAAGCCCCTCGATTATAAAACCAAAGCAAAACTTGTAAAAATAAGCTAAGAAATCAAAAATCATGAGAGTTAAAGGGTAAAATTAATATTATCCCTATCAACAAAATTTTCTAGAAACAAAAAGTAAAGCAAGCTTCAAAATATAAATAATAGTATCAAAAACAATGGGAAACAAAAACATGACCTAACATCTGGCTCCTGCTGCGGGATGAAGTCCCCCTTGTGAGGCTTCAAGAACCTGTAGACCAGTGCCTTCTGTACTGCTACCTGCTAATATGAAAAATTTCCATTGGGTTATGGAGTCCTTATTCTGTTTATTCACACCGGTATATACAATGAAAGTCCAGTATCCATTTCAAAAACTGTGAAAATGCTTGAGAAATCATCCATTAACTTGGATTAGACAACTCCTCACCCTCCAAGGTTTGTAGAACAAAAGTATTGTTTTCCAAAAACTTCGACACTATGAAAGGACCAAACCAAAGGTTATGAAACTTGCCATGCTTTCCTTTTTTCTCCTTCCTAGCATCCCATCTGAAAACCATGTCTCCTACTGAAAAAGTATTATCTTTGATCTTCCTATCAAATATTTCTTTAATCTTTCACCTGTATAGCTGTTCCTTTTCTTCCACTTTTTCTCGCTTCTGTTGTAACTCTATCATTGCATAAATTCTTCTCTGCATATCATTGGGTTCTTCCTGACAATCTTGAAAAAACTTCATCACTGGGATACCCAACTGAACAGGAAAAACTGCATCTGTGCCATATACTAATTGGAAATGAGAAGTTCCAATTGCTTGTTTAACTATTATTCTGTCTGCCCATAATGCATACTTTAGCATAGAATCCCATGATCTTTTATTATGTTTCAGCAATTTCTTGATACTCTGAATGATATTTTTATTCGATGACTCAGCTAAACCATTCCCCTAAGGATAGTAAGGAGTTGAATGTTTCAACAGGATGCCATTATTTTCACAAAATGTCCCCATAGCCTTAGATTTAAATGCTTTAGAATTATTAGTCAATATTTTCTGTGGAAATCTAAATCTACTAAGAATATTTTCTTCACTAAAATATATGATCACCTTATCTGTAGCATTCCTGGTGGGAATAGCTTCTACCCACTTAGTAAAGAAATATGTTGCAGTCAAAATCCACTTATGCTGCCCTGAGGAAGATGGATTTATCTCTCCTATGAAGTCCAAACCCCACTACTAAAAAGGGGCATTTACTGCAATTGGCTTTAAAGGAAATGACAGCAACTTTTGTTTACTAGCAAATTTCTAACAAGGGATACATGCTCTTACCTGCTGATATACATCTGAAAATAAAGAGGGCCAATAGTATCCAGCTCTTAGAATTTTATATGTTGTTGCCTCCAATATTTATGACCTCCATAAGCACCTTCATGAGATTCAGAAATTACTCCTTCAATTTCAGGTTTATCTAAGCATCTGAGTAGAATACCCCCTGGATCTTTCCAAAACAACTATTGTTCTACCAAACAATACTTAGTAGTTTTCAACTTCAAAGATCTAGCATCTTTTTTATCTAAGTGTTCTGGACATTGCAAGTACAAAAGAAAATATACAATGTCTGCATACCATGTAGATGTTGAATAGAATTCCATAATCTTCTCTTTCTCCCACTATGCTTGATTTTCTTCCTGTGCTGGTTGTTCTGTCATCAGATGTAGTCCTAAAGCTTGGAAATTTGAATCAGCTAAAAGTTTAGCTAGACCTTGTCCCTTTACTAGCTTTGTAGGTCTGATATCTACATCATATTCCATGATTTTGCAATCCACTTTCCTCTTTCTCCCTCACTGTCACGCTGAGTCAAAACATCTTTAATGGCAGCATTAGGCACATAAGAAATAACTTTGGAGTGCAAAACATAGATTCTGAAAAATTTCAAAGCTTTTTCCAAAGAGTAAGCATGTTTCTCTAAAATGCTTTATTTTAACTCCGAATCTCTAAGAGTTTTGTTGAAAAATGCAATAGGCTGTTCAAGACCATCCTTATTCTTCTGTAATAAAACAACAGCCAATGTATCTTCAGATGCAAAAGAAAAGGTTAGAAATTCCTTTGTAAAATCTAGACTTACCAATACTGTAGCTTCAGTAAGAGCCATCTTAATTTTTTCGAATGAATTCTTTGCTTCTGCAGTCCACTTGACTTCTTGATCCTTCTTCAACATGGTCGTAATCTGTTTGATAGTCTCAGTAAAATTTGGTATAAACCAACGCAGAAAATTGATTTTACCAATGAAAGATTATACATCCTTTTTGCTCCTTGGCAGACTTATTTTCAGTATTTCTTTCACCCTCTCCGGATAAATCCTTATGCCGTCAGCTAAAACTAAATGACCTAATAATTTACCTTCCTGTACAGCAAAATGTGACTTCTTTGGATTAAGAGATAAACCATATTTTCTGCATTTCAGAAAAGTTTGTTTCAAATGTTTTAGATGTTCATCATCTAATTGTGAAAAGACTGTAATATCATCTAAGTAAATCACTACAAACTTGTCTCTTTCCCCAACAAAGGCTATATCCATAGCTCTTTGAAAAGTTGCTCTAGCATTCATTAATCCAAAAGGCATTTTATCATACATGAAAGTTCCCCAGGGAGTAGTAAAAGTTGTTTTTTCTTTATCATCAGGATGCATAGCAATTTGACTATATCCCGAAAAACAATCAACCATAGAAATCCTTTGTGCCCCAACTACCTTCTGCAATATTTGTTCTTTTTTAGGCAAAGGATAATTATCCTTTAATGAAGACCTATTCAGATTTCTAAAGTCAACACACAGTTTGATTTCTCCATTCTTTTTCCTGACAGGAACTAAATTAGCAACCCATGAAGAATACCTAAGAGGAACAATTATCTTGGCATCTAATAACTTCTTCACTTCTTTTTCAATAACAAGAAACAAAGCTGGATTTATCCTCCTTAATTTCTGTCAGAAAGGTTTAACATTAGGTTTTAAAGGTACTTATGTTGCATAATCCCAGTATCATATGTCCTCAAGTCTTCATAAGACCATGCAAAAACATCAACATACTCCTTTAACAACTTAATGTACCTGTTTCTCTGTTCTGTTGTGAGTGCTTTTGAAATCTTCACGATTCTAGGATGTTCTGAAGTACCAATATTATAGTCCACCACATTTTATTTTGAAGACTGTACAACAGGCTTTAAAGGTGTATCATCTTTTGAAAATATTCTTTCTAATGGCACCAAACCTTTAGGAATGAAATTACCTTTAAGTTCAATAATCGTGTGGCCAACAATCTCATTTTCAGCAATATCTTCAGAATCTTCAACCTTGTCATCTTCTTCTTGATCAATCAAGGAATTGAAAAACTCACCTGCCAGCTCTAAAAATCTTTTTATTTCAATGTCATCTTTAAAAACTTTCCACTACTTCACATTATTAGGCACAAAAGGTATGTACCTAACCTCAATAGGATACTTTGGCTGTGTTGTTTTGGGGATTCTAAAATGTGTGGCTGCTAAGACCAAAGAATCAGCAGTTTGGTTATGGTCCCTAGGAATATAGGTAATGTTAAAAGCCACAAAATAATTGTCTATCATATCCCATACTTCATTACGATAAACTTTCAGCAAATCTTGTTTCACTTGATAGTTGTTCCTCACCTGCTGAAGAACCAACTTGGAGTCGCCATATACAGAAATCTGTTGAATGCCTAAATATTTTGCAGCTTTCAAACCTAACAACAAAGATTCATATTCTGCAATATTATTGGTGGTAATAAATTTTAATTTATACATTAGCTTTACTGTTTCACCACCAAGAGATATTAAAAGAACCCCTACTCCAACACCTTCCTTACAAGAAGATCCATCAAAGTATAATTGCCAAAGTTCATCTTCTTGTTCCCTATTGCATTTAACTGGATTTTCTTTTTCAACCTATAACAAACCAGCAGTATTGTCATCATCACTAAAATGTAACATAAAAGTACCCAAATCCTTGTCAACAGCATACAAGGGATGATTTGTTGGGTTCTTGTCATCTGTCACAGTATAGGAAAATTACAATTCTCTGTATAACCTTATGTTTTCTCCTCCAAACACAGGTATAGTGGCATATGTTAAATCCATTTGTAGAGTCCCACCAACTTTCTTTGCCCAAGATCTAGAGAGGAGCAGTCCAAATTTCGAAGTAATGTCTGCTACTACCACATCCATAATCACACTCTTCATTGGTAGCTGAGCCAAACTGACAACCATATCTTTAATCACTCCCAAACATTTTACAGCTCGTGAATCAAAAGCATACAAATCATGATAGGGTTTTGTTATACTCAAACCTAAAGCCTCCATGACAGCCTTTGGCATTAGGTTGTGTGATGCTCCTGAATCCAAAAGACAGTTATGTATCATCTGTTCATGAACCGTCAGTGTGATGTAAAAAGGAGGTGATGCACCTGCTTCATTCTCAGTTTTTTCAGCTAAAGCTTATCCAATAAAGATTTTAGGACTTTCTTCTTGTAAATTCACTGTATCAAAAAAAGGCTAACTGTTTGCTGAACCAATAATTTTAAGAACTGAATCTTTGTAAGTAGGATTCTTCATTAACTCAATAAAAGGCATAGGAATCTTGATTTTTCCTAATTCATTTTCCAGATTAAAATTCAGAACACTTTTGTTTACCTCTCCAACTTCCACATTCTTCTTTTGTTTATCCTAAATTTGTTTTCTCTCTAACACAGGATTAGATTGTTGTTTAGTAGGTACAACTATCTTTTTCTTTGGATTTTGAACTACTTGCTTTGGACCTGACCTCAAATTCAAAGTTTTCTTTGGTTCAGTTTGATATGCATCAACAATTACAACAGTCATTTCAAGATTTAAATCATTTTCTGTTTCAAACATATCAGCATCATAGTATTCTGAGTTTAAAAACTCTTCTTCAGTGACAAAACCCTCAGTTAACTTCTCTCCAAAATAATTCATATCCTGGTCTGTATCCTCAAAGAACACTTCCTCTTCAATTTCCTCTTCATCAACAACATTATTCTGAAGTGGGGGTGGTACTCCTTGATCCTCAATTTCTCTCCTTTCTCGTTGTATATCATTGTTTCTTCTTTCTCTAAGTATGAAACGAGGTGCAAACTGTCTTCTAAATTGATTTTGATTATTAGGTTTTCTATCACCTTCTTGAACAGGTTTGTTTGAATTCTTTTCTAGTTCCAACTTGTTTAATTTTGCAGTCAAAATCTTCACTAGCTTGGCCATTTCATCAATTTTTACTTCTGCAGAGTGGGATGTTGAAACCCCTGGAGCTGCCTCTTTCTTACCCTTCCTATCATATATCTATTGAGTTGTATTTCCCTTCAATCTATTAGAATCTAATATATTAGACTCCACTTCTAATGCTTCATCCTGCAAGTTTAGTTAAGCAACATGTATTATTTCTCTTAGAAGTAAGGAAAATTCATGATCAAAAGCATTGGCATATGTGAGTTTTGCAGATGTTTCTGAAGGTTTTATCTTTGCGGGAATTCTGCCCTACATTTTATTGAATCTCTTCGAAAAACCAGCTTTGGTTTCATCCTTCTTTCTTCTAAGGGCTCCAAACTCAGTTATATAATATGTATGATCCTTGGTGTCACCCCATTGTCTCATGAAAAGGTCCTGAAACTCTTCTATGATAGTGATGGAATTTGCAGGTAACTCCCTGAACCATTTTCTGACATCTCCATCAAGACTCGGTACAAACATCCTCATCCATACATCCTTAGCCTCAATATTCTGATTATCAGCATAACTAAGAAAAGCATCCCAATGCTCCTCAACTGTAGTTTCACCTTGTCCATTAAACCTAGGTAGGTATTTCTAGTAATCACCTCCAGGAAGTGCATTCAAAGGCTGAGGCAAAACTAAAGGTGCATACCTAGCTGCAACCATTCGGTCCATCATATCTAATGGTTGATTTTGGGCTGTGATTTTTAAGTTGACTGGTTTTGGTGAAGGAAAGACCTGACTGGAACTTGGCTGAAATGGAGTTTTACCAACTTTAAGATGAAATAGAGGAATTTTACCAAGAGATATTGTCTTTGCTTTCTTGAAATATTGAGGATCAGTGAAAACTTGAAAACTACTGACAAGAATTATAGGCTTCAACCAAGGTGAATTTTGTTCTTCTCCCTTCAAAACAGATAAAGGTGATGAAATATCTAACTAATCAGGGTTACATAGGGCTGGTGATGACTAAGACCTTCTGATTTTTCTAGTTGTTTTCAGTATCTGTTCTGGGTCTAAAACACCCAACTATAAAGGTGAACTATGTATGTTTCTTGTTCCAACTCCCTTAGTAGCCACTGTGAAATACTGGTGAAAAGTAGTCTTTAATATTTGTTGGCTTAAGTTCACCTCTTAAAACCAGTGAAAAGATAAGAATCCCAGGGAAAGAATAGAATTTCAACTTCGATCCTCGGCAACAGTGCCAAAGATGTTAGTGCTAGAAATTGTTCCCAGACTACAAGAGAACAAGCCAACACAATCTCAATAATCACAATAAAGTAAAATAGGGTTTTTAGGGTTTTCAAGGTTTTTGGTTGAGCAGTTTGAAGACAAGAGGGTACACATTCATAAAACCAAATTAAACACTAATCATGAGCATTTGAATGACTGAGATGCATAACATATAAACCATAATCCAACAGAAAACACACTACTGAGTTTCACCCACAGTTAGCAAGCATTTCAATCATAAAAACATTAAACAGGAAATGAATATACAAACTGAGTAATTAACACAAATTAAAAATAAAACCAATCAATAATCTGAAGGGAATATAGTGCATATATTTCATAGTTCAGTCCTCAAAAACATATAAGATATTTTACTTAGCTCATAAACAAAGCCTAATAGCCTCCCCTTGCCAACAAAAAATCGAACCATTTGTCTTCTTTCAAACTTACATTTATCCTATTCTTCAAAATTAGTTGAATAGTTGAACCCTAACTGTTTTTAGAATGTCTATCGAATAGCTCAATCTAAATTATCTTTATACAAAAATAAAATAACTTTCCAAACTTAACTAATAACTGACTTTCTTGACTAACTTTACAAATCTTTAGCTCCTTCATCTAGTAAAGCAATTCCTTCCAAGGCTTGAGCTTTCCTTCTCGCCTTCAATTACTCTGTCTCTAAATCTGCAATCCTCCTTGTTAGCTCCTCATTATGCTATTGCAGCTCCTGGATGCTTTGCTTTAACTCTGTGAACTGATTTTATGTTTGCCTTTTCCTTTTAAGTGCTTCTCTTGAAACTGTAATCAACTCCTGGTAATGACTGTTAACTTCCTCCAAATCTTCTCTAAGTCTCCTATTTGTAGTAACTAATCCATCATTAGTTTCATGCATATACTCAATTTGATACTTATATTGCTTAATGCTTCTTTGTAGATTTTCTTTTTCAGAAACAATACATTTGTCTCCTGATATTGTTTGCATCCCTTCTAGTGTCAATGGGATTTTCAATTTATTATAGATTTCTTCATCTTCTTTCATAAACTTTGTGGAGGTTACATGAAGCTTTGGATTTTATTCATTTTCAGCACTGCAGTTAACTTCTTCTTCAACCATCTCCTTTTTCTCTAAACAAGAACTCTTTACCTCACTTTGTTGTTGTTCTTGAAACATTTGATTTCGAATCTCCAGAAATATATCAAAGATCTTAGTATCAGTCATGACAGATTTTCCTTTTGATTCTATTGGCTTTTTACCTTTATTGTCATCTTCACTATCATCCACTTTCTCTTTAGATGATGCATCCTCTATTACTGTAACCTTTTCTTTAGCCAATTTGGGATTCAATATATTTTTCATGTTTAACCTAAGTTTGTTCTTCGGCCTTGTCTTAGGTCTCTAGATTGCTGCAATCTCTCCCAACATCTTCAGAGCCTTTCCTTGATGAGTTATTGAGGCAAATTCAACAACCTTCATTTTTTTCCTTCTTGACACTATTTCTTCATCACACTGAAAGTGAATTTCTTGCTCTGCAGAAACCCTAACTTCATTAGCAACAGGAATTCTAGCCTCATCAAATAAGCTTTTTTCATCCTCCTCTGATAGTAATGTAATAGTGCTTTGCTTCTTCTCCTCAATATATTCTTTTACATCTTGAATTGATTTTGCATGTAAAACTTATACAACGAGCTCAGCTTCTTTCATTTCTGAATGTAAAATATTGCTTTCCTTACTATTAACTCGCTGTCCCAATTCAAGGTTTTTATTTTCCTGATTTGAAGCTTCTCCTGGTTTATCATTTTCTTCACCCTTAATTGTTACCTTTTTTCTAAGCTTCTTAATTAGAGTTTGACCTTTATCTAATTGTCTTCTCTGAGACTGTTCCTCCTTATCAGTCTTGAAACCTGACCAAAAAATGAAATGCTCCCAAGTCTTTTCCCTTTTCTGCAATACAGTACTTATGATGAGATTAATGAGTCCATGATGGAAAATTGATTGCTTTGTATGATCTTGGTGCTCTCTCACCCTACATGCCATCTTCCGTAAGATTTCCAAAAAGAATAAAGGTTGGTTCATTTTAGACTCATTACTGAGATGCTGGAGGAACCTAAAGTGATATTTGAAAACAAAGGCAAATCTACCTTCACAGGTGACATAGCTCTGCAAGACTTTAATAGGCTCAATCCACTCAGGTTTAAAGTTTTGAATTGGAACAACTTTTCCCCAGTCTGCAACTACACCAGGAAGCAAGTATGAGAAATGACTTCATGAATTAATGAATCATATATTGCTTTCAAATCTGAAAAACTCTAAATTTGATGTTTGTAGACATTGTATATTTGTAAAGCAGTGTAGACAAAAATTCAAAGCAGGTAGTCATGTTAGTAATGGTGTTCTCGACTACATTCATCCTGATTTATGGGGTCTATCTCCTACCATTTACTATGGGGGATCAGCATATTATGTATTATTTGTAGATGATTTTTCTAGAAAGGTTTGGGTCTATGACCTAAAAACAAAAGTTGGCATGTTTAACACGTTTAAACAATTTAGAGTTATGGTGGAAAAAAAACTGGTAAGACAATCGAGTGTTTAAGGATGGATAATGGAGGTGAGTTTACTTCTTTATATTTTGAAAAGTATTGCAAAGATCAAGGGATCATAAGACATAAAACAAATGTATACACTCCTCAATAAAATGGTGTTGCATGGTGTATGAATAGGACTCTTCTAGATAGAGAAAGGAGCATGCTCAATAATGTTAATTTGGGGCAAGAATTGTGGGCATAAGAAGTTTCAACTGCTTGTTATCTAATAAATCGATCACCATCAATGGAAATAGATTGTAAAATTCCAGAAGAGGTATGGACTGGTCATTCCTGTGATTATCCGAATTTGAAAATCTTTGGTTGTGAAGCTTATGCACTTACTCCTAAGAATCAGCGTTTTGAGTTAGACCCTAGATCAAAGAAGTGCATTTTTGTTGGATATGATGATGTGACAAATGGATATAGATTGTGGGATCATACTGCCAACAAGATCATCATTAGCATAGATGTATTTTTTATGAATCTTCTTTGATTAAATCCAAAAATGTAAGAGATGATGTGGAACAAGAACAGGTAATATCAAAACAACTAGTTCAGTTGGAGAACCAAACTTCTCATAACTCAAAGAAATAAGAAGAAGTTTCTAGTGAGGGAGAAGTCGTAGAAGATGAAGAAATTCAAGAAAATGTGGAAACCCCACAAACTACACTAAGAATATCAACAAGGGAGAGAGATCCTCCTAAGAGATATACCGATTTTGTTTCGTCTATTTTATTCACTGATGATGGAGAACCTTCTTGTTTTCAGGAAGTCATTTACTGTGCTGACAATGCTAAGTGGAAGATGACAATCAAAGAAGAAATGGATTCTATGGAGAAAAACAAGACATGGGAATTGTTTTATCTTCATGTTACGGAGAAAACTTCCTATGGCTTGGGGTGGACCACAACAGACAATATGACACCAGAAATCAATCCACTTCCAATATGCTAAAGAGATAAACAATTCTAACACTAACGGATGAGAAGCGTACCTTATTCTGGATGTTCGTAGAAGATCCCCATTCATCTTTTAATCACACTTGCATGTACATTTCATTCTCAACAACAATGAAACCTACAAGCATGATAGATATTAAGTGTTAGAACCTACTCTAGCATATACAAATCCAATATATAATCAAAGAAACTACATCCATGGATAAAAATATTCATAGTTACACATATAATGGACAAGAAATGGATATTTCCATTAAATATGAACAGAGACACAAATGACAACCTATGTCAGCACCTCGTCGAAATCAAGAAACCAAGTCTGTTACAACTGATTTTACCACACATGGTGGATCACACCTTTATGGCCTTCCCTATCCCTCTGCAGACTCTTTAGACCCCATGGACCATTTTTGTACCTTTTATGTTTCCAAGATCATCCCTGAAAACATGTCTTATTTGATATATGTGACTTTTAAACCTATTCTCGCGTATATACGCAAGTTTGGCCCTTAAACCCACATACATAGGGATGTGTGCAAAATGCCAAATAGTTTTGGAGTTTTCCTTGATGTGGATCCGAGTCACTTGTCTCTTGGCCTTCCATATGCCTTGATATCGCTTGGATTCAACCTTCCATTACCCCATTGAAGCACTATATAAGGAACCCTTTGGATACATTGAAGAGGGAGGAATTGAAGAGCAAGAAAACTATAGTCCATTGTTTCCAGAGCTTATATTTGAGTCTGCATCCCTTTGTCCCTTGGAGCACTTTGTGTTCTTCCCAAGCTTTCCTTTTCTTGTGAGCTTACTATCGAGAGATGGAGGATTGAAGTGGTGGAATCCCAGGTGGAGGACTCAGTTTCTCCGATTCGCAGACGTGCCGACAGAGGTTGTCACTATTGTAATCTCTGTTTTATATTAATAGAAATATCTTTTCCTATCCAATAATGTGTATTTAAATGAGTATTGAATCCATGGATGCTTTTAAATGCTTATATGTTATTGATTATATATGCTAGAGTAGGTCTAACACAATTATATATAGCATGTTTGTCTTGTTTGATGAATGTTGAGATAGCTTATTACTTATACAAGCGAGAGTGGAAAAGCTCAACGAGGATCTACATCAACCTTCCGAAATAAGGTATATAACGAGATCCTTTAGTGTTAGATATTTGGTTTCTCTTGCATATTGGAAAGGATTGATTTCTGCGTTACTCTGTCTGTTGTGGTACCCCAAGCCATAGGAAGTTTTCTCCGTAACAGAATTGGCAACCATATTGGGGACGTTCCTTGTTTTTCTTTGGGGTTTGGGGGCACAATGTGCTTGATATTCTTGACTTGATCTTTGTTTCTCCTTGTTTATGTGTTGCATTTTATAGTACGTTCATCCATTGACACTCCCCTTTTTCGATTTCACCCTTGGCCTGCTTTTTACCACTATCTTCTCTGTATATGCAGGTTTTTGGCCAAAAGTCACGTACATACGCGGATTTTTGGCCAAAAGTTGTGTATACACGCATGTTTTTTGCCAAAATCCATGTATACATGCAGCTTTTTGGCCAAAAGTCGAGTATATACACAGCTGTTCTTTAAATAGTCACGTACATCCTCCCTTTTGGTGAGTTTGATGTTGTGGGAAGTTGTTGGGTGGGTTGTGAGTGTGGTTGAGTCTTCCTTGGGTCTGATGTTGTCTGTTGGATGCTTCTTTTGTCACCAGAGACCGCTTTTTCATTAATTTTTCTTTGAAAGTAGTTTTATTCATTTATCTTTTTTGTTTTTCCATTAGTGCATTACTCTTTTTTGTCTCGCTGTCTTACTGGGCTTGTGTTTTATACTTGCTGCAGAGACTGAGAGTTTTAGATGACTTTTATTGCATTTTTCATTCTTTTATATTGAAAAATACAAGGTAGTTGCATTTTTTGCATATGGATTTGAGGATTTACTTGCATTGGATTGCTTGGATGAGAGTTGTATTTAGGATTTCATATAGGAAGGATTGCATTGACATCGAAGGAATGATTTTTTATGCATCTCATGTAGTGGCATACCCTATTTTTCATTTGAAAAAGATTGCACTTAGCATTGTTTTTTATGGTGTGCATATTTATTTCACTGCTGAGTCATAATGTCATTAGTTGCATGGCCATTTCCCTTTGAGTAATTACAACCAATTAAAATCAACGCATAATAAAATGAATTACAGTCTTTTCTTTTATAGGGTGCACCAATAAGACTAGGTTTTAGGGTCTTGGAATAGTTCATTGTGAGTAAATTCTCCAAGACCACTAAACGAAACATGTATGTGTCTGTCCAGGTGAGAGTGTGAAATTCCTTGGTATAATTAGTGTTTCTCAGGATCCTCCTCTTACAAGGGAGTTAAGCATGAGGCAGTGTGAGCGGTTATGATTGGGATGACCCCTGGTTGTAACTGAGTAGCACCGAAGATATTTCCAGGATTGTATTCATATCTAGGGGCTCTTTTGAGAGTTTTGGGCTTAGCTACCCTTCCCATAAGGTCGATCCCTCCTGTGAATGTCCACCTAAGCATTGGTTATATTGGGGTGACCTTAGTTTCCTTATCTAGGTATCACAGGGGATACTTGCAGAGGTTATTCTGCAGGTGTCCCGTCCAAGTAGAGGTCGAACAGCACAATCCCTTTATGCGTTGAAGCTGAGGTCAACTATAATTGGTTACATACCTCCGCGTGTAGTGTATGGGAGTTTCGAACCTCTCCTAGGCGAGACATACCTGCTACATTCGGGAGCTCACATATCCTCCCTTTGGTTTGCTTGTATTTTGGATGTATATTTTCTTAGGAGTGCACTCTTTGTGCGCTAGTTGGCCTTTGGGATCGCAGTTACTTGAGTATATTTATGCTCTCTTGAGTTCAGGTCCTTTTATTTTTGGCATGCCTAGTATCTTTTAACCCATCCTTGGTCCTAGTACGGACCCTGGTGTCAGACTTGGGGGCATCACAGCCCCTTACCATGCTCATAGATTTGGGAGTGGTCACATTCCGCCCTCTACTCCATTTGTGGAGGATGTTGACTCCATTCTCTCTGTATTTACACCGGTGGTCACCCTCACGGGGGTGGTAGTGGATGCGTGAACGTTGGTTCTACACCTTACTTTCCTTTTTATGTCCCATCGTTCACCGCATTGTTTCCTTTGGGTGCAGTTGTCATGATCATTCATCGCTATATCCTATAGTTTGGATTCTTTATTGACTATTTTGGGTTGTTTTGGACTAATATGGTTGTCATATAGGGTCCAGTTTTTGTACACTCTCTCTGAGGTGTTGACCCGTTCATTCCTATCACAGGTATCATGTCTAAATTGGCATATAGGTTAGCATTTCACATCTGATTGCATTTTGCATGACCTTACGACTGTTTCATTTTAACCTTAGGTACTAACCCATTCCATGGTATCACAGAACCTTCATGCTATTGTTAGAAGTGGTACTATGTGAATGGTAGAGCTTTCCTATACTTGGGTGCCCCAGTTAGCTCCTTTATTGCATTTGGTGCCCATGCCGACATTTTTCCCTTTAGGGTGTGGGAGTCCTTTGTATAGTATCGCCATGTCTTTACGCAAGAGCCTCATACTCCTCTTGATCTATTTGCTAGCCTTTGTCCCCACAACTCCCTTATGTCAAGTTGTAATTGCATTATCATGAGTTTTTCCTGCCTCATTGAGCCTTAGGCCAGCTTCCCTGACTTTGATTATCATCCATATAGCCCGAGCTTGTCTCATGTCTAGCCATGCCGAGCCATTATATATATCTTTTATAGCTTGATTCCACATTTTTACCGGGAGGGGACTTTCCCCCAAGTGTCGTTATCCTACACATGTATCCTTGCATTGAGCATAGGTATGTTCTGCTGCTTGGAACTAGTTTGTTTTCCCATTGACACTCATCTCCTCCTAGTATGTAACTATAAAGCACTTTTATTCTTTTTCAAGCTTTTCAAAATATTTAAAAATGTCCAAAAAAATAAAAAAACCAAAAAGTTGGACAAGAAAAGATTTTATCTTTGGTAGCAATCAAGTCGTGTCGCCTTCGAATAGAGCATTTTATATCACATCCATTGGTTGGGTTAATAGTTTGACTTTAGGATTTGTACCCATCTTTTTGAGTTTATCTCCACCGACTGGTTAAGCTTCCAATCCCTATGGAGCCTCTGTCGATGCCTCCTGTGTCGTAGAGATGTCCCAGATTTGTATATCAAGTCTATGCTTCCTACATTTAGTCACCATTCACCTTTATGCTCTTGTTCAAAGGAAGTTGAAACCTGAGTTGGCCATTCCTCAGCTCTATTGACTTTGCATGTCGGCCATTCCTGGTACTGATACTGGTTCGTGCACATTATGATCGATTCCTTCCACATTATACAGCTTTGTTGAGTACCTCATGTTGGATGATGGGGGATGCCTTAATGCCCTCCTTCTAGCAGATTCCATCCCATCGACTTCAGATCATTTATTCTAGGATAGGAATCTAGAGTCATTTTTTAGTGCCTTGAGACTTGCAGTCATCAGTGGCAGGTTCTCTCGCCATCGACAATTTTTGGGAATACATCAATGTCCCCTGATCGATGGATCCTTTTAAGTGTTCGACCTCAACACCTTTATTCACACTTGTTAGTTTTCACTCTAGTACCTTGATTCCCATTTTCATTATCGGTGGGTGATCTCATGTCTCTTAATGATATACATCAATGACCAGTAATCAGACGATGGACTACTATGTTCGACCTCGACACCTCTATTCACATAGTAGGACATGTACTCGTAGAATATTGCGTAGAAGATCTTCCATATTGGTGGCATTTCATATATGTTATCTCCTTGATCGTGCCAGTGTTCATGAGATTTCAGCTCTCGTGACTTGATTCCAGTATATGTTAGATGTTTCCAGCCATTATGGATATCTTTCATAGAGATCTTGATCCATTATATATCTTCATCTTTCATGGAGATCATGATCCTTTGTATATCTTCATCATGGAGATTCTGATCTATCTATATTGTACGTGGCGATGACCACACATGTCATATTTTGTGTCATGGCTATTCATGGCCATTGTAATCTTATGTATCTGGGGCTACTATATCTACTGGCAGTTATGTGCAGAGTTTAATTATTATATTGTACTATTGGATGGTTGGTTCTTCCACCTGGTTCTTCATCACTCCACTTCTAGGATGGACTTATAATGTATTTCGGCCATCGTATGACCCCTCTGACCTCACACATTAGGGGGCATCTGTTACAACTGATTTTACCATACATGGTGGATCACACATTTATGGCCTTCCCTGTCCCTCTGCAGACTCTTTATACCCCATGGACCATTTTTGTACCTTTGTTGTTTCCAAGATCATTCCTGAAAACATGTCTTATTTGATATACACGACTTTTAAACCTATTCTCACGTATATACATGGGTTTGGCCCTCAAACCCACGTACATTGGGATGTGTGCAAAAGGCCAAATAGTTTTGGAGTTTTCCTTGATGTGGATCCAAATCACTTGTCTCTTGGCCTTCCATATGCCTTGAGATCGCTCGGATTCGACCTTCCATTACCCCATTGAAGCACTATATAAGGAACCCTTTGGATACATTGAAGAGGGAGGAATTGAAGAGCAAGAAAACTATAGTCCATTGTTGTCGGAGCTTATACTTGAGTTTGCATCCCTTCGTCACTTGGAGCACTTTGTGTTCTTCCCAAGCCTGCCTTTGCTTGTGAGCTTGCTATCAAGAGATGGAGGATTGAAGTGGTGGAGGCCCAGGTGGAGGACTCAGTTTCTCCGATATGCAGACGTGCCGACAGAGGTTGTCACTATTGTAATCTATGTTTTATATTAATATAAATATCTTTTCTTGTCCAATAATGTGTATTTAAATGAGTATTGGATCCATGGATCCTTTTAAATGCTTATATGTTATTGATTATATATTCTATAGTAGATCTAACACAATTATATATAGCATGCTTGTCTTATTTACTGAATGTTCAGATAGCAAATTACTTAAATACAAGCGAGAGTGGAAAAGCTCAATGGGGATCTACATCAACCGTCCAGAATAAGGTATGTAACAAGATCCTTTAGTGCTGAGATATTTGGTTTCTCTTGCATATTGGAAAGGATTGATTTCTACGGTTACTTTGTCTGTTGTGGTACCCCAAGCCATAGGATTTTTTCTTCGTAACAGAGTCCTCCACCTGGGCCTCCACCACTTCAATCCTCCATGTCAAGGAAAGATCACAAGACAAAGGAAAGCTTGGGAAAGAGAACTAATGGTTGCTCCAAGGATAAAGGGATGTTGACTCAAGTATACAAGAATGGGGTACAAATCCACTATAGTTCCTTTTCTCTCACAAACTATCCTTCCTCTTAAATGCTTCCAAATAGCTCAATATATAGCCCCTCAATGAGAACTGAAGGGTTGAGTCGGAGCATTTCTAGACATACAGAAGGCCAAGAGTCAAGTTATTCATTACTTGATGAAGGAAAACTCCAAATATTTTTGTTTTGAGCACATTTCCTGATGTACGCAGGTCATAGTGGAGCAAGATGCGTGTACACATGGTCTGTAAGCTATTGACCTGTGTATACCCTTAAACATGACTTTTTAAGGGAATTCTCTTAAGCTTCAAAGTTAAACTAAGCAAAGGGGTCCAAAGAGTTTTCATAGGGACAAGTATAGGACATAAGAACATGATATACCAAGTGTGTTACAATTAGCTATAATAGATGCCCCCTAATGTGTGAGGTCAGAGGGGTAACATGATGGCCGAAATACATTACAATAGTCCCAGAAGTGGAGTAATGAAGACCTAGGTGGAAAAATCAGCGACTTAGCAATACAATACAATGATATATCTCTGCATGTGACTACAAATATAGAGTGTAGAATTCCTCGGATACATAATATTGCAATGGCCATGAATATGCATAATAAACATATGTCGCATGTGGTCATTGTCATGTAAAATATACAGTGAAACAAGATCTTCATATTGAATGAAGACATCTAATGGTACACTGGAATATGGTCATGAGAACTGATATCTCATAGATACTGGCATGATCAAGGAGGTAGCATATATGTAATTCTGGAACCAAGCTCGGAGGTCTTCTACACAAATTGTCGCTACTACATGTCTCGTCACATGAATAAAGGTGTCGAGGTCGAACATGATGGACCATCATCTAATTAGCATTCATTGATGTATATTGTTAACATACGTGATATATCCCACTGTTAATGATAATGGGAATCAAGGTATAGAGTGCAATCAAACAAGTGTGAATAGATGTGTTGTGAGGTCGAACAATTGAGAGAGTTCATCGATCAAGGGACATTGATGTATTCCCAAAACTATCGATGGCAAGAGAGATTGCCACTGATGACTACAAGTCTCAAGGCACTCAATGGAATCTAGATCCCTATTCCAAAATAAATGATCTGAATTTGATGGAATGGAATCCACTGGAAGGAGGGAATTAAGGCATCCCCCATCAACCAACACGAGATACACAACAATGCTGGATAATTTGGAAGAAATCGGACAAACAAGATGTGCATGAACTAGTAACTATATCGGGAATGGCCGACATGTAACAACAAGATAACTAAGGAATGGTTGAATCGGGATAAAATATCCTTTAAACAATATCATAAGGAATATGAAGCCTCATAGGAAGCATAGACTCAACATGGAAACTGGGACAACTCTATGACCTAGGAGGCATCAACAGAGGCTCCATAAGGGCTGGAAGCATAACCATTAGGTGGAGAAAACTCGAAGTAACAAGTAGATCCTAAACTCATACTAATAACCCAACCAATGGATGGAATATACAGTGTTATGTTCGAAGGCGACACGACACGACAACTGCCAAAGTAATATCATTTCTCGTATGGATTTTTATGTTTTTTTATTTATTTTTTTGTCTTTTTCATATTGGAAAGATAGAAAAAGAATAAAATTTCTTATAGTATAGAACTAGGAGGAAACACGTGTTGCAGGAAAGCAAACTAGTTCCAAACAGTGGAACATACATATGCTCAATGCAAGGAAGCATGTGTAGGATAAGGACACTTAGGGGGATGTCTCCTCTGGGTATGGGGTGATCAAGCTGCAAAAGACATATGAAATTCTCTGTTTGGATAGGATTGAGATAAGCTTAGGATATATGGCTTATAAAATTGAAGTAGGGATCCAACATAAAGCTCAATATGGCAAGCAGATGCATGAAATGCAATTACAAATTTATATAAAAGGGAGTCTCTGTGGGAGATGTCCAGCATAAAGTTCAAGAAATAATATGAGGTTCTTGCTCAAGGACATGGAGGAACTACAAGGGAATCCTAGACCTAAGAGAGAACACTCGGCATGGGTACCAAATGGAAAAATGGGATCTATCTAGGGCACCCATGAGTAGGAAGGCTCTATCACTTATGTAATGCCACTTTGTCTTTTTTTACTAGAATACATATATAGGCTAGTACAACGATATGCTCATTAAAGGTATAACAAAATACTCTTATAAGAGCTCAACATGTCACTTCAATAATTGAACCTAGGTGGGAAGGGTAACAATAACTCCCCCCGACCACCCAAGATCCATCCAGTGGACAAATTTGTCCTTTGTTACAAATGTGATTTCTCAATTGGGATTTGGTTCCAAGTTCATTTTGATGGTGGAAGCACTATTTTCTAATGCATTAGATTTTTTTGCAGTTAATGCTGTATTATATAATAATATAGTGCTATGATAACTCAATAAGATAGGGGTTTTCCCTTTTTCCCTATTTATATGTGTTAGGTGTTATCCTTTGGGGTATCTTCTTGAAGCTTCTAGAAACCGTGGCCAACTCAGGGGCACTATCATTCCTGGATGAGATAAAATGGTTATTATAACCACTTTGAGGATGGCTCTCTTCTCTTATGATTGATTTAGCCAAGGATTATGTTAATGGAGCTTGAATGCTCGATACTTATTGCATTGACCTAGAGTAGTTATGAATAACCCCAAGCCAAATATTTTGTTGATTGGAGTAGAGGATAACAAAAATGGCTAATATATACAGGGAACATGAGGAAATGTGACATAGTTCTTTATCTCAATGTACCAATTGGCATTAATGTTTCCCTAGGTGCAATGGGAATGGTGTTTTCACAATATTCAAAGCAAAATTCAAAGTTAGATGCGTGGGAATCTTCCCTTAGCCAACAAGCTTGGATTTATTAGTGAAATATGGCCAAATCCATCATATCTACTATGTGTCTTGTGTGTTTCCCTCTAGCGCTAAATTTAGCAAATTGGAGAAACTTTTAAGGACGTTTTTGTTGTTTGCTTATTGTAGCATCAAAAAATTGTGGCTTGGACTAAAATGGTACAACAATAAGAAACCATAATATATTATAACTTGCAACTATGTCAATAAATAGCAGTGATTGACTTCACTTCACATCAACATAGTAGACATAAAATAGTTACACTAATCATATATGTCATTACCAAGATAATACATCATTTGTATATACATAAGATACCAAAAAAACAAAGTAGATATGAAATAGTTAAACTAATCATATATGTCAATACCAAAATAATACATCATTTGTGTATACATAAGATTAAAAAAAAAACAAATAACAATGAATGATCTTTTATTCCATTTTCCACACAAATGATCTTTCATTCCATTTTCCACACATACAAGTCTTGCATCATGTCGTTGACTAACCCACACTATCAACTATGCAAGTATCCACAATAAGTAGTGACTATCAACTATTTAAGTATCCACAATAAATGGAATCGCTTCTAACTTACATATTGTAATGATAACATAAGGACGTACAAAAGGTGATATTAAAATTTATTGAATAAGTTCGTCAAATATAGTATCAAGGTATATATAATGACAAATATCATGCCAATACTGCAAATCTGATATTAAAATTTATTGAATAAGTTCGTCAAATATATTATCAAGGTATATACACCTCAAGAAATACAATTTCTTCATGTCGTTCCATGGGATACAATTTCTTCATGTCGTTCCATGGGATATTTGTGCATTTCCCAAACATGCGGATGGCTTGGGGGTTGCTTAGTATAATCATGGAGGGTACCATATTGTCTCTTATGGAATTGTTTTTCGTTATAAGAGAGGTCTTGACATTGTTGATCACTCAATTTGGACATGGGAGGCTCAAAATTCAGTTCTACATGTTATATTATGAGACTCCTCCGAGGATAAGAAGAGGCCTTTTCTCTTGGAAGGGTCTATGACCTAGTTAGCATTAATTAATAACACTTATCAAATCTAATGCCCAACAAAATTGTCCTTCTATTAGACTTATATCATTGTACTATATTACATTTTCATTACATTAAGTTATATAAGAGCACTACATTCAACCCCCTCTCAATGGTACATCATCAAAACTTGACAACAAAAGCATAAGGAAACTTATTGAGTACATTCTTTCATTCATAGTTATCAAATCCTACATATACTCTATCAAATTGCCTCATCAACCTCATGAAGATAAAATTTCGGGGTTTTTTAAATTCCCAAATTCCTTATTCCCAAACTCTTAAATTATTAAAAATTTCAAATTCTCTAACTATCTGGACAAAACTATCCATGCAAAACAACTAACTATCCTATGCATTGTCACAATGGTTGGGAACAGAATCCTTCATATTAAGGTATAATGAAATCAAGAGTCAAGATGAATGTGAAGAGTGGTGAGAGAGTCCAAAAAAAACCACTTGGAACTTAAAACCAAACAAGAGTCATTTCACATTGTATTTTTTATATACATTAGTTAATGAAAAATAGTGTGCCTTAGCTTCAATTATCTCTGTCTTTGAGATCCATTTTGTTTGCATTTGGCTTTGTACTAAGCCAACTTGTCTATTTTCCCTAGAGATCAAGCTAACAGTGGCATCATATAGTTTTGATAAGTCCTACTGCCCAGTCTTGGCATTCTTCCAGCCTGCTGACCTCTACGTTTCAATTATTCAAACCTGCGTAGAGAGGGGTTTTGTTGTTCATCTAAAGCATCTGATTTTCTCCACGAGACTATTGCTCAGAACTCTGGTACTATTGCTCTTGATAAGAACACTGGAGAGCTGTCAATACCATCGTGGAGCTGAGCTGCGTTGAAGGCACTCTGCCAACGATTGGAACAGCAAACTCAATGTGAGGACTGAGCTCTCTCTGGTACTCTCATATCTCATCACTCTTGCATAAAAGATGGGTTTTGTTCCATATCCGAGATGGGCTTTCTTTATTGGCTCGCGGACATGAGTGTTTTCAAGCCTAAGCTCGAAGAATTGGGAGTATAAGAGGCATACGATTAAGCCTGTTGGTGTGCATGGGGCATTAAAGAGTGCAGACCCAAGCTTGAGTCTGTTGATGAGGCTTGGCGCGTGAAGCCTGAGTGCAGACCCACCATCTTAATCTCTGCCAGAACATTAGTGCATGGAGCTGACATCTCTCAACGACTGGAGCTGCCTCTTGATCTGTGCGTTGAAAAGCGTTGATGCTGCTGGGGTTTGGTGCAACAACAAAATCATGTGAATGTGATTGCATCTCGTTGCGATTGCTGTTGCCTACATTGGGTGGAGAACGCCCTCTTTTAGTTGTAACTACGTGGTGATTGCTCTCTCTGTAGAAGATTGCGTTGGAATGATGACTTCTGGTGAATGCTGCATATTGTTGGACACTGAAACAAAAAATTTAAGACTGCGCCTCCCTTAGATTGGCCACTCCAAGAGATTGTAATAGACAATTAAGTTTTGAATCTCTATACGGATTGCAATAATTCAGAGGCTGCGAGGTCAATGAGATTTAGTTGAGAGAGGGTGACATCTTCTTCCCCTTTACTTTCACCATGGGTACAACTTTCAGCATCAGTGTATATATTGTATGACTCCGACTGCTCAGCGGCTAAAAGGATTAATAATTTTCTTCAATGTTGAGTATAGTGTTTATTGTCGAAAAGACTGTGGCGCGGGAATATATTGTTAAAGTCCGTTGAATGCCCCACATTGGTCATGCTAGATTTTCAATAAAAAAAACGTGCAGGCATAGCCATGAGCTAATAAAGAAGAGCCTAGTAGCTTGCTCTCACAGTCGCATCCACGTCAGTAAAACCTAAATCTAACGGACACCCTCAGTTGTCCGTTGGTGTGATTTTGACTCCTCTCTTGCCAGAAGTATAGCCATGAGCTAATAAAAAAAAACAAGTAGCTTGCTCTCAAAGTCAGAGCATTATGCCGCATGAAATTAAATAATAATAATATACTTTTAAGATCATTTCAAACTAGACATTAATTGTTATGTTCCGGACAAGGGGATATATATGAATCGGTCAGGCCGATTATTTCTACGAATTTGTGGCAACTTCAATTCAAACATATCGAGCTTGCGTAAGCAGCTTCTTGGAAAAAAAGTTATGAGGTTAGTTTCTCGAGAGTTTCTTGGTAGCAAGATAATAATGGCATATTAATTTGTTACCAGTTAAAATAATATAATGCCCCTTGTTTCTGACATGCATTGCATACAATCCCATGTTCAATAAGCTATTCGAAATGCACATCTCTGGAGATGTGTTTTTCACCAAATTTCAGAACGGATGAAGTACAGACAGTCGGTTCTGAATGTAACAAAAGAGATAAAAGCGATTTGTAATTTGCTCCACATGGTTTAGAGAAATTACCGTCAGAAAAGGAGTTAAAACTGTTACGATCTATTGTTAGAGTCAGGTGTTCTCAGATTTTCCAGGAAAAAAATAGGATATTTATAATAGAATATGAAATAATATAGGTATCAAACTAAAATTGTGTTTGTCCAAAATTGTTTATGATTTAAGAGTTTGTTTTCTTAGTAAGTATGATTCATGGTATCATAAAAACCGTATGGACAGCAGCCAGTTATTTCAAATGGCGTAGCTTAGTTTTCATAACATTTATAGGAAAATTAGCATTTGTGAATAGTACCCACTGCGGATTCAACTAACTTGAATTAATTTTGTCAATCTTCTAAAAATAAACAACTTCGAAAATTTAAAAAAAAAAAACATTTCAACTTCCAAAATTTAAAAAAAAAAAAACATTTTAAAAACTTAGGTGGGCCTCCCAAGCTGCTCGTAGGCTCTGATATTTTCTAAGAAATCCGTCTTCTGCTGCTTAGGGTTTCTGCACACATATTGTCCCCTGGCTCAAGGCAAGGGAGATTTAATGCATCTGCAGTTGAACTGACCTTCACTGTCATGTGTTTTTATTGTGTGCCTTCACTGTCATGTGTTTTTATTGTGTGTTGAATTTGACGCTTTCGTGTTATGAAGGCCGATTTCAAATCTTGCGAGTGATACATGAATTAATTCCTTCCATGTGAGGTTTCTTGCTCAGATGAGTATTCCACGTAGTTTATTGTCCTTTTCTGTGAACCAACCAGCTTATTTTAGAAACTGCTTTAGTTTTGATTTTTCAAACCAGCTTGTACCCAAAAATCTAGTATACTATGTTTTTTTAACTCATAAGCCATAAAACTATTTATATGGTTCATTAGGAATATTTTCGACCTTTTACCCTAGGGTTGCACAGATGCAGCTTCTACCATTCTAATATGTCATCGCTGCTTCAGCCACTTAGAAATCATTCCACTGTGCTGCCCATCTTTAGACTAATTTTTATTAACAGTAAAAGTAAAACCCGGAGACTTATAATTAAAAATGGGTAAAAATGGGCAAAAATATAGAAATGCGTGAAGTCATTTCAGCAATGACCAACAGTGTACGTCAACCTAACACTTTAGTTAACAATTTTAAATATTATCCCTTTTAATTTATATGGAAAACTAGTGCTGGTAGATGTATTGTTATTTATAAAAAACTTGAATTATTAAAGTACAAGTTTTTTTATCATTTGAAATAATGTACATTGATAATCAAACTAATGTAAATAGAGTAAATAGTTTTTATTGTAAATAATGTATATTTATAATGAAACTAAGTAAAGAGTGTTTATTGTAGCTTTTATGTTTATAAATTTATATAAACATAGCCACGGTACTTTTATCTATATTTAATAAATTTCTATTTATTTTTTAAATGTTGTATTTCTATTTTTGTTTTTATATAATGACTTTTTATATTTAAGTTTATTTTCATGTTTTTATTTTTTAAATGTGGTAATTCTAGTTTTGTTTTTTATATAATGGCTTTTATATTAGGATTTTAAAATACGGTTTATTTTAGTGTTTTTTAATTATAAAAAAGTACTGTTCTCTAAATATGATAATAAATTTGTTAAATTTATCATTTACAATGATATTTTTATTAAATCAAATCAATTTTGATTTATTAATTTTGAAAAGAGTAAGGATTCATATTTTTTTTTTAATTTTATTTATATGTTTGAAAAGCTTTAAGTGAATTATTCTTAGATCACTGTAATTATGTTTGTACAAGGCATTTTACAAGAAAGTGATAGTGACAACTTGTTATTATTTTAGAAATGTTCACTATTTTCCGTACATTTAATTAAATAGTAAATATACATTTGATATTCTAAATTATGGTTCATCATTTACTTATAGTATCTTATTTTTTTCTTATCATTTAATTCTTTAATGCACCACAAGTTCTCTTTAAATTATAAGTGATTTTAACTGGAGTTTGAAGAAAACTTAGAAAGCCTCTTATCTCCCATGTACGTTGTTATGTCCCCAATAGAGGGGGTATATTATGTCCCGAGGAATTTGTAGTAATTTTAAAAAATATATAGAAGTTAGACTAAAGTTATGTAATATTGTTTTATTATGTTTTTTTTTTTAATTTGTTAAATGTCTATTTTTTTAGCTTGTTATTGGTCTGGGAAACATGACGTTGGCTTAGATTTCTGTGCCCCAAGACCCGGCGGCGTGGCTGATATCAACAATGTTATTATAATATTCCTCGTAAACAATACTTATATTTCAGATTTCAAAATCCCTCCTTTAATATTTAGGTTTGCATATTTATTGATGGCTTACATGATCCTACAAATAGATCCAATGCATCTTGCTCGACTGCTACACACTGACCCTACAATGCTTATAGGTTGCCAGGACCAAAGCATTTTGCACATTAATCTAGTCTTGGACATTAATTAGAATTTGTATTTTTTGGTTTAAATTGACCTTACCTGTGAAGATATTAAATGGCACTCAAGCATTTCCCTGTGAAGATATTAAACGGCACTCATGCATGGGACCTCCATTTCTTGGTATATGAAGTGCCGCCACAATCTGCATTCTTGTTGTTGTTGCTTGTCACAGAAGCATTGTTTCTGCTGCCACAATCTCATTCTAAATGAAAATATTTATTTATCCACGTGGAAGGGTTTAAGGACTCGTTCGGTTCAGCAAGCAAAATTTTAACTCTTGAAATGCGAGTATTGTGTTTTTTCAAGGTTTTTCATGATTCCTGTTTAAGGCCATGTTTAATGCATCCTTTTGGGCTTCGACTCAGGCTCCTTTTGAATTGGACAGGAAAATTTCAGTTAGTTGCTCATTGTGAATGCTCTGTTATTTTGAAATTTGTTGATTCCAAGCTGTTTTGTTGAGTGCCTTGTGAAAATGTAAGTTCCTAGACCTTTTCTTATTTCTGTTTCTCTTTTGGCCGATTGTTGCTTTAGGCTTTCTCATGTTGTTGGTTGTGGGTGCAGTGAAGGCGGAGGTTGTTTTTTTCGCTAGTTCGAGTGTAGTGACTGGCAGAGGATGCTTTCTTCACAGGTTCTTGTGTATGGTACTTTGGTTTGCTTGCTGGCGGTTTCTTCTATAAGGTATGTTAACCAATTCTCCTTCTTTGTAGGTTTTGCAAATGAATATTTTTAGTGTTGTGCTGATTTCTATTTCATGAAATTAGTATATTGTATTGTATAGCGTAGAGGTGAGCAGATTCTTGAGTCTTTCTGAAATACCATAGTTCGATTATTTCTGAAATACCATGGTTTTAAAAGGATAATGAAAACTGCATTCTCCCGAGACCCGGACCCGATATCTAGTTCACTTGAGAGGAACTAAAAAACTTTAAAAAAAACACATGATACAAGGATAAAAATTGAACTTAACTCTGGATACCGGAACCTCTGTTTTAATTTTCACTACAAATTAATATGGCAATGGCTGCAATCCCTTCAATCTGTGTTGAATATTATTCCAATCTTCGATATAGTTATTTCTCTTTCCTTCCATCCGCTACTGATAAATATGAGAACGATTGTGCTAATTTTCACACTAAGAGCTCCAAACTACTTCGCTATGGTTTCACATTTTCCTATCTTCTTAGGTTTGTAAACACAGACAGGAAGAATCTTCTTTGAAACCCTTGACCCGGTTTTAACTATCTAACTTCTTTACATTCTTCTATTAATATTGTTGTAAATTCCTGTTGTTTCAGAAAGAGGACTTCAGTTTTTAAAACCTGAAACTCAAATTAGTTCATTTATTTCCATGTATTACATGTTTAGAGAACGATCCATCGATCTACCGGTCGATCTAAAAAAACGTCTCCTCTCCAAATGCGTTTTTTTGAGAAAGAATAATTGGGTTGGGTTCGTAGGCATATTCATCCACCGGGTTCGATAACTATCATTTCTATTTAGGTAACTTGGTAAAATCGCTTAGCGGAGCCACAGATTTGATTGCATGCATGGGAGGGATGGCATTATGGAATAGGGTTATTAGCCTTACCTTATACCTACTACAACCAGCACTAGAACTGACATCACTCACTCCCAAAACCTTCTCTTTATACCGAGACCCTACAACCATGGGATGGAGTCATGCCCTGAAGTCAGGATCCATATATTACAGTACGGCACTATGATATGAACTTACCTTGTTCATACAAACCGCCTACCAGAAATACATATTTACTGACCCTATACCATGAGGGCTTTGGAGGGAATGCGAGAATGATATTTTTTGGAGAGAAACTTTAAAAGAATTAAGAGAATGATAGTTTTGAAGAGAAACCTTAAAATCTATATTAATATATGTTTTTAAATTTTGAACAACCCCAATAGTGTAAACCATCCAAATTCAAAGGAATTTTGATCATTGAAAATAATTTGAATCATCATATGCTACAACAAGAGAGGCTCAATGAAGCAACTCTCATCAATTGAACACAGTCCTGGTCTCCATGAATTGCTTTTAGATTGAAAATACTGCCTGTAAGCCATTCGCATCTCAGGAGTGTCACAAATCCCCATTACTTTGGGCTTCAGCTCACCACTATCCCCAGATTGCTGGGATTCCGCCAGCAGTCTTTCCACACACTCCCCCGAATTCCTCATCTGATGTCATCGTTTTCAATTTCCAGGATACCATTTCATATTACTAAAATAGGGTAACGCAGCTACTTCTCTTCAACAATCGGTTTTAATAATAGATACAAATGAAAGTTTGCAATAGTATTAAGCTTCGTTGCTTTTTTTTATCTACTGAAAATAAATTAATAGTTGACAGATCTGACTCTTCTCCATATTAAGTTGTTGCTGCTATCGTAAACCTAATTTTTTTCAGGTTGTTAAATTTTCTATCTCCATGTCTATTTTTTTTAGTACTTTATATCATTTACAATGCACGATTCTATCGATATACACATAATTTACAAACTGATTGAACTTATCTGAGAATAAAACTTACATAAAGTGTGCCAGAAACTTAGGGATTAGTAATTCACCTTGACAAGGAGAAGCAGTCATGTGCTGACCAGTAATATCCTCCACCGTGACGGCTCAATGCGTTGCGATATTAATCATCACATTTTCCCTTACTGATTGATCTGTCTTCATCTCCATGGCGTTGAGAAAACGTCCACCGCCTAGATAATCACCGACAGATCATTGTAACGATCAACCAAAATCATATATTTATTAACAAAAGACAAAATTACAAGAGTGGGAACGATAATAACATGTGTGTTCTAATGATTAATAAAAAGAACAAAATTCATATTTTTATCATGTACTAATTCAGTAAGAATTGAGAGTTTTACTTCTGATTCAATAACAGTTGGGAGCAAAGACAATTCTTAAAAAAAAAATAAAGTCCAATTGGCTTTTTCCAATAGAAACCAACTTCACATTAAAAAGCCAAATTCACAAATCTTTTTAGTTGACACCCAAATTTCCAAAAAGGTCTTGTACTCTTCAATTTGATTTAATTCAGTACGAGTTGACAGTTTCACTTCTGATTCAATAAGAGTTGGGAGTTTCACTTCCTTGAGGTGAAGAGGTATACTGAGCACCGACCCTGATTCAATAAGAGTTGGGAGTTTCAATTCTTTGATTTGAAGAGCTATTTGGAAAAACGACCCCACTAACGCAAGTACCTTTGCAACATTCATTGAAATGTACATGACGCTTTCAATCCCTACGAGGACAGATCAAAGTGGGTGCAATTGGATCTCCCTCGGGCTCCTGCATTACATAGAAGAAATGATATTAGATGGCATCTAAATAATAATGATGAAGAAAGGAAGAATAGCAAAGTCGCGTTACATAGAATAAATGATATTAGATGACATCTAAATAATAATGATGAAGAAAGGAAGAATAGAAAAGTTGCCATAAGTGTTATCTCTTACCAAATGCAGCTTTCCGCGCAGTTGGAAACGCTCAAGGTTAGGCAGCCTCGAGAGCGGGCTGAGAAGAGGAATAACAGCCCCTTTTCGGTTAAAATAAAGTGCATACCCAGAACATTCCATCGTAAGCACTTTCAATGATCTCAAGATTGCCAATGCCTCAAAAAATCTGTCCACAGAGAAATTGTGTCACCATGAAAGGCCAGGTACAAAACAAAGACAACTCATTCAAATTACTTCCAAAGGGAAAGTCTAGTCCACTAATCAATGAGGAAAACTCATAAAAAGTCGTTCCATTCACTCTGAGGTCCTGTGCGATTGTGTCCAGAGTTTTAATATTAATATTAGGGCAATTAACTGTCAAATATTCCGGTGTCGGGGTTTGAGCACGCAAAAATAAATCATTTGTCAATTCTGAAACAAAGCGGGCTAAAGAATCATCTGTCAATTCTGTGAAGATGAGCCTGCAGTTAGTGAGATGCTTGAATCCGTGGAAATTGGTTGGAAAAGTCGTGAGGATACAGTCACATAGTGTGAGCTTATTAAGACGACTACAAGAGAAAAGAGCAGTGGGCGGGGTTTTCCATTAGTGTGAAAAATGGATAAAGCTGATAAGTTCAACATTCTTCTGGATGATAGTTTTTGGAGAGAAACTTTAAAAGAATTAAGAGAATGATAGTTTTGAAGAGAAACCTTAAAATCTATATTAATATATGTTTTTAAATTTTGAACAACCCCAATAGTGTAAACCATTGGAATTCAAAGGAATTTTGATCATTGAAAATAATTTGAATCATCATATGCTACAACAAGAGAGGCTCAATAAAGCAACTCTCATCAATTGAACACAGTCCTGGTCTTCATGAAATGCTTTTAGATCGAAAATACTGCCTGTAAGCCATTCGCATCTCAGGAGTGTCACAAATCCCCATTACTTTGGGCATCAGCTCACCACTATCCCCGGATTGTTGGGCTTCCGCCAGCAGTCTTTCCACACACTCCCCCGAATTCCTCATCTGATGTCATCATTTTCAATTTCCAAAGGATATACCGACCCGCCATGCACAACTTTCAATTTCTTTGAAATGGAGATCAGTTGCGAAGCTAGAGATAACCAATCTTGGGTTTGTAGTGCAGAGAAAGGCAGAAGAAAGTAAAGACCGCCCCTCCTAAGTTCCTCTTCTGGTGGAAGCGAGTGGGGGTCACAGACCTAGAGACCACGAGAGCTGCAAATAAAATGATTGGGATGGCGGAGCAGGAGGTCTTTTACTCTCACTGACACCACAAATTGATAGGCAAACCCATTCAATTGATGTACTCGGATGCAGTCTCTAGTAGTCTCGTAATCAGGTGCCCTTGCACAGGAAGCCAGCAATCCCATCACTATAGAGCTTCTTTTTCAAGATGAAACCCTAAATCTGGAGTAATTTTTTCTGATTTTTTGTATTTGTTGTCGGGGTTTCTTTGTATCTATCAAATCGAATTGGATTTGGGCTGCCAAAAGTTGAATGAGCCAAGCTTCTAACACATGTAGCTCCAAAGATTTCTATAAAAGATGAAAGAGCACCATCAGCAAGAATCAGAAAACGATCACTTGTTTATCCTCGACCGTATACTTACAGATTGAAAACACTAGGCAAGACCGGTGGTCGAAATGTATTAATGTAAGATCAAGTCGACAAATAGGAAGAAACGAAGGTTTTGTTGGAAAAATGTAATTACACGCAAATCTCTACTTGGCTTCCAACCGACTCTATCAGAGTCTGGATAAGCCACGATCTTGTCTGTCAGTCTGACAAGAAGGAAAAGTCCACATGTAGGCAGCGTAATTCAATCGAATTTATTTCAGAAGCTAAGTTGTTAGGTAGATAGTTATTGCAGTGTTTAATGCAAAGTAAGTCGGCAAGTAAGTCGGCCTATGCTGAAGCAATTTTCAGATTGCCTATAAATAGAAGAATCATTTTGTAATTGAGTTTACAGACAAAAACACAGGAACACAGACACAAGAGAGACATTAGACAGCAGAGGAACTCTGGGTGAGAAAGAGAAGTCGATGCTCAAGCTTCTGTGCATTTGATTTAGTCTAAGAGCTGAAGCTCTGTGGATCGACGAGTTTGTAACAGACAAGTTTGTATTACTTTGTATTTACGCATAGTTAATATATGAAATAGTTTGTGGTTGAATTCATGATTATTTGGCCACACATATTTCCAGATTTACTTCTATAAATCTCTTTTACAATTACTGATAAGTAAAAGAACAAGAACCCATAAAAATCTCACTGCGTGAAAGTTCGAGGTTTTACGACACTTTGGTTGACTCAAACCTTCCTACATATTTGGGCATATGTTTTTGTTATAAGTTATTTGGATTTGTAAAAGTGAGTAGTTTACTTCATCTTACTCACAGGTAGAATCATTTGTAATTTCTTAAGTCTTTAGACTAAGAAACATATTATATCATCCTAGTCGCAAAGAAGTTGATCGCATCAAGCATCAACTTGATCGCAGATAAGTTGATCGCAGAGAAGTTGATCGCATCAAGCATCAACTTGATCGCATCAGGCATCAACTTAATCGCATCAACTTGATCGCAGATAAGTTGATCGCATCAGGCATCAACTTGATCGCATCAACTTGATCGCAGATAAGTTGATCGCACATATCAACTTGATCACACATATCATCTTGATCGCAGGTATTAACTTGGTCACAGAAAAAAAAAAGGTGGTCGCAGTAAAAACAGGTCAGAGTTAAAAAGTGAAATTATTTTTTTAAAATATTGAATGAGCCCTAAACCCAATTTTAGTCGGCTCGGTTTTGGCTATCTGGTATCAGAGCGAGGTTATATCAGAGCAAGGTATATAACAGCCCAAGATTTTAGGAAAGAAATATTGTCTTAAAAAGAGGAAATTAATTTTCTATGGAAAGTTAATTAAAAAAAATTAAAAATGGCTTCCACTTCTAGTTCATTGCAACCTCGAAGTTTTACGGGAAAGAATTATGAATATTGGTATTTATCAATGAAGCCTTTTATTCAGAGGACAAGATGTCTGGGAGATAGTCCAGCATGGTTATGCAGAACCAGCAGACGTGGCTGCATATAACAATCTCTCACAGGCTGAGAAAGATGTTTTGAGAGAACAGAGGAAGAAAGATGGAAAGGCTCTATTTTTTATACATCAAGCTATGCATGAGAGCATACTCCCAAGAATAGCAGCAAAGATTAATGCCAAAGAATCATGGGATACACTGGAAACTACCTATCAAGGTTTGGATAAGGTAAAGACATCCAAGCTACAAATTCTGAGAAAAGATTTTGAATCTCTGTCCATGAAAGATTCAGAGAATGTAGACACATTCTACACCAGAGTTGTTGGGTTGATAAACCAACTGAAATCTCATGGAGAACCCGTATCAGACCAAAGGGTTGTTGAAAAAAATCTCAGAAGTCTTCCCCCAAGATTTGAAAATTTGGTTGTGACTTTAGAGGAACACACAAACATGGCGACATTTAGCATTGACGAGCTGCAAGCTTCACTCATCAATCATGAACACATAATCAGCAGATCATAGACATCACTGGAAGGTGCATTTACAGCACAGTCATCCATAAGCCATGGTAGAGGTAGGGGGAGAAACAACTTCAGAGGCAGAGGAAGAATTTCTTCAAGAGGAGGACGAGGCAGAAGTCCTGCAAATGTCGGTGGCAGAGGAGATAACCAGAACCCAAGTCAGCCAAGTGGCCAGAGGTTTGATAAATCAAAAATTCAATGTCATTACTGTAAGAAGTTTGGTCATTATGCATATGAATGTAGGAAGAAACAATATGACCAAGGAAGACAAAGCCCAAGTCAGTCAACCAGCACCAACACTTCAACAGGTGTAATGTTAATAGCATCAACATCTCCACTTGAATGCAATGTTGTTCAAGAAAGTCCACATGACATATGGTACTTAGATTCAGGATGCAGCAACCATATGACTAGTAATTTAAATTTGTTTTCCAGTCTAGACACTTCAGTTAAAACTAATGTTACACTTGGAAACAATGCCCAAGTCACTGTCTTAGGAAAAGGCACTGTTCATATTCTAACCAAATAGGGGGAGAGTAAGTATATCCCTGATATCTATCATGTTGAAGGTCTAAAGTACATAATCTGTTAAGCATTGGACAGTTGTTACAAAAGGGCTATAGAGTCTACATGGAAGATGAACACTGTATGATCAAAGACAAGCGTCCAAGCGACCAGCTGATAGCAAAAGTGCCAATGACAAGCAACCGCTTGTTTCCATTGAGGATAGTTCCCAACATAAAAGGGAAGACATAGACAGGAGCTGCATTCAAGGCAGAAAGTGAATAAACAGTCGAGATCCTCGACAAGAGAGAAAATTGCAGTGCTAATTTGCAAGCTGCATTTCAGACAGAAGTTCAGGATGAATCCTAGTTGTGGCATTTCAGATTTGGACATCTAAATTTTGGTGGGCTAAAGCTACTGCACACAAAGAATATGGTGAAGGGATTTCCATTGATTGATAGACCAGAGAGGGTTTGTGAAGGCTGCATTTTTGGCAAGCAACACAGAGAGACATTTCTAGTCGGAAAGTCCTATAGAGCACGCACACCTCTTGAAATCGTGCACTCTGACATCTGTGGTCCAATGCAGACATCATCCATTGGTGACTGCAAATATTTTCTAACCTTTATTGATGACTATTCAAGAAAGACATGGGTATATTTCTTGAAACACAAATCTGATACATTTGGTTATTTTCAGCAGTTCAAGGCACTCGTGGAGAACCAGAGTGGTCACCGCATTAAGATATTAAGGACCGACAAAGGAGGTGAATATGTTTCAAAAGAATTTCTGAATTTTTGCAAGACCCATGGCATACAGAAACAATTCACTGCACGGTACACACCTCAGCAGAACGGTATTGCCGAAAGAAAGAACAGAACCATCATGGAGATGGCACGCAGCATGTTGGCAGCCAAGCATTTGCCAAAAGAGTATTGGGGTGAAGCAGTCGCAACTGCTGTATACATTATGAACCGATGTCCAACAAAGAGTGTGAAGAACAAAGTTCCCCAAGAAGCATGGATAGGTATGAATCATAGTGTCTCACATTTAAAATTTTTTGGTTGTGTTGCATATGCTCATATTCCAGATGAGCTGAGAAGGAAGCTAGACAAGAAGGGACAGAAATGTATTTTTGTAGGCTATTCAGAAGACACAAAAGCATACAAGTTGTATGACCCTGTCACAAGGAAAGTCATAATCAGTCAGGATGTTCAATTTGTCAAGAATGAATCATAGGATGGAACCGTCGACACAAATGTCAAGATTGTGTCGAACATTGACAATGATGATATGGAAGAGGAAGTGGTTCAAATACCACATGTAAGTCAACCGGTAGGAGCACCATCAACTCCCATGACACCAAGACATGGTTCATCACAAGGACCATCGACACAAGTAGCAGCTCAAGCTACACCTACAAGTACACCAAGAGGACATCAGACTCCATCAAGCACTTCGTCTAGGACGACATCGACAGAACCGGTGAAGACAAGAAGTCTACGAGAGATATATGAAGCTGGTACACCTAATTCATTCTCTCTGTTTGCATTATTTTCCCCTATATATGATCCACTAACATTTGAAGAAGCTGTTGAAGAAGAAGTATGGGCACAAGCCATGGATGAAGAAATAGAATGCATTGAGAAAAACCAGGCATGGGAACTGGTTGATGTACCAAAAGACAAAGATGTAATCAGTTTCAAATGGATTTATAAGACAAAGCAAGATGCTGATGGGAATGTGCAAAAGCACAAAGCAAGAATGGTAGCAAGAGGGTTCACACAGCAACCCGGCATCGACTTCAATGAAACGTTTGCACCTGTTGCACGCTTGGATATAGTCAGAACAGTTTTGGCGATTGCTGCACAAAACAAATGGCCAGTTCATCAGATGGATGTCAAGTCAGCATTCTTAAATGGCTATATAGAAGAGGAAGTATATGTGGAACAGCCATAAGGGTATGAAGTTCTAGGTCAAGAGCACAAAGTGTACAGGCTGAAAAAGGCATTATATGGTTTGAAGCAAGCTCCTAGAGCTTGGTACAGTCGGATTGATTCCTATCTCATTGAAAATGGATTTCACAGAAGTGAAAGTGAACCGACTTTGTACACCAAAGTCGATGAGCAAGGTAAGATGTTAATTGTCTTCCTGTATGTAGATGATTTAATATTTACTGGTGATTATGGCATAGTAGATTTTAAAACAGTCATGGAAAGTGAATTTGAAATGACTGATCTGGGGCTTATGAAGTTTTTTCTGGGCATTGAAGTTCAGCAGTGTGAAAGTGGTATCTTTATATCACAGTATAAGTATGCTAGTGAAGTTTTAAAAAGGTTTAACATGTCTAACTGTAAGACAGCCCCAACACTAGTAATAACAGGTTTAAAACTAAGCACAGATGATGAAGGATCCACTGTAGATCCTACGCTGTTCAAAAGGCTTGTTGGCAGCCTTATGTATTTAACAGCAACAAGAACAGACATTATGTATGGTGTAAGTATAATCTCAAGGTTCATGGAGTCACCAAAATACTCACATTGGAAAGCAGGTAAAAGAATTTTGAGGTATGTAAGTGGCACAAAAGACCTTGGTATTATGTATTCAACCTCAGAAAATTTTAAACTCATTGGTTACACTGACAGTGACAATGGAGGTAGCATAAATAACAGGAAAAGCACATCTGGATACACATTTCATTTTGGTACAGGTGTTGTTTCATGGGCTTCAAAGAAACAACCCATAGTAACTCTATCTTCAGCTGAAGCAGAGTATGTTGCAGCAACAAGTGTTGCATGTCAAGCTGTCTGGATGAGAAGAGTCTTAAAAGACTTGTCACAAAACCATCAAGAACCGACAACAATCTTCTGTGACAACAATTCAGCCATAGCATTATCAAAGAATCATGTGTTTCTCAAGAGAACCAAGCACATTGACACAAGGTTTCATTTTATAAGAGAGTTGGTAAACGAAAAGGAAATTTGTTTGGAATTTTGCAGGTCTGAAGACCAACTTGCTGACATCTTCACAAAGCCATTGGCAAAGGACACATTCCAGTATCTGCGTAGTTATCTTGGAATGACAAGTTCTCTACAGTGAACTCTGTCATGAACAGAGCATGGCTAAGCTCTGAAACATTTTGTAAAATTTTGTTTTAAAAACTCCATCTGCTTATAATTAAGGAGGAGTGTTGGAAAAATGTAATTACACGCAGATCTATACTTGGCTTCCAACCGACTCTATCAGAGTCTGGATAAGCCACGATCTTGTCTGTCAGTCTGACAAGAAGGAAAAGTCCACATGTAGGCAGCGTAATTCAATCGAATTTATTTCAGAAGCTAAGCTGTTAGGTAGATAGTTATTGCAGTGTTTAATGCAAAGTAAGTCGGCAAGTAAGTCGGCCTATGCTGAAGCAATTTTCAGATTGCCTATAAATAGAAGAAGCATTTTGTAATTTAGTTTACAGACAAAAACACAGGAACACAGACACAAGAGAGACATTAGATAGCAAAGGAACTCTGGGTGAGAAAGAGAAGTCAAAGCTCAAGCTTCTGTGCATTTGATTTAGTCTAAGAGCTGAAGCTCTGTGGATCGATGAGTTTGTAACAGACAAGTTTGTATTACTTTGTATTTCCACATAGTTAATATATGAAATAGTTTGTGGTTGAATTCATGATTATTTGGCCACACATATTTCCAGATTTACTTTTGTAAATGTCTTTTACAATTACTGATAAGTAAAAGAACAAGAACCCATAAAAATCTCACTGCATGAAAGTTCGAAGTTTTATGGCACTTTGGTCGACTCAAACCTTCCTACATATTTGGGCATATGTTTTTGTTATAAGTTATTTGGATTTGTAAAAGTGAGTAGTTTACTTCATCTTACTCACAGGTAGAATCATTTGTAATTTCTTAAGTCTTTAGACTAAGAAACATATTCTATCATCCTAGTCGCAAAGAAGTTGATCGCATCAAGCATCAACTTGATCGCAGATAAGTTGATCGCATTAGGCATCAACTTGATCGCAGAGAAGTTGATCGCATCAAGCATCAACTTGATCGCATCAGGCATCAACTTAATCACATCAACTTGATCGCAGATAAGTTGATCGCATCAGGCATCAACTTGATCGTATCAACTTGATCGCAGGGATCAACTTGATTGCACATATCATCTTGATCGCAGGTATTAACTTGGTCGCAGAAAAAAAAAAGGTGGTCGCAGTAAAAACAAGTCGGAGTTAAAAAGTGAAATTATTTTTTTAAAATATTGACTGAGCCCTAAACCCAAGTTTAGTCGGCTTGGTTTTGGCTATCAGGTTGAATGCAAATCGTACATGCTTAAAAAATATTGGAGACAGCATTGAGATTTGAATCCATTGATCAGTTTGTTGTGGGTATGAGTTTTTATAGTTTGGCGTGCATGAAGTTGTAACCAGTTTGGCGTGCCTATCATAAATTTCTTGTAATGAGAAAAGGCCATTGCCGCTGACAGTTTCAATACGATGACGTTTGGACGACTGAGTTTTGGAGTGGGACTGCTTGCAGAATTCAATGTAAACTATCATTAGAGAGAATTTGAGGTCAAAAATGGGCCTCAAAAGGACCAAAATGTACTATAAAAATGAACCAATTACATTCTAGTAGATGACATCATCCCCCATGG